>OX578136.1:102758292-103099345 GCA_951213105.1 Amaurobius ferox
TACTAAATTATATGATAAAAAAGATTTTTTTAAATTTAATATTAATAAATTATTACCTTTTAATTCCTGCAACTCGATTCAATTGTTTAGAAATATTATACTTAATCAACTTTTTAGAATTTATAGATTATCAGATAAAAAATTTCATGCTTTGCACATTAATAACCTCAAAATTACCAGTAAAATGTATCAATATCCTGCATATTTAGTCAATAGTATAGTTAATAAGTTTCGATTAGCCTAAAATTCTCATATTCTCCCCTTATTATCTTATTTAGCCGTACTTCTTCATTCTCCTGCAATTATATTTTCATCTTTTTATCTCGAAGCTTTAACAGTTGAATAACTCATTTTATTTCATTTTATTGCTTTTGCGCAGTACAGTTTTTATTACTCTCTTTGGCAACAGCAAATCACATCTTTTCATTTTGGCATATGGCAACATTGATCCAGTCATATTTTGCTCGTCATGGTTGCGCTGAAGAGGTGTGTTTTGAGGTATTTATGTTTCCTTTATTGTTCCAATCTATATGCTTGTCGTCCATATAACACAAGTTTATAGATAAAATCTATCTTGTGTTTCAGAAACAAGCATTTTTGTGTTCATTTCGAAAGGATATATGGACCCGACGAGAATTTTTTCGAAATGAACTTTTCGCAAGCCTAATCTCGTAAGCCTAAATCTCCTCCATGTGCAAGCTTTTTTGCTTGATTTTCTTGTTTTCTTATTTGCATTCCTCATTTTTGAAATTTGTTGATTGTCTTTGTCCTTATGACTTGCATTATGCTTTATTATTTCCTCTTTTTGTCTTAATTTCTTTTATTTCTTTGTATTTGTAGAAAATTTTGGAATAGTGTATTATGAGTTACTACATACATTCTAACTTTGGATTTAATAATTTATATTTATATTATATATGTATATATATATATATATATATATATATATATATATATATATATATATATATATATATATACATATATATATATATAAATTATATATATATATTATACATATATATATTATATATATATATATATATATATATATATATATATATATATATATATATTTATATATATATATATATATATATATATATATATATATATTATATATATATATATATATATATAAATTATATATATATATTATACATATATATATTATATATATATATATATATATATATATATATATTATATATATATATTATATATATATACATATTATATATATATATACATATTATATATATATATATATATATATATATATATTATACATATATATATATATTATATATATATATTATATATATATATATATATATATATATATATATATATATATATATATATATATATATATGTACACAAAAGCTATATAATTTAAAAACCGTATACCATACCATATATATAATACCATATATATTATATATATATATATATATATATATATATATATATATATATATTTATTTATATATATATATATTGACAAGTCAGGAAGTCCTCATAATTGCAAACTATAAATTGTTATTTTTTCCTTGAAGGAGATAGATGCAAGTTCCAAATAAAGGTTTAAACTAAGTTTTATTTAGCATTTTGCTAAAAGAAATCTCATTTTGCTAATATATGTTCTAACATTAAGCAACAGGTTTCCGGTTTTCCCTAATTGTAATTTTGTACCAAATTTCATTCGAATCGCTTCATTCGTTCGTGAGATATCATCTCCACAGATTTACTGACACACTCACGCCCTCACACATGCACACACATCAAACACATACCTACATGACTTTAAAAACGTCTGATTCGTGGTCAAGGTTGCTTGAAACATGCTCTCCCGACAAAAACCGGAATTCAAATTTTCGCCTATATATATGAAAGTAAAAATCAATCCATTGCCTTAGAGCAGTGTTCTTCAACCTGTGTTCCGCGGAACCCTAGGGTTCCACTCAAATGCTTTAGGGGTTTCGCGAGTCGATACTACAATTCGAATGTTCGACATATGTATGTATAATATAAATACTTTATACGGAATATTTATCTTCTTGTTGAAGAGGAGAAATATCACGTGTCTCGCTCTGAAATAACCTTGAGAAGGAGGTTTCTCCGCGCGTCACGTGATACATTTGGCGATCGCTTCGAAAGCCAGCCAATATCCGCGTGTAATGTGAGCGGAGGGGGTTGGTTTCGTATACACTCTGGCCGATCGCGGAAGGCAGCTCGTGGTCATCATCAATTCGCAAACCAGTGTCGGGAACTGATGATACTTTTTACCTATATACAGTAGAATCGAACGCTTTAAATATTCCCCAAACTCTCTTTTTTAAATTACTGATAACCTGTATATTACTTTTCTTATATACATAATGTATAAGGAAAGTATTGTGACGGGGGCGAAAATTTGAATTCTATATTTCGACGGGAGAGTATGTTTTAAGCATTCCTGATCACGAATCAAACATTTTTGAGGTGATGTCTGTGTGTGTGTGTGTGTGTGTGTGTGTGTGTGTATCAGGGAGTCTGTGGAGACGATATCTCACGAACGAATGGAGCGATTCGAATGAAATTTGGTACGAAAATCACAATTTGTAAATACTGGAAGCCTATTGTTTTTAAACGAAATCGAATGTTCAGAACCACCTTAAATTTTCAAGTGAAATTTTGAAAAAATCATCAAAAAATTAAAACCTTTAATAAAGTTACGCAAATAGACATTTCTTATGCACTTTTTCTTTAGAAAACGTTGACATAAACTTTAGAATCCTAGCATCAACCGTTCTCGAGATATTTCACATTTTTCAAATAAATTTATCAAAAAAAACCATAAATTAAAAAAATATATTAACTGTTGAGAAACATGTTCACTTTTCATGTGTAATATTATGCAATAAATTTGGGGACATCATTCTCGTGGATCTAGCTCGTTCCATTCATAAAAAAAGATACTTTGAGTAATACATTTGCATTTGAACGCCAATAATCATTTATCTGCTGTAAGAATAACTTATTTCTTCGTCCATAACGCTTGGCGAGATTTTGGCGACGAATTTGGCAGAAGGTTGCCAACTTGGGGACTTTTTTAAATGCTGCCAAATTTACGAAAATCTCACCAAATAGATAAAAATGACGCTAAATCGATAAAAATGACGACTAATTAACGAAAATTCAATATCTTGGAAAGAATATAAGTATCTACTATAAGAATAACCTATTTTCTTTTGCTGTAAAAGTAGTAAATTCATTGCATTATATAAGGAAAGCCATGTGCTGCCCCCATCAGATTTTTTTCTGATAGACTGTGATATGAGATTTCTAAATATACTGTTGAAGTCGGTAGCACCACTTGGACAGAAGTACTCAGACGAAACTTAGACACATTAGTTACGTCATAATAACTATCATAATATTCGTATTTGTCATACAAAATCTAGTCCTTATCGGATGATTAGTTATAATATATAACGATTTGAATATACTAATTTGGCAACTGTTTCAGAGTTTAGCAACTTCAGAAGAATGAACAGGCAAATGTATGTAATAAATTGTAGTAAATTTGCAATTATGTTACGTAATAGTACTAGTACCTTATGTTCCACCGACTTCAACTGAAATTTTGGACACCAAATTTTAGATGTGATAGAAAATGAAAAAAAAGTAACAAAATTATATTTACCATTTTTTTAATTTCAAGGAAATAGTATTAGTTCATTCTGAATAAATTATCGGTGTTTTTTATCGTACTTTTGAAATTCCACTTCAACACTTCAATTTAAGTATCTCACCATCACAGCTATTTTCTAGCCTGTTTGATTACATCAAAGGCAGATAAACCCAAATAGACAGAATGTACTGGTAATACTCAGCATTGAGTCTTAATTGTAAATCTCTTCAGATGACGATGATGCGATAGATAAGTTCGCTGTTGAAAACAAGCAATTTGTGATAATCTTTAACAATGTATGGTAGTGTTAACAACAGCCAAGGGGTCTTTTAAGCAAAAAAACTAAAAACAGAAGAAAAACACTTCAGAACTTGGGTAACTTTCACTTAAAAACTTACGTTGAAGATGATAAAAGATATATGAATCAAAGAACACCTAAAAAAACAGTATGTAAATTCGGCCTGAGTGATTATTGTTAGAAAAACCGAAAGCATTGAGTAAACACTGGAGCGAAGCTATTCAATTAACAGATATTCTTCCCAAATGCTAATTAAAAATTTGGAATATTGAAACATTAAGCATTAATTACATGAGATTGCAGAAAAGCATGTCGTATCAGGTTTAAGTATTTTAGACAACTGGCAAGTAGTATATGGCATGTAAGGAAGTTGAATATTCGCTCAAACTACTGCTGAAACGAAAAATATGTTAAATATCATTGTAAAATACAGCAATGAAGAAAAAACGCAATATTAAAGATATACAAACGTATTTATAACAAATGTTATTTAACAAATGTATTAAAGACTTCAGGACACGTTTATAATCACCTGAACACATTTCTAACACTTTTGGAAATATTGTACTTGATATAATACTGTGATTCATACATGATTTATGCATAGAAACTTTTGCCATTGAACTTTTGAACATGGTTTCAAGTTGCTTTAAAACTTTTCAGTTCATTTAGGAATTGCTTGGTGTTTGTTTTCGGCTTTGACTTTGGATTGAATATGAGTCGAGAGGTATGAATATCATGACAGAGATGGATGATGAAATATAATCCACAAATGCCTCAATGTCTCTTGTGATCACTTCTGGGTCATGCATAGGTGGACTTGGTATAATAATATGATTCCAAATTCTTATAGATGACATTCCGATTCATTGAACTTTATTTTTCATCAAGTGCAAAAGGTTTGTCAATCTCATGTGGTAGAACTTCGCGGTGGGATCGGAGATTTACGAGTCTGACAGTCCTCTTAGGTGGCCTTCACTCTGGGTGTATATTTGAAATAGGTTAAAATTGGCATCTAGTGCCATCGAGTGCATGGATTAAACTGATGTCTTGATAAGGTTTTACGTTCTATTACCGAATTTATAAGTCGTAGTTCTAAGTGGCATGTTGCATGCCAGACGCATCAAAAATAAAAATTTTGAAATTTTAAACATCTATACACCAAAAATTTATGCTTAGAATTCAAGAAAATTTTATATTTAAAGGTTTAAAAATGTGAAAATTGAGATTATGTAAAAAAAATTATGTTACAATTCACTTTTTTTAGACCCTTTCCCTCTCAATCTCTGTGTGTATATATATATACAGAACATATTCTATAAATGATCTATCTTAGGTATATATAATACAAGTAAAATAAAAATTCCTCAATTAAATATGTATGTATATATATATATATATATATATATATATATATATATATATATATATATATATATATATATATATATATATATATATATATATATATATATAGAGAGAGAGAGAGAGAAAGAGAGAGAGAATTATGTTACTATATATGTTAAAGTAAAACCAATATCAATAAGTTAATATTTTAGTGAGATATAGATAAAAATCTCTCAGAACAAATTAACTGTGAGACCAGGAGGCATTTATTCAGTTTTAAGATTTATACAATATGTACAACGAAACAAAGCGCAGACTTGTAGGCGCCATTTTATGATAGTCTTGGCCAGGGAGGCGAAGACCCCCTTTAAATTCAGTTCACATAAATCGCACGTGTGGTTGGAGCAAAAAGTCTTCTTTCGGCCAAAGTTTAAACCAAGCAGCATTGTATAATAACTAACCAATTATGTAATGTTGCTACATCGCGCTGAGGAGCAACCAATAGAGATACTGAGGGCGTATCTGGACCTCAGGCGAAATTATGTGGCAAGAAGGAGAGAATTAAATATATATGCGAGCAATGACTGCCCAGTAGTGGTGGCATTCGACAAATAGAGTCCAAGAAGCGAAGTGTGCGTTCGTGGACAATTGGAGTCCAAAATGTCTAAGGGTGTGTTTTAGATTTGGTGTCCAGAATTCCCAAGAGTGTGTTTAATAAAAATTGATTGTACAGAAGCTAGAGATTTGCATTGTGTGTTTCAGTTTCCGTGATAAACAGTAATGAATGTCCAAGAGTGCGTTTTAGTGTCCATGACAAACAGAGGTATGTGCCAATCTGCTTATATAATAGGTCGAATATAAGAGTTTAGAATAACTATAAAGCCTGGTCTCACACTTGCATTTCTTCCCCTTAAGCTTTTATATAAATTTAATGTAATTTAATTTTAACAATAATAAATAATATGTGTTAATAAATAATAGTTATTTTGAAAGTTTAAATGTGGAATTTAATGTGTAGTGTTGTAATTTATAATCATATTTTAGGAACTCGTGGAAAAGAAATAATGGCCTGTTGTTTCGGCCAAGATATGCAATGTACGAATATATGATGCACTATCACTAATAATTAAGAATGAAGGAATCATTTATATTTTTAAAAAGTAAACCAACTTAATGTATAATGTCTATTTTTTGTGCACTACATTAACATTGAAAAGTCTAAACTTATCTTGCTAACTCTTAGAAAAATTTCGATCGCAAAATTATCTATTTTCCAGTGTTGCATTTAATATGCAACAAATTGATTGGTGCACAAAAATCGCATTTTTACCCAGCTTGTTTTGTATGTTTTATTTCAATTTACCTTATTTGCTGATTGAGTATGGAGGAAGCATGTCCGTCGTTACCGTTTTACAAGAAAAATGAGAATTTACAAGTCTTGTATGCATCCGTGATTGCATATTTGATACCAATGCGACCAAAAGATTGAATTTTCCAACACGCGCATCTTTATTGTAGTGTGAATTTCATTCGGAAATCTAAACTTTTGCTTCAAAAAATAGAAAGCATTGAATCGACCAGCAGAACAGTGATTATAGAAATAATAATAAATATTAAAGTTATGTTAAATACTTTCCATTACGTTATTCAAGAGTTAATTAATCACAGACTTTGTTTGAAATATGCAATATGCATATATGAATTACTTTAAATATGAAATTTTGTCACGGGACAGCTATACACACTTTATTACAATAGTTTTAGATTTTATTTGAGCATGATATGCTACTCGTATGTTTCATAAATTTATAATTAAAAGTTTGGAATTTATGCTACAATTTTTCTATATTGAATAAAATATTATAGCTATCTGAAAATTTAAATTTTTATCTCGCATTTCATCCCTTTATTTCGTATAAATAGTTTGCATTTATTCTGCAGAATCAAAATTGTGAAATTCCTTTTCATATTTTTTAAAATCAATAAACAATAAAAATAGTTTCAATAAGAGTATAAAATTGTGCAATTTATCTTTCGCTAATGCATTGTATTTTGTTATTTGTTATTCTACTAGCTTGTTTCTAGTTTGTTTTGTATTGAATTTTATACTGTCATTGGCTATTGATTTTTTGCTAGTTTGTTACCAGTTTGGATTTTCCAGACTTCCGGATTTGTCAGACCTATTAATGTAGCGCCTATTTCACACAATTATTTGCCACGCTGTTATGCACTCACTTAAAAACTTCTAGTTGTGTTTATTGCGTTGCAAATTAAAGATTAAAATTAAAATAACTTCGTTAAAAGCAGCATATAATATAAAAATAAATAGTTCGATACTATTCATTTTTGTATTATATGCTGCTTTTAAAAAAGTTGTCAATTTTATTTTTCAGCAGCAGTTTGATCTGTACGTAAATAAATATTGCTATTATTGCTATTATTATTATTATTATTAAAATATTTTATCAATAACTTAAGAGCATAAGACAGTTGATTAAATGTATCAACCGGTTTCGAAGAAAAAAGAACATTCTATTCTTTTCTACGTTAAAAAACAATGTGTTCTTACTTTCAAACCAAAAAAGCCGAAATTAGTTTCTTAAGAGCTCTAATCTCTGCTAGGTACTTGGAGGTACTCTAAAGGTACTTGGTATAATACTGTGATTCCATACATGATTTATGCATAGACGTTTTTGCCATCGAACTTTCGAACATAGTTTCAAGTTGTTTTTGAAAGTTTTCAGTTAATTTAGGACGTGCTTGGCATGTGTTTACGGTTTTGACTTCGAATAAAATATGAGTCAAGTGGTATCAATATCTTGACAGCTATGGATAATGATATATAATAGATAAATGCTTCAATGTCTCTTGCGATAACTTGTGGGTCATATATAAGTGAACTTGGTGTAATATTTTGATTCGAAATTCTGCATAGAAGCTTTTGCCACCGAACGTTCAAACTTGTTTTCAAGTTGCTAGATTTAAAAATTTTCAGTTCCTTTAGGAATTGCTCAGTTTTTGTTTCAGGCTTTCATTTCGAGTTGAATATGGGGAATCAAGGTGTATCAACATCATGACAGCCATTGATGATACGACAAATACCTCTATGTCTCTTGCATTCACTGAGTGATATGAGCACTAGTTTCAAAAGATGAAATGCTAATTGTGATAAAATATTTCTCTCTAGTATTTTGAAGGACATAATTTTCTCTCAATAGAATAGGTATGTAATTACAACTCAGTGACATTGCCTTGAGAATTGATTTCACCAAGTTTTCGGCCAATTTGGTGAAATTAATAATTATTAGAGCGTTTATGCTTCTAACTCTAATTTGTAATTGAATTTTATTTTGAAATGTGAGCAGATTTCCTGGTAAAATTATCAAAATATCATCATGACCCAATTATTCTATAAAATAGGCATAATTCAAATCTCATAACAAGATCTTTCTGTTTGAAGGACTGAATTTGCTTGTTTTATCAAATGTCCCACACCCACATACTTTGTACCACATACTCAGTTGGGATATAAAAAGCGAAGAAATTTATAGCTGAAGGGCAGTTCGAAACCTAACTACAAAGAGCGGCTTTATCTTTTATACGAAATTTCAACCTCCAATTAAAAACATGAGGCAAAATGTGTCATGTAAATAAATGGTTAAATGGAATGAATGGAATGGAATTTTATAGTTAATTGAATAATACAAAAGAAATAAAATTTTACACTATGTGAGTAATATAGTGAATTTATTTCTTAGTAACGGATATGCATGTATATAACTATCCTTGAAACGGTATAGCTTAAAATATATAAAATAAACTATTGTAAAGTAAACTTGATTTTCAAATAATAGTACAAATATACGCTTACATGTACTATTATTTCTTCTAATTAAAGCAGTTGTCAATTAATCAATAAAAAGTTTAAATGAAAAGGCATTAGCCAGAATCTAAAGGTGCAATTTTCAGTTATGCGCGTAGGAAAAATATGTATTTCTGCCGCATGGCATCAAATATGTCACCTTGGATGAATGCAATTCTGATAAATTCGCATTTCTCTCGCAAAAAGCTAAAAATTGTCAGTTTCACCCATGTATTCGTTGGGGGTAAGTTGTAATAAAAAATAAAAGACGAACTGGGTAAAAATGTAGATTTTTGTTCACCAACTGATTTATTGCATTAAAAAAATACAAGAAAAACTGTTTTATAATTTTGCGATAAAAACTTTCTTAAGAGTTGGCAAAAGAATTTTGGATATTTCAATGTTGTTTTGTTCAAAGAAATTTTCAGTTAGATCTCACTAAAATATTTGTTTATTGATATCGCTATTGCTTTAAAATATGTAGTAGAATAACCCATATGAAATACCGCAATGAAATGTTTAGTATTTTAATATTATTCATTAAAAAGATTGCAAAATTTTCGTCAAAAAAATGAATTGTAACATAAAAATGTTTTACAAATTCTTAATGAATATATTTTTAAACTTCTAACAGTTCTTTTTATTAAATTCCAAGTCTTTGTAGCATAGATGTTTAAAGTTTCGAATGTTCGATTTTTGAGACGGGTGGCGTGCAACCTGCCAACTGAAACGACGACTTAAAATCCGTTAATCGGACGTCATTTAATACCAATTTCATCCATGCTATTGAAGTGGTAAGTAGATGCTAATTTTAACCTATTTCAAAAATACGCCCAGGGCATAGACTACGTGAGGGGAATTCCAGACTCCCCATCACTCAAAAAAGCGCTCACCCATCGTTAGACTTTTCATGTGTAGGTACATTATGTAAAAAACTAGTATAGCTGATATCATGACTGCATTACTATTCTAGTATGAGACATATTGTGAAATTCAACAGTTAAGCGTTTGAGAAATGGACATTAAAGATTATGCGATTATTTAACAGAATTTAAGTACAATCTTCTGGACTTAGCTTGTGTTTTAGTACTGTAGGATTTATACACTGTTTGTGTCATACGATATCATTTAATTTGAATCTTGTGTTAGGTTAACTAGGCCGTGTTTCGAAATTGAAGCGAAGTAGGGTATCTATCTGCATGTTTAATAACTGCGTTTATTTCATGAAGGTAGTAAAAAACCAAAAATAATAAATAACTTTACAAGTTATACCAAACTTGTATAAGTGACTTGTACACGTTATACCAAACTTGTATAAATAACTTGTACACGTTATACCAAACTTGTATAAGTAATTTGTACAAGTTATACCAAATCAATAGAAAATTCCGTGTGGAGTTCGAATTTTTTTTAATCAATTTTTCTCCATAGACTTAACATTATCTGACCTTTGACCTCAAATAATATCTCAGTACATAGAATGAAGTTTAAAATTCGAGCTTCTTCATGACCTAAAACATGATTAGTTCAAGCTAAGTTTTATTCGAAGCGGTTGAAGCTTACGATATCAACTAAACTTTCCCACACAATCAGATTTGAGGAATCTTTTTTCACACAATCTCATTAAAGGAAGCCACACTTGGACTACGCTTCGATTCGATAAAAAATTTATTCTCTAAACTATTCTCTACTCTAGATTAAATCAATGTTATTTTAGCTCAAATACTAGCGTAGGAAAAAATAAATAAATGAATAAATAAATGCACAGCCTTTTGGAATACAAAGAAAACTTATTTAACCTGACATTGATATACAACCCACAATCCATGAAAGCTAGACCTTGATAATACTCCCTCCCCCTTCCCTATTTGATTAAAATCCCAATCCTATCGCAACACTAAATGAGTTGCTTTCAAAACCATTCCTAAATCAGCTGATGTGAGAGTCTCTTGGTCATTTGCATGCGGCTTTGTTCGCCATCATGTGCGCAGTGACCTACCGAGAGGAAACAACGCAGACGTCGCAACCGCATTCTTTGTACTCTGTTTCAATTATGAAAGGTGTGAAAGTGATTTACGATGAGTGAGAGCTTCTTTTGTTTCAGTTATCGTCGCAGTTACAAAATTTAGTGCCTTCTTATCAAGATATCTTCCCGTCATTTTTTAATGTGTTGTTTCTAGAGGCCTTGATCTAATATATCTATTCCGAAACGGGCGGCGTTCTAAATTGCTTTGCAAGGGTCGTTTTGTGCAAATAAGCTTTGATACATTCTGAAGTTTGATGTGAATGTCGTAAACAAACTTTGTTAATATTGGTTTAGTGGGTGAGTCCCTATTTCTAAATTTAGGACAATTAATTGCATGTAGGGAGGAGTGGAAAGTAGATGATGTATAGAGTAAATTTTGTTTTTTGCCCTCGCCCACTTCAACCCAGTGTCGGTATCATCTATATAACAATTGACTAATGTGTTTTAGTCTTTTTATAACCCCCAGAAGCCCCCCGGTGCTCTTGAAAGCAGAATCTCTGCCCATTCATCGTATTGTTCACTAAACAGAACCAAATGGAATTTTAAGATTCGCCTCTGGGAGGTAGAGGAAACGTTTTTTTTTTTCGAAAATTATTTCCAAATCCTCCAGATGTCCCTCGGAAAATTAAAAGGTTGAATTCACTTTTATAGTTCTGTTACGATATATCCTTTAAAATCGTCTGTCTACTCTCAGAATACAAGAATGAGTTCAAATTTCTGGATAAATAACACTTTTATTTAAAAGCACTTATAAGCGTAAACGGGAACAATAGACAGCAATAGCTCCATAACTATCTTACAACATCACGAAACAGCTGTCAGATAGAATGAAACAGTAATTAAATGCTTTAATAATTCACAAAATAGCAGCTATAATTTTCAGTCACAGGCGTATCTCACAATTCCCTTTAGCTCGTATCAAGTTAATTATTCTCCAATTGAGCGATGAGTTCTTTTATATACTCTCCGTAGGAACTTCCAGAAGGAGCCCGTATCTTCGTATCTCCTTGATTATTCATTATTTCGGGAAAGTTCTAGCACACACGAAAAATCGCCAAATTATCAATAAATCGCCAAATTAACACACAAAGAAGAGTGAAACATTTTACATATTCGTAACAGTATCACGAGATAGAAGCTAAGTGAGACGGAATTTTAATTACTCCTTTGGAGCGGAGGATAAATCGGGAAAGGGGATTCGAAAAATATTTTCATAACCTCTAAAAGCCTTTTTTAACCTCGAAAAGCCCACTTTTGCCAACATTTTGATGAACGTTATGGCTAAAATCATAGCAATAATTTTTAGATCTCCAAGTTCTTTAGATACCTTTATAAGCAGCGTTGCACAGCTTGCTAGATTTAGCCATTTTTGAGTGCTACATGTTCCAAAATATTGCTGTGAGCATAGAGTGGCTATGAAGTATAAAGTGGCTAAATTTGAAGTCTTTCTCCCGACGACTCATAAGACTGAAACTTTACACACTTATAGTATCGACTGCAGAGCAGAACCTAACTGAACCAATTTTCGATTAAGAGAGCTATTTTCAACCCTAGGCATCATGTATTGTTAAGCAAAAGAAAACATTTTTTTTTTTGCTTTAAAAATACTGCAATTTAATTTTTTTTATGAGTGTTAGTTTCCCTTTCTTTGAGAGGCTTAAGTACTAGTAGCCTATATAAAGCTCCAGAGAGCACTGGTAGCAGTTAAACTTTCAGGAAGGGGCTTTGTCATGGTGATCAAAGATGTCAAGAACAATAACTGTTTTAAAAATTTGAAAACATACAATTTTATGACGGTTCCACAAATGTAATTTTTTTTTTACTTTATCATATTATTACATAGAGAAATTTTTTCCCGAATATAGTTGAAATTATCAAAATTTGGAAATGTCTGCTACTTTTGGAATTCGAGAATTTTAGAATCTAAACAGCTGATGCATGGAATTTTACGTAAATACTGTTAGAACTCTGCTGCTTTAAAACATTTTTTTTTACAATTCAAAGTAATATAGCACAGTATGAATTCTTTATTTAGCATAGCAAAGGATGAATTCTTTATTTAGCATAGCAAAATATGAATTCTTTATTTGGCATAGCAAGGTATGGATTCTTTAATTAGCATAGCAAAATATGAATTTTTTATTTAGCATAGCAAGTATGAATTCCTTATTTAGCATAGCAAAATATGAATTCTTAATTTAGCATAGCAAAATATGAATTCTTCATTTAGCATAGCAAAATATGAATTCTTTATTTGGCATAGCAAAGTATGAATTCTTTATTTAGCATAACAAATATGAATTCTTTATTTAGCATAGCGAAATATGAATTCTTTATTTAGCATAGCAAAATATGATTTCTTTATTTAGCATAGCAAAATATGAATTCTTTATTTAGTATAGCAAAAATTGAATTTTTTATTTAGCATAGCAAAAATGAATTTTTTATTTAGCATAGCAAATATGAACTCTTTATTTAGCATAGCAAAATATGAATTTTTTATTAAGCATAACAAAATATGAATTCTTTATTTAGCAAGATAATTTTCTTTATCATATAGAACAGCTGGGATTCTTCGACCTACTGGACAGCTGGGTGCACATCTTTTACAGTATGTGACGGAACAACAAGAAATAAATTAACAATATGAATTATGAATGCTTAAAACTGTAATATTATTTGAAAATAATCATTCAAATTTTATCTGCATCTAACTTTTTTTTTGTCATTTAAACCAAACTTTTTTTTCTATAAATTATAAAATTGTTCTTTCAAATCCGGTTTTAAAGATTATGAGATCATTCGGAGAGTTACTCTGCATCAGAAAATTCATTTGAATGCAAAAAGATAATAACAGTATATGTTACTGCAAATTAGGGCGTGTTAAATAATAAAGGTGTCTATTGTATTCTATTTATATATATATATTCTGATTATTTGACAAGAATATTTTCTCTTACTTGGTTTCAAAATATTCCTTAAATCCTACGTTATTTATTTAAAATACAATGGACATTTCACTTACAAAATAAATTTAACAAATTCTTTATATAATATTGCGTAGAACTTCGTCCCTAGTGAAATTACCTCTCTAAATTAAAATTTTTCGTTATTTGAATAATGCATGTATTCTATAAATATTTATTATTCATTATTTCAGTAGGAAAAATTATGCAAATTTGTTAAAAACACTTTTCTTAAAGCATAATTACACGAATTTCAATACTTTTTACGATAAAACTTCCATATTAGAAGTTACTGTTAAACGATGTAAAGGTAGTAAAATAACTTCCCTGCACGTAAAAAGTCCGCTAATTACATCTAATTTACATTCGAAGCTCAAACAAAAAAAATATTCAAATGTTAATGTATAACACGTTGTTCGGTACAGGAGAAAAGCAGTCCTCATTTATCTAGTTTTTTAAAACAGAAGGACATATGAAACTTCGGCAACTGAAAGATTTATTTCAATCGACGATAGATAAGAAAATGTATCATAAGTAACAATGAAGATAAGAAAATTTATCATAAGTAATTTGTACCGATCAATGTGCTCAAACTGCTATAATAAAAAAGTCAATAATATAAAAACTTTATAAATACATCATGAGATAAATATATACTGGCCAATCGGTTTCGGTGGTAGAAAACAGATTTCTTCATTAGGACAAACAAGAAGCGCAACTTCACTTGTCCAAGTTCGTTTGTTACTAATTTCCCCGTAGTGAAGGAGCACCACGTCCACAAAGCCCCCCAAGATATCCCATGGCAAAGGGGAGGAGATTTGCAGCTTCACTTTTATAGAGGCTCCCCGAAGGGCGGAAGTCTGACTTGGCCTCGATATGACAACATCCATGCCCGCTGGCTGGATTCGAACCCGCAACCCGGCAATCCAGCGATCAGACTGAAATTCATGTCCCTGACCGCTCGACCACCGTATCGGCACTTATCCAAGTTGATTCAGCAAACGGCAATGGAACAATAATAACAACGCAAACGACATCGCCAACGTCCTTTTGAAGTATTTTCTACTTATTTTTCTTGTTTGTATTTTTTGCAGCTATTTTAAATGTCTCGTGTTCTTCCGTTATCTCTATTTAGTTATTTCAGTTCGCTCTGCTGTTCATTCTGTAACCACCTTGTTTTCTTTCCGTTTATTCTTTATTTTATGCTATTATTTTTTTCCTCTAAAAATGTTTCCGTTCATTAACAGTATCCTACTTCTTGATTAACTGCCTTATTGGTTTTTTCTCTTTCATTTCTCTCCGAGGCGATGGCAACTTTTCTCCTTGTGCTATTCTGCCGCATTGAAAGTTACTTGAATAAATAAATCTGTGATTCTTGTTCGTTTGTTTGTAAAAGAAGGCTGTTTCTTTTTTCTTACTTCGAAACCGATTGACCAGTATATATTTGTGTTTATGCTATACTTACGAAGTATTTACATAGTTGAATGCGCTTTTCAATTTACATTGTGAAATGTATACGATAAATATGATGACGAGGTCGAAAATTCAAATTGTAGTTTTCGAAGAAGATTCATGTTTTGTGCATCCCTCAACTCGAAACAGATGATTTTGTGATATCTATGTGCATGTGTCTATGCGTGTGTTTGTTAGCTTATGAATACGATATATACAATGATCATAATTAAAGGTCCCATTTTAAACCTCTTTAAGAAGAGAACCGCTGAACGCAGAGCTTCCAAACTTGGTGATATAATGAAAGAAGTCAAGGTATTTTAGTGTCTGCAATTAACAGTATTAGTTCGTAAATTCATCACCAGGTGGTTAAAAGACGTTTTGATAAAAGTTCCTAACGATTAATTTTATATAGTGCTATTTGCTATCTGTAAATTGCACTGGGTAGTGATATAAGGCGTATCGTAATTAATCGGAGCTTAAAGATGTCATAAACCGACATGTTTGTAACATCCCCCTTGACATACGATAAGCAACTGTAGAAAATACAATACTCCGCTGTCAACATGTTTTAGAAAATGGTAGAGACCACTTTCAGCATTTGTTAGTCTAAGTGTCAACTGTAAAACTATTTATAAAGTCAATACTGTCAATAAATACCTATTTTTGCCTCTGGTGATGACTTTATGAACTAATAACTTTTACAGCAGGAACAAAAAACCCATGGCCTCTTTTATTGTATTACCAAAACTGGGAGCTATGCGTCCAGTGGTTTTCTTTTTAGAGAGGTTTGAAATATGAACTTTAATTATGATCATCCCCTTATTCATTGAACTACTGGGACTTGCAATTATATTTCAGAAAAAAGCGCAATTTCTAATCTTAACGACTTCTGCTTTTTTATGTACAAAACTTTATGACTTAGCCTACAAAACACAGTATATATAAAAAGAAAAGTTCAGTAAAGGGAAAAATTTGACTCTGGATGCTTCTCTAGATTCCCCCTGTTAAGACTGGAAAAGAAAATTCAAATATTTTCAAAAGGCTATTAAGACTTATTTAAGCTGCATTTTACGTTGTGATCTAGTTTATCATTGATTGTCTCAAAGTTATGTTCTATACTTAATATACTTAAGTAGTATTTAAGCCTGTGAGAGACAAAAAGTTTAATACTCTTACAAAATTAAATCGCATGTTCCTTTTAATTTTGCTTAAATTGTAATCACGGAGGATGGGGTAGAGGTTCTGGTGAGGTCTGGAAAGACTTTCTGACACATCTCCATTTTATTTGTCTCCTGTGGAAAAAACAAATAGGTTATGTTCTGGCAATACTATGTGCGTTTCAGTCTTCTAGTTTACGGGGAGGTCTTCTGAAGGATCTGTAATTACTTTATGACCTCTCATTTTGCCCTCCCCGGAGAATAAATCGAAAATTCAACTCAGTCAGTTTCTGTCCCGTCACCAGTACTATAAGTGTGCAACGCTATAGTCTTTTCGGTTACAGGCAGGGGCACTTTTGGGAGACTCTCGGGGCCTGATTAATTCGAAGTGGGGCCTAGGGCTTGGTGTTAATTGGAGGCCCCATACATTAACTGTATACCAAACATAGGCAAAACATCACACACAGAAAATATGAAAGCGGCCCTTTTGTACATGTCAAAATCTTCCAAAATTTTTATTTCAAAGTAAAACTATGAAAGATGTGTAATGTATAATATGTATAATGTTTAAAACTATAGTATATTTTCATAATTTAAAATAAAAACTAGCATTATCAGTTTATATAATTCAAATAATTAAATAATTACTGCTGATTAAAATTTTTTAACACACTAGGGGGCTCTGCCACAAGCTTAGTCTGCTCGTGCAAACCCCCTTCGAGAGGCTTCGCCTCCTATTCGTTGCGCTCACAGAGCTCACTTCGTACCTATCTTTCCTAAAAATTATACTTTTAAAAATCTTTTTCCTATCCCTGACTATTTTCCGCAGGAAGGAAAAGCAGGGATTTTTCTTAGCCCAGGGAATCCAAAAACTGAATTCCTTGATCAAGGGTTCTCTTCGCTAGCTATTTCATGCAAAACGAAAGTTTAAATCGTTAAACGGTTTATTTCATCGTATTACCCTATTATTTCTCTATAAATGTACCAAATTTCATATTTATTTCATATTTTTGTATGCTATGGTTTTTACGGTAAGAGACAGAGAAATCTAGACGTGTTGATACGAAAGAAAAAAGTAAATATCTCAAAAACTACATCGAAATTAAAACACTGGACTTCGACCTGCAAAACTATTCATCCATGTAGGTACCTGTTTGCAAAAATTCGTGGTCTTGCTATTGTTAGTCTATCCAGGACACGAACTCGCAGCTCATATATTTTGTCTTTGGCTTTGACATTAAGTATTTCTCAAACTACGATATATATTAATAAGCATTTTATTTCAGCGTATTTCCCAAAGCTTTTTCTACAAGTGTACCAAATTTCCTGTTTTTATATGCAATAGATTTTGTAGTACGAAACAAAGAGTCTCGAGAAGCGAGAAATTTGTCAAACTTTCTTTTAATACAGAAAGAAAACTGTTTATTTCAGCGTATTTCCCAAAGCTTTTTCAACAAGTGTATCAAATTTCATACTTTATATGCAATAGTTTTTGCGACACGAAGCAAAGAATCTCGAGAAACGAGAAATTTGTCAGACAGCGGCAACTCCGCTGCTTTCCTTTAATATAGAAAGAAAACAGTTTATTTCAGTGTATTTCCCAAAATTTTTTCTACAAGTGCACCAAATTTCCTACTTTTATATGAAATAGTTTTTGCGGTACGAAGCAAAGAATCTCGAGAAACGAGAAATTCGTCAGACAGCGGCGACGGCGACTCCGCTACTTTTTTTAATTTATAAAAAAAAACCTGTTTATTTCAGCGTATTCCCCAAAACTTTTTCTACAAGTGTACCAAATCTCATTTTTATATGCAATAGTTTTTGCGGTACTAAGCAAAGAATCTCGAGAAACGAGAAATTTGTCAAACAGCGGCGGCGGCGACGGCGGCGGCGGCAGCGGCAGCTGCGACTCAGCTACTTTTTTTAATATGGAAAAATGCAGAATTTAGGGACATTAAAATTTGAGGGTCCAGGACCACGACCCCCGGAGGCCCGTGCGTTAATCAGGCCCTGGGGACTCTGGAAAGACATAAGCATGTTAGTCAAATATTACATAAATTATTTAACAAGAGTTTCTGTTAAGAGAGTTTCTTGAACCTCGCAATGTTTAAGTTACTACCATACCTCCCCCTTAGAAAAATATTTGATTAAAGTTGTTCTGAACGCCAATATTAGTTTTGCTTCTGGATCTAGTTTTTTAGACCCCGTAGGCGTTCGAGAATGGAATTTTCGGCGTTACATAATTGCTAAATTCTGAGATATTAAATTCTACAGAGCGAGAAGAATTTTTAGAACGTCCTAAATGGGAATTGTTTTCATATTTAGAATATCACGCAATGTGAAGTCTAGATGATAAAATTGGCTTATGATTAAGCAACAGTTTCGAATACCATACTCAAAACACAAACCTGAAGAGGGTATGTCTAAAACTAGCATCGCGCTCCCTTTGCAGATAGTAGCATTCTTAAGCCACTTTTGCTCTTTTTCAGCATGGAAAAGCTATACCTGCAATGGTAGCAAGAAAACTTGCTATGTATCACGATGTCGCAAATCTGTATAGAGACTAACAAATTCAGTCCTACCATGCAGCCGGAATGAAATTTCGTAAAGCTATAGCTCTGGCTATATGAGGCTATGATAGGCAAGTTTATACAACTCACGGAATCGTACTAATTGGGCGCTTACAAAACTAGGATCGCGCCCCCTTCATTATCGGCTATTCCATGATGAATCATAAAAAATGTGAAACCGTTTCATAGAAGCTGTTATTTGCAGTGGACGCAAGATCGTATTTTCTGCATACATTATAGGCGATTCAAAACATAAATATTTATGACAAACTTGATGGGGACTAATTGAATAGTAATGACTGTCAATGACAGGGAACTAACACTCATTAAAAAAATATCGCAATTTAATTTTTTAAAAGTTTTATTTTGTTAAATAATACATGTCGCGCTTAATAAAAGAAGTCCTCTTAAAAGAGCATTAGTTTTGTTAGATTCTGTTTCGTTATCATTACTAGGATCATTACAAGGTAATACCTATAGTACTATCGATACTAAGTATTATAGGTTATCAAGGGCTTCTGGGGGGTATGGTTAGACTTTTTGATACCCCCATTTTGTCCAGTTTTGTGCCAAAAAAACGCAAATTCGACTCAGTTACGTTTCGTCCCGTGGTCGATATTATAAATGTGCAAAGATTCAGAATTTGAGGTCACAGCGGAAAGGGCTTCTCTAGGGTCTTGAATGGCGTATCAAAACTCCCCAATTTTCTACGCCCTCCGGAGGGACATAGAAAATTTGGTTCCATTAGGATCTGCTTGTTCTAGGGTCGATATTATAACTCTGAAACGATTAAGTCTTTTATGTCATCGGAGAGTTTTTGGAGGATCTGGAAATACTAAAAAAAAAAGAAAAAAAATTCTCCTTCCCGAGAGAGGGAAATCGAAATTCAATTCAGTTAGGTTAGTTGATAATATAAGTGTTCAAATACTCAACTTTCTATGACCTAGAAGGGGGGGGGGGCGGGTTTGGAAGGACAAAAACGCGTAAGCAATTATTATATAGATTCGCTGCACATTAAAACATTTCCGTATTTTTTTTACTGATAAATAAAAGTTCGAAAATGTCAGTCGTTCTTCCTTTTTTCAGAAACAAAATGATTTTCGAGCTAGGTAAACTCTTAATAAGAAATTTTTACTTTCCCTGCAATACATAGTAATGTATAGGAAAAGTATTGGAATCATGCCGAAAATCGCAACTCGAGTTTTCGACGGATCTACGCTTTTCGAGACCGCTAGAATACGAAAAAACTATTTTTAGCGTGACGTCTATGTGTGTGTCTGTCTGTGTATGTGTCTGTGTGTCTGTCTGTCTATGCAGATTTTGTATCCACTCTAACTAAAAACTAATGGACAGAATATCATAAAATTTGGTAGGTAAGTTACTTATGGGTGAATCCGGTGCTGATTAGTTTTGGGTACGATTCGGGATAAAAGAACTCGCCTTTTTTGCGAAAGGGCCCGCAAAAGCTTGTATCCACTCTAGTTGAAAAACTAATGGACCGAATTTCACAAAATTCGGTACATAAGTCACTTGTGGGACAGCCTGGTGCTGACTAGATTTTGGTATGATTCGGAAAAAAATAACCTGCCTTGTTTTTCAAAATGGCCAGCAAAAATCGCCTAAATCTAAAATAAAATACTACGTATGCTCAAATATCTATTAAATGCTTGTTTAATACGTAATTTTTAACAAAGAAAATAATAAGACCAAACCCATTATTATTAGAACTAGCCGTTCTCGAGATATTTTAGTTTTTCGTATTTTTCCTACACCATTTTTGAAAATAAGTCCAGTTTTCAAATGAGAACGAAAATTGAATTAAAAATTAATTAAATTTAATTTAAATAAATAGAACGTGAATATAAGTCTGCAGGGAAAGTCATGTGCTGCCCACATCAGATTTTTACTTTCCCTGAAATACACATGCTAATGTATAGGGAAAGTATTGGAATCATGCCGAAAATCGCAACTCGAGTTTTCGACGGATCTACACGTTTCGAAACCTCTAGAATACGAAAAAACTATTATTAGCATGGTGTCTGTCTGTGTGTCTGTCTGTCTATGTGTCTGTCTGTCTGTCTGTGTGTCTGTTTGTCTGTGTATCTGTCTGTGCAGATTTTGTATCCACTCTAACTCAAAAACTAATGGACCGAGTTTCACAGAATTTGGTAGGTAAGTCACTTGTAGGCGAATCTGGTACTGATTAGTTTCGGGTATGATTCGTGATAAAAGAACCCGCCTTTTTTTTTGCGAAATGACCAGCAAAAGCTTGTATCCAATCTAGCTCAAAAACTAATGGACCGAATTTCACAAAAATCTGTTGATAAGTCACTTGTAGTATACCCTGGTGCTGATTAGATTTTGGTACGGTTCGGAAAAAAATAAAATGCCTTTTTTTGCGAAATGGCCCTCAAAAATCGTCAAAATCTAAAATAAATACATACGTATGCTCAAATATATCCATTTAAACGCTTGTTTTATACGTAATTTTTAACGACGAAAAGAATAAGACCAACCCAATTACACTAGGTCTAGCCGTTCTCGAGATATTTTAGTTTCTTCGTATTTTCTCTACGCCAACTTTGGAAATAAATCCACTTAATAAATAAGAATGAAAAGTGAATTAAAAGTGAATTAAATTTAATTAAAATAAAGAGAACGTGGATATAAGCCTGCAGGGAAAGTCATGTGCTGCCCACATCAGATTTTTTACTTTCCCTGCAATACATGGTAATGTATAGGGAAAGTATTGGAATTATGCCGAAAATCGTAACTCGAGTTTTTGACGGATCTACACCTTTCGAGACCTATGGAATACGAAAAAACTATTTTTAGTGTGACGTCTGTGTGAGTGTCTGTGTGCTTGTGTGTCTGTGTGTCTCTCTGTACAGATTTTGTATCCACTCTAATTAAAAACTATTTGACCGAATTTCATAAAATTTGGTATGTAAGTCACTTGTGGGGAATCTGGTGCTAATTAGTTTTGGGTATGATTAGGGATAAAAGAACCCGCCTTTTTTCGCGAAATGGCCCACAAAAGTCTGTATCCAGTCTAGCTGAAAAACTAATGGACCGAATTTCACAAAATTCAGTAGATTAGTCGCTTGTCGATTACACTGGTGCTGATTAGATTTTAGTACGATTCGGGAAAAAATAACATTTCCTTTTTTTTGCAAAATGACTTTCAAAAATCGACAAAATCTATAATAAAAATCTACGTATGCTCAAATATATCCACTAAATGCTTGTTTTATACGTAATTTTTAACGAAAAAAAGAATAAGATCAACCCCATTACACTAGGACTAGCCGTTCTCGAGATATTTTTGTTTTTACGTATTTTCTTTACGCCCCCCCCCCCATTGAAAATTAGTCCCCTTACCAAATAAGAACGGAAATTGAAATAAAAGTGAATTAAATTTAATTAAAATAAAGAGATCGTGGATATAAGTCTGCAGAGAAAGTCATGAGCTGCCCACATCAGATTTTCACTTTCCCTGAAATACATTGTAATGTATAAGGAAAGTATTTGAATCATGCCGAAAACCGCAACTCGAGTTTCGAGGGATCTACACGTTTCGAGACCCTTAGAATAGGAAAAAACTATTTTTAGCGTGACGTCTGTGTGTGTGTCTGTGTGTATGTCTGTGTTTCTGTCTGTGTGTCTGTCTGTCTGTGCAGATTTTATATCCACTCTAGCTAAAAAACTAATGGACCAAGTTTCATAAAATTTGGTAGGTAAGTTACTTGTGGGCGAATCTGGTGCTGATTAATTTTGGGTACGATTCGGGATAAAAGAACCCGCCTATTCTTGCGAAATGTCCCGCAAAAGCTTGTATACAGTCTAGCTGAAAACTAATAGACTGAATTTTACAAAGTTCGGTAGATAAGTCACTTGTGGGACATCCTGGTGCTGATTAGATTTTGGTATGATTCGGAAGAAAATAACCTGCCTTTATTGTAAAATGGCCCGCAAAAATCACCAAAATCTAATATAAAAAACTACGTATGCTCAAATATATCCATTAAATGCTTGTTTAATACATAATTTTTAACGAAGAGAAGAATAAGATCAACCCATTACACTAGGACTAGCCGTTCTCGAGATATTTTTGTTTTTCTCGTATTTTCTCTACACCACCTTTGAAAATAAGTCCAGTTATCAAATGAGAACGAAAATTGAATTAAAAGTGAATCAAATTTAATTAAAATAAAGAGAACGTGGAACGTCTGCAGGGAAAGTCATGTGCTGCCCACATCAGATTTTTTAAAGTTGCAAACACATGCATTCTTATAAAAGACCCCACTTTAGCTTCTTCTTCTTCGAACCAGACCGTCCGTCCTACCAGAAAGGTATCAGGTATTTGTTTGGATGGCCGGGACGTCACGTTAGCTGTAAAACCCACGTGTGGCCAAACAGTTGATTTTCTGGCCTTCAGATTCATAGGAGCTGGATTTGATTTTTAGATACTAATAGAGAGCCCTGTGTTTGTATACCTGTCCGTTACCGTTCGAAATCTTCAAACTTTACATTCTCGCCAAACTAGTCCTGTATTCATCAAATAAACAGCACTGCGCCAAAATTATCCAATGCAATCAAAGCTGACAGTTCTGGGCGTAGACGGAAGAAAGTCAGATGGCGGAGCCTCTTAGTATGACAAATATTTTTCTTTTAAATCTGTTTTCAATAGCGAACATATTCCAGGTTGAATTTTATTATTATTAAGCATTTATACTCGAAAATGTACATTTATCTTTCAACGTAACAGTCTATGTTTCCAAAATACTTTCTTCAACCATATAATATTTAACTTATTCCCACAGTTCGCATATTAAAGCCGAAGCAAAATATTTAATTAAAGATGTGATGAACATAAATATTTGCCGCGCTTCGAAATCTATCGTTTTTCAGGCCTTTATTCCTAGAAGCGCATTGGGGAAATAACGCATCCGGGCACTGAACTTTCGTCTTTTAATAAAAGTTAAATAACGAGATGTTAAATTCAACAGAACGAGACGCAAGGCGGAACATTCTGGATGACAATTGCTTTCATATTTAGAATGTCGTTGAAATCGAAGTTTAAATGAGAAAATGACTTTCGTTTAAGCAGAAGTTTTTGAATCATATTAAACATGATTCAAAACTGGAATTATTTGAAATGTTGCTGAAATACGCTTATGGGAATGGATATTTTTGCGAAATGTAATTGAACTGGTGGAAGTGGAATATATTTTATTAGCTAACTTATAGGATTCATTTCAAATGTAGAAGAAAATATAATCGTCTCACAGCAGCTAACTTAATAGTGTCGATTGTGGTTAGGCAAAAATCTATCGAACAAATTTTCACTGGGATATTAGCTCCTTATAATGGCATCTGATCAAATGAAATCTACTGTTTAGATGCAGGGGACGCTGTAATAATATATTTTTAAATTTGTTATGTTTTGGCAGTATGTAGTTAAGTAAGCGATTATCTCCTAATCTCTCGCCTGAAGAGCTTGCGCTCCTAAAATCCCAGACACACGCGGACCATGTACCCCATTCAATTAATATTATTAATTACTATGCGACCCTCTAACAAAGCCTAATTACTGTAAGACCTTCTGGCAAAGTACTGTACAGCCTTCTAACAAAATACAAATATGTACCTTCTAACAAAGCATAATCACTGTATGACTCTCTAACAAAATATAATTACTGTCCGACCCTATAACTGTAATGACACGAATTAAATCAAAAGCGAAATTTTAAGGCTAAATGTAAAGGTTATTTTAAACAAATAACAACAATATTTTCAAAGGACAACAGGTGCTCATGAAAACATTTAACAAGGATACGGCTTCATAAAAGATAATAAAAGTGGCAACGACAAGCGTCACGTTGTAAAGCCAACGGATGGAGAACAATATCCTCAAGATCCATGGCACCACGGTTTGACAACATTAATGCAAAAATATTTACAACATGCCTAACAGTCGAAATAACTAGGCAACATATAATGCAAGGTTTTTGTGACAAAGCAAATCAATTATTTAAAAAAACCACAAAGTCACTCTGTGTAAAGTCACTCTGTGTTCAAATATAATAAATTATTGCAGTACTATGAGAATTTAAAATATATCAGCGCTGAATGTATCGAATTACAGAGATGTTTAAGGATGAGCGGCAGTAAATCTTCTGTCCTATCCGCGCTTTTTTAATTTTCACAGAACACATTTTTCGCCGAAATTCTGCTCAAACAGTTGCGAAATATTTTCTGAAAAATAAAATGCAATGCTTAGATTATATTAAAACTAAATTTCATACTCAATAAAACATAGAATATATCTTTTATTTAATTCCAAAATATTTTTAGTGCTGCCATCTGTTGTCGTAATTTAATTCATACCGACTATTTTTATTTTTTAATGAACATTTTTAAATGTCTATTCCTTCTAATACAGTATTAAATACAACAACAGATCATATATAATAATGCCACAATCACGGAAAGGTAATTTCTCTTTCTATAAATTTAATAAGGGGATTTGTATGTACATCACTGAGGACTTCAAGTTCCTTTGTCTTCAAGTCCAAGTTCAATTAACTTTTTGTGATTGTGGCATTATTATATATGATCTGTTGTATTTAATAGCGTATTAGAAGGAATAGACATTAAAAAATTTTCATTAAAAAACAAAAATAGTCGGTATGAATTAAATTACGTCAACAAATGGCAGCACCAAAATATTCTGGATTACAATAAAAATATATTCTATATTTTATTGAATATTAAATTTAGTTTTAATATAATCTAAGCATTGGATTTTATTTTTCAGAACATATTTCGCAACTTTTTGAGCAGAATTTCGGCGAAAAATGTGTTCTGCAAAAGTTAACAAAGCGCGGATAGGACAAAAGATTTACTGACGCTCACCCTTAAGGGTGAGCGTCAGTAAATTTTCTGCCCTATCCGCGCTGTGTTAACTTTCGCGGCACACATATTTCGCCGAAATTCTGTTCAAACAGTTGCGAAATATTTTCTGAAAGATAAAATGCAATGCTTAGATTATATTAAAACTAAATTTAATGCCCCAAAAACATAGAATATATTTTTTATTTTAATCGAAAATATTTTTGGTGCTGCCATCTGTTGTCGTAATTTAATTCATACCGATTATTTTTATTTTTTAATGAACATTTTTAAATATCTATTCCTTCTAATGCAATGTTAAATACAACAACAGATCCTATATAATAATGCCACAATCACGGAAAGGTAATTTATCATTCTATAAATTTGATAAGGGATCTGAATGTACATCACTGAGGACTGATGTTTTGTCTTCAAGTTCCTTTGTCTTCAAGTCCAAGTTCAATTACGTTTCCGTGATGATGGCATTATATATGATCTGTTGTTGTATTTAATAGCGTATTAGAAGGAATAGACATTTAAAAATGTTCATTAAAAAATAAAAATAGTCGGTATGAATTAAATTACGACAACAGATGGCAGCACCAAAAATATTTTAAATTAAAATAAAACATATATTCTATGTTTTATTGGGTATTAAATTTAGTTTTAATATAATCTAAGCATTGCATTTTATCTTTCAGAAAATATTTCGCAAATGTTTGAGCAGAATTTCGGCGAAATATGTGTGCCGCGAAAGTTAGCAAAGCGCGGATAGGGCAGAAAATTTACTGACGCTCACCCTTAAATAAAACTGCATTTCAGTTGGAAAGAGTTTCATAATCAATGCTTTATGCATGACTGACCTTTCTTGTTTTAATAGCCTGACTTTGTGTGGATTTATTGCAATACGCCAAAAGAATAACAAGTTGAAAAGAAAATATAATATACTTTTCCAATTTGCCTTCGCTTTCTAAAATGACGCAGTCCTCTGCAATAACCCGAATTTTTAAACTTATCTACGACACATATTAAATGCACATATTTACTGCACTGCGACAAGTCGCTTTCAGTCCCTCATTCGTAGAATTCCCGGTGAACAAAAAGCTTCTTCTAACGAAAACCGAAGTCTTACAGCGTTCGAGAGGCGCTCATTTCTGAGATATTAAATTTCCACGGAAAGAGAAGCATTTCAGAAAGCTCTGCATTTAAAATATTTTTAGATTTAAGATGTCGCACAGATTCCAATTTAAATAAAGAAATCACACCTAAACTAAGAGTACGTTTACCCTTCAACGCATTATTTCCGAGCTTCAGTTTTAGTTAAAAACGTTTCAGTAGATTTCTCTTTTTAGTGAAACAATTCATGCTCCTAGCGAATTTTTTTTTATCTGCATGTATTAAAAGTGGTACACTTTCTTCAACTTACCTGATTAAGAGCATTAAAATACCTGGAGTGCGAATCTCCATTCTATTTTCTCACACTCATGTTCCATACTGTTTATATCTACTTGTATCTTAATCATGATCAGAATGAAAAAAAATCTGATGTAGGCAGCACATGACTTTCCTTATATAATACAATAAATTTACTACTTTTACACTAAAACAATAGATTATTCTTATAGTAGATACTTGTATTCCTTCCAAGATATTAAATTTTCGTTAATTAGTCTCCATTTTCATCGATTTAGCGTCATTTTTATCCATTTGGCGAGATTTTCGTTAATTTGGCAACATTTAAAAAAGTCGCCAAGTTGACGACATTCCTCCAAATTCGTCGCCAAAATCTCGCCAAGCGTTGTGGACGGAGAAATAAGTTATTCTTATAGCAGATAAATGACCATTAGCGTTCAAATACAAATGTATTACTCAAAGTATATTTTCTTATGAATGCAACGAGCTAGATCTACAGGAATGATGTCATCCAATTTATCGCATGATATTACATATGAAAAATGAACATGTTTCTCAACTGTTAATATATTTATTTTAATTTATGGGATTTTTTTATAAATTTATTTGAAAAATGTGCATTATCTCGAGAACGAGTCATGCTAGCGTTCTAAAGTTTATGTCAATCGTTCTCTAAAGAAAAATTACATAAGAAATGTCTATTTGCGTAACTTTATTAAAGGTTTTGATTTTTTGATAATTTTTTCAGAATTTCACTCGAAAATTTTGGGGGTTCTGAACATTCGATTGCGTTTAAAAACAATAAGCTTCCAGTATTCACGGATTGTGATTTTCGTGCCAAATTTCATTCAAATCGCTCCATTCGTTCGTGAAATATCGTCTCCGCAGACTCACTGACACACACACACACACACACAGACATCACCTCAAAAATGTTTGATTCGTGATCAGGGATGCTTGAAACGTGCTGTTATGTCGAAAACTCGAATTCGAATTTTCGACCCAGTCACAATACTTTCCTTATACATTATGTATATACGGAAAGTAAAAAAGTATATTTTTCAAATTACATACCTAAGTGTTTATTTTAAAATATTCCGTAAAAATTAAAACTTGTTTTAAGTTGACAACAATTTAGTGACGTCAGTGGATTTGCCTCATCTGTGTTAATATGAGTTATTTTGATCTCATCCTTAAAGTCCATGGCATAATTCAAAGAATCTGTTTTCTTCATATTCTTTTTTCTATCATTATCATTCTGAAAATTATAGTTGTCTTTCGCAGATAATGTTACGAAAGTTTTTTAATGTAAAAATTTTATTTAGTTCTAGTTTTTCTCATCACATTTTTGCACTGAAATGAGAACATAAGAACAAAATCCAGAACAAAAGAACGAATTCGAAATTCTTGAAAACTTCAATTTTATTTTAAGCAGCAATCAACTAGGCAACTAAAGACAAACATCAACTTTCAAACTAACTCGCAAAAACTGTCTTAAAACAGACCTAAAACAAAATCTTTGAAAAATAATCTAATGCTTAACGAGTAAGTTCACAGATAAGGAAATCGTAATCAGTAAGTAAAAACATTTTCTGTAAAGGGTAAACAAAAATTTAATGTTATTACTGTGGCGTATAAATATTTATATTTAGGTTTATTTAATTTAAAATTTAAATTAATTATTTTTGAATTAAGGATGGCCGTGAATTTAAGATAGTATATAGCAGAAGTGAAATCCACCTAATTAATTTTCCACGTTGCCTAGTGTTTCTGAAAAGCAATCTGATTAATAAACATAAAATTAATTTTACTTATCTAATAGACAGATATTAATTTGTTCAAACTAAATTTTATTAATGATTATAATTAATATTAAATTTTAGCCTAGCTTAACTTCAAATCACTAGTTTTCTTTACAACTTATTATTTCTTACAACATTATGGTTTCCCTTGCTTAACTGAGTCGGTAGTGATTTAGCTGCAACCTGTTACTTACTTCTAGTCAGGTTATATAAATCCTTATAATATGATACTCGGATTATGATACTCGGATCCTTATATTATGATACTCGTTTTTCCTGTTTGCTTTTTGGAGCACAGCAGCTCATATTTGGACCTCTTCACGAAGCATTTTTTGACGTGCTGATTCAGCGACGCTACTTTCGCGAAGGATGTAAGTACAGTCTTACATGCTTAATACATGGCAACATTCAGGAGATTTACATGAGCACATTTTACGTGCTCAGTGAACGGCAAGATTGTAGAGTGTCTTAAGCGCACAGTTTGACATGCTTAGTTCACAGCGAAAATCACAGAGTCTTAAGTCTCTATTACACGAGAGTAATTTGGGACAACAAACCGTTCACAAAACAGCTCAGAAAGCAAATTTAGCCGCAACATTTAGGTTTAACCCGAAAATGTTGTTGTTGAGGGAACGGCTGTGCAAAAATCGACCAATCAGAAGTGCTTAAATCCGAAACGTCATAGGTTACGTGCTTTCGAGTTATTTTATTTCTTATTTTAATGACGACCAAGATGGCCGATAGACTGTTTTGGAATGCAGAAATGGAAGTTGATCTTATTGAACTTATTCAATCCAAATGGAACCTCTGGGATATTAAAAGTACTCTTTACAGTAAGAGAACTCTAAACCCGTATTATACGACAGTGATTTAGGACAACAAACAGTTCGCAAAACAGCTCAGGCAGCAAATTTAGTCACAACATTTTAAGTTTAACCCGAAAATGTTGTTGTTGAGGGAACGGCTGTGCGAAAATCGACCAATCAGAAGTGCTTAAATCCGAAACGTCATAGGTTACGTGCTTTCGAGTTATTTTATTTCTTATTTTAATGACGACCAAGATGGCCGATAGACTGTTTTGGAATACAGAAATGGAAGCTTATCTTATTAAACTTATTCAATCCAAACGGAACCTTTGGGATGTTAAGAGTACTCTTTACAGTAAGAGGGAGTCCCTATTACACGACAGTAATTTGGAACAACAAACAGTTCACAAAACAGCTTTGGGGTGTTTGTGACATCACTCCACGTAGCACAGAATGAAAGTGACGTCACTCCAAGCAGCAAATGGGGAAGCTGTGTAATAAGGGCTTTAGGAGCACATTTTTGACATGCTTAGCCCATAACCAAAATTTTGAGAGTGTGTCTTCACCTTCAGTTGTTGCACAGGGGTAATTTTGATTTCCCCCTTGGCTCTCATTGGCGCCACCGTATCTATGTGCCTATTTGTTCCAATCATCTCGGCGTGGTCTATATTGACTTCCATTGAATATTCCATGCTGCCCACGGGCTCGCTTGAGTCCATAATGGTATTTCTCATGAAGTCATCTTTCATTTATTGATCATAAATAAATTGTCAGCCCACTGTAAATTTAAGTATCGTCAAGTCTGCTACTGATGCCAGTGTCACAGAGTCATTTCTGAAATATGTAAACACCTTCTGCGTAACTGTATCACAATTACATACAAATTTTCTTATATAAGAAAGGAAGATGTTTGTGTGTCTACGTGGGTGTGTATGCGATCTGTCGCGACCATGAAATTGTACACAGGTACTTCCAGACACGGTACGATGCGCCTCGATGAGATTTTTTTAAAATTCGAATTTTTTTTTTTTAATTATTTTTTGTTTACCAAATTTGTCGTCAAACGGTGCGGACTTTAAAATGATAGTTTGTAAATGTCTCTTTAACTAGGAGACAGCCAATATGTTGTGAAGCTATTTTAGGTATTCTTAACAACATGAAATAATAATTTTACAATTTTGGGTTAAAATAGTTTTTATTAAAAAAAATTCGAAAATTCCGTGATATTTTATTATACTTGCAGAACTTAGTAAAATATCCAGAATAGAAAAAAATTAATATAAATTTTTCTTTTTAAGGGGAAATTTGTCTGTTTTGACACCCTAAAACTAGGCAAAATAGTGGGTTTTATTCATAACAGCAGTTTGTTGAGAAAAACCAGGTTCTCTAGATGACATTACAATCTAGTAGGATGAAGAAATCCAGATGATCTGCAAGAAGTAGAAAATGCTTTCATTAAATAAATAATTTAACAATAAATCTCTCTTCAATTGATGCTTGTAACTCTCGGATTGGAGTGGAGTGAATTGTTTTTACGTTCTGATGCTCTACTCTTATTATTTTTTATCATAAAAGGTACTTTGACAGAGAGCTATTGTGTACGGCAGTACAAAAATACTGTGAGCATAATATGTTTATATACAAAATTTTCCACTCGCACACGGGATTCAAACGAAACTTTTATGGCACAGAGAATTATAACCATTTAGTCACAGGTGGGCCTTGTAGCTCGTGGAAAAACCCCCATATATATATATATAGAATATTTACGTTTGCGACAATAGTAAATACATTTTTTTAAAAGTTCCTTGCCTCTGAAATTTTTGTGTTTCCTAAAAAGGAACAGATGAATTATTCTGACTTTCCAATTCCAGTAAAGAATTCTCAAAATTTATTTCAGTACTGACTGCAAGCCAGCCTGCATGGCAATAGAATCAGAAGACGCCAATTGAAAACTTACTGTTCTGATCGTTGCAATCTTTGCAATCTAATGTTGCAACAGTTGATGTTTAAAAGAAAATATGTTGATAAAAACCGGAGAATTTATTACACAAACTCACACACAGACGTCATTCACAAAAAGATGGATTTGTATTCCGAAATGGAGAAAATCGTCGAATATTTTTATACGTAATTTTCAACTCAAAATTATTTTTATAGATTTTTAAAGACGTAAGTGGAGTGTAATGTTGATTTTGATATCAGATATTTTCAAATCACCAAGCATGAAGTTCATCTCCCATGAGTTCGTTGATAAAAGAAGGAAAATATTTAATTTAGTCCGTTAAATGGAACACAAAAAATTCCATTTCTCAGAAAACAAGTAAAATTCAATTATCGCTTCGTAAAATATCTAGAAATAGCTAGAGATTTCATTTCAATTTAAAAAAAATATTCCGCTTTATGTCGAAACAGAATCTTACGGTTATTCTAATACGCAAAATTTCATACCCGAGTGCAATGCTAAAAGTTCTGGGGAAAATTGATTTCACAAGAGGATTATTGATTTTTTCTCTGTTCTTTATCCCTTTTGGAGAGAGGTAAAATTAGAACTCGTATGTTCTTTACCGATTGCGTGTCTTCAGATACAAAAATTCCAGCTAGGGAAATAAAATAAAATAAAATGAATTAAAAGTGCAGGGCGCAAAAAAATGGGGAAATTATATTTCATAAAGGATTAATTTTAAATTTTCTCTGAGTGAATTATGTGGCTCTTTGCTTTAAAACTGACATAACTCAAAATCAGCAACTTTTGAGTTGTCGTTATGATTAAGTTGAGTAAATACTAACTTATCAATCATTAGCTTTATAATTGGATCAACTAAAAAAATTGATGTTGACAACACATCTCTTTCCTACTTAATGCAGTGATTTAAACTTATTTTACAATCAGCCACATATGCAACATAATCGGCACAATCTTTCTGCATTAAATCGTACATCGAAATTAGGCGCTTTTCTTGGTGACGTTATGCAAAATCGAGTGTTTAAATTAACTTATATTTGCCCGAATTTAACTTGGCAAGAGAGATGTATAAGAAAAATTGACAGACTCCTCTATATATATATAAGCAGTGTAGTATATGTATTAAATGTCTTAATAATTAAAAACTAAAATTTTATTATATAAAATTGATAATTTTAGTTGCAAATCAATAGATTCTTAAAATTAAAAAAAAATTCTTCTCTTTCGTTTTCATATTTCAATAAACGTATTATTTTTTCTCTTTCTGCTATGAAAAGAAAATCTATTACAGTTTCAACTGCCAACTTTTTAACACTTTACAACAAAGTTGAAAAGTGTTTATGACTTTGTTCATTCTGTCTGTCTGTCTGTCCGTTAGCACGATAACTGCCGTAAAAATGACTTAATCAAAATGAAATTTCAGTATGTTGTTCAGACGATCTGTAGGACCTATGGGAATATAAATGAATAATATCACCCAATTAGTTTTGGATTGAATCCGGGTTGAAAAAATGAAATACATTGAGCCCTATGGGACCTAATTTTTCAAACATTTTTTAAGCGGATTTAAAATTCACAAATTGCTTCGAAAATTTTAGGTAATAGTCAAATTGTTCCATAAAATATATAAAAAAAAAATCAGCGACATATATTCAGTAGTTTTTTAAATAAAAATTAAAATAATAATTACACATCTTATATGAAACGATCACGTGACCATGATATGAAACGATCCCATGACCCACTTCAAAATGATATATGGCATCCATCTTGTTTCAAAATCGTGATTTTTTAAAGTTCTTTTCAATTCATATTGAGTGTTGTATCCGTCCTAAAACTACTTTATTTTTGCTTAAATTATGTGCATCTACATACTAAAACAACACAATGACAATATATTTGTGTTTAAATTCTCATTCAAATTTGATTATCTCTACAATTAAGCCAATTTTTCACCTATGTAAAATGTAAACAGCAAAATATGTAGAATGAGTTGTATTAGAATTACTGTATTTCTTTAACACAAAATAATTCAGTCCATGGAGTCTGCATGGCTGATATGAATGAAATATTAATTGATTTTATAAACAGAAGGACGATTTTTTTCGATGAAGTTTTAAGCATAAAGTTTATAAATTGTAGCTCCATGGTCTTAATTTTTAAATAAAATAAATTATTATAGCATTGTGATGAATGAAATGAATGAAATCCTGCTTTTATAGAGAGATCCAGGTGTGTTATTTTTTCTATGACGTCATTTGAATTTATTTCAGTTGTTTTCGATGAAGTTTTCAAATATAATAAATTATCGTAGTATTATGATAGTTTTAAAAATATTACCGTGGAATGTATTGCATTTTAGAGATATTTAAACCAGGCAATTTATATTTCAATGCCGTCATTTGAATGAAGTTCATTTTTTTCAATGAAGGTTTAAGTTTTCAAATATAATAAATCAATGTAGTATTGTGATAAGTTTTAAAATATTACCGAGGAATGTATTGCATTTTAGACATGTTTAAATAAAATTGCATTGAAGTTGGAAAGTGTTTCATAATCAATGCTTTAAGCATGATTGATCTTTCTTGTTTTATAATCATCGCACACAGTGAGACCAAATGTGCATGTAAATAGCAGATTAAGCCATATTATAATATTACTGGCATTGAATTATATAAAAAGTGGGCGTCTTTATTGACCGAAACAAAATTATTTATTTCTACATATGCGAAAAATCCATATTAATATGCCACTAACGTTAGTTAATATCAAACTTTTTCTAAAGACTCTAAAAATCTTTTATCTGAAAATTGAAAAGTTTAATCCCTTTTTACTTTCCCTACAATGCATGATGATGTATAAAGTATTGGAGTCGTGTCGAAAATCGCTACTCGAATATTCAACGGATCTATACGTTTCGAACACGCTAGAACCCGAAAAAACTATTTTTAGCGTGACGCATGTCTGTGTGTACAATTTATGTATCTACTCTAGTTGAAAAACTAATTGATCAAATTGCCCAAAATTTGGTCGATATGTGACTTGTGGGTTACCCTGATGTTGATTATATTTTTGTACGATTTGAAAAAAAACCATACCTCTTTTTGCAAAATGGTCTGCAAAAACAGTATTTATGCACTCTAGCTAAAATCTAATTGATCAAATTTCCCAAAATTTGATAGATAAATCTGTGAGACCAGAAATTGATCTCATACTTTGGTGAGACAGCTTTATGCCGTTTATTTATTATGGTCAATACGGCGAACAATACTGCCAGTCTGGATGGCGCCGAGTTTTACAATCCGTGAACTTAAAGGTCAGAAAACCATAAATTTAGGGACGCCAAGACAAGAGGGCCGAGCTGGCCCTTACGAGGATGTGGAATGGTTCTATTGGTTAAATAAGTAACCAATGGAAAAGGAGCTTGTTGCGTCACACTTAACGCTACAAATGAAAGCAAGGGGGAAATGACACCCTCGGAAAGGGAGGGAACCACAACCTGTGACCGAAGAAGAACGACAAGTGGAAAAAAGATACTGGTGAAAACTTAAGAAAGAGGAGAGAGATACTAATATGACTTAATAACGACTGGTTAGAGACTGGTGAATACTCATGCGACATGATGACTTGTGCAGATACTTAATTATGACTTGTGGAGAGAACAGCCTAAGAGCATGAAATAAGTGGAGTGTTTAAGTCAGCAGTGGTCGACGAAGTTACGAGTGGATGCATTACACTACGATTTAATGCCAGTAACTATATACGAGATTAACCACGTGCTGCTAACAAGGCCCAAATTGAAGGTATGTGTTCCTCAAATATCCACAGGTTGTTAAATACGTTAGGTATATGGTTAAGGGTCTCACATGCTATCTCCTCTCATATGCTATCTTAATAAATGCTTGTAGAGTAGTTAATGTAATTGAATTTAATAAGTATTTTATGTTTTAATAAATGTTTTTGTTAAAGTTAAATTGGTGCAATCCTTTTGGTAAAACATTAGTTAATAATTTCTTTACAGGACTCACGCAAAGGTTAAATAATTGGAGGTTTATAGCGGCACAATAAAGCAATGTACGATTAAGTTAATGAGTCCACTATGTATGAATAAACGGCCATATTAAGATATTTTATGTTAATGATAATTAAGCTAGAAGTTCAACTTCAAGTAAGTTATATTTTAAAACGTGCACCACATCTGGTGCCGTGACTTATAGGACACCCTGGTGTTAAGTAGATCTTTGTACGATTCGGGGAAAAAACTACCTTTTTTATGAAATGGTAGGCAAAAATCGTCAAAATCTAAAATAAAAAACTGGGTATGTTTGAATATATCAATTAAATGTCTATTTCATGCGTAATATTTGACTACAAAAAGAATGAGATCAATCCCGTAACTCTAGGACTAGCCGTTCTAGACATACTTCTGTTTTTCGCATTTTTGTCACGTCGCTTTTGAAAACATGTCTAATCACCCAATGAAAACGAAATTTGAATTAAAACTACGAATTCTGTTTTATTTCAAATAATTATTCATGCTATTTCGTGCAATTAAATCCAATTTAACGAATTGTGAGAGAAAGAGAGAGAAAATTAATTTGTGCCTACCTGTAGGAAAATTTATGTTCTGCCCACAAATTACCTTTCGAAAATTGCAGTTCATGCAACTAAGTCCAACTTCTCCCCCAAAAAATCCTATTCTGTTTTTCTCCCCTTGACTTTTCTAAAAAAGAAAATAGGGTTATTGGAAGTCATTCAATTATATTAATAATTTTACCAAAAGTAAAACAGCCACCGATCACTTTTTCTTCATGGTTTCTAGACCAGGGGGCAATTATGCAGTTTTGATGTTTACGACGAAATAAAGCGCAAACTTTTAGACACCGTTTTATGACAGTGTTGACCCGGAAAGTCATGACCCCAATAAATGCACGTCACACAAATTGCCGGTGTGGTTGGGGCGAAATATCCTAGGGGCTAAAACTTAAACCAAGCTTTATCGATTACTAAAAGAGTCAATGATGCAAATATGCGACATCGCACGGAGGAGCATCCAATGAGAGCAAGGAGGGCGTATCTGAACCCCAGGCCAAATGATGTGGCCACAAGGAGAAAAAGTCAACGAAAATAAGAGAAGATTATTCAAAAGCGACAGAGAGAGAGTCGTAATTATAAGGAATTATTATCTAAAAGTTGAGACAGAGGGGTCGTGATGATTCGAGCAGTGTTGTTAAGAGAATGAGTCGTTCTTTTGAAAAGTGGAAATGTTATATGGCGTATCTAGACCTCAGGCAAAATGATGTGGCGACAAGGAGAAAAGTCAACGAATATAATTGCAGAATACTTATTCAAGAGAGATAGATAGATAGATAGATAGATAGATAGATAGATAGAGAGAGAGAGAGAGAGAGAGAGGTCGTGATGATTCGATCAGTGTCGTTAAGAGAGAGTCCTTATTTTTGAGTAGTGAAAATGTTATAAAAGAAGACGAAGTCTGACTTCAAATGTCAGCAAAAGAATCGGTAAAGATTCCAGGCATGCTGAGCTACAGATCCGAAATACAGAGATATGTGCCATTCTTCATGTATATTAGGTCAATTTTTGATCATTGGAATAAGATTCAAAAGACCTGGTCTCACACGATGATTTTCACCTCCTTAAGCGTTTGTTAAAATTAATGTAATTTTAATTATAACAGTAATAGAGATCGGAATAAACGATAATTTATTTTAAAAGTTAAAATAAGGATTTTAATGTGTAGTGTTTCGATTCAATGATTATGTTAAGGAACTCGTGAAAAAAGTAATGGTGAGTTTTACGGCTACGATAGCAATGTACAAATGCTACGATTCATGACCACGTTATTCCAAATTTCATAATTATGCGGGGTTTCAATGTTTTTTTTTAATCACCACAGTTTCTTACTTCATGCAACGGCATATGGATCATAAACGTCCAAAAGACCTTCTGATATTACCAAACATTGAAATTGAAGACACAAGATCTGCTTATTATAATAGACTATTAGTTTGTTAGAATAGTTTATTGTAATATACTAATAGACGCTAAGAAAATTTGCTAATGTTCAATGAAAGAAAATTATTTGGAATGAAGAAATGTAATTCTTTAAATTTCAGATCGTAGGCGAAGCCAGAAAGTTTTCCAATTTCAATAGAAACTTAATACAGCAGCGAACTTTATTTTGAAAAGCTATTGATGACGCATTTCTAGGACTTCGAAAATGTAATCAAATTCGGCACATGAATATGCTCTAATTAAAGTGTTCTAATGTGCTTGTAGAATTTGAATAGAAAACATTATGGTGTCGTAAATAGTAAAAGCTCTTCTCTATAGAGCAGGAACACATATTTAAACAACTCGTTTTATTTCTCCAGTTTGGGTGGCTTCTCCTAATTGGACTTACCTTTTGTCTGTGTTCTCAATTTTACCATTGAAAAACTATTTCAATATATTTTGGGATTTTGCGCAATAATCTTTGGATGACTGTGAATATTGTGCAATGCTTCGGAGTACATCAAATTGCGAAAATTAATAATAACTAGTTTCTTTAAAATTTCCATTAATTACATGATTTTTAGTTGCATGTTAATTTCAGCATAATCATATCGTAATGTTAGAAAAAGGCAAATTATCATTTTATTCTTTATTTTATCCAAACAAAACGGACAACTGCGTTGTAATGAGAGTGTATCTGACTTTTATGAAATATATTTAAATCTAAATAATTTGGAATACATTCTGTAAAGCAATTGAATGAAGAAGGACATATTTTATTAAATAAAAGCAAAATATGGCCAAACTGTCATGGTCAATGTTTTGTATGGAGGACAAGCTAAGGGAAATTGCATCACGTTATATGCCAGGAAACTGTGAAAATCTAACACGCAAAGCTTGTCAATAGCATCTGATATCTAAATTGCGTAATTAGCTTAAGGATCAAGTCTTTTTGGATGGAACAAGTAAATGTATAATTATGGGAATCATGATATTTTTATCTGCTACTTCATTTTTGTAGTGAATATGAAGATTTTTCGAGATATATTGGCAACGATAATCCAAATATTTTATTCAGTAGATAAATAAATTTTTGCATGAACTAAATTTGTTTCAGAAATAAAAATTGAAATTCTTAAACTTTTATGAGTTTAAGAATACGTTAAGATTTCTTAAAATTAAAATATGATTTTAAATGATTTTACAATTTGTATGTAAGCCCTGAGCAATGTCGGATAACTTTCCATTTTGCCGTTGATTTACAAAATTTCTTTACCATTGATGAACGAAAATATTTAGATGCCAAACATTTTAGAATTTTTTAAAGTCTTATGATTTAACTAGAATTGAAAATTTTCCTTAATCTAAGTTTATTTCAATAATATATATATATATATATACAGTATTGTGGCAATTAATTGAGAAATGTCATTTTTTTCTTTTTATCACACGTAAGCTTAGGAAGAAGCACTCCAAATTAGCTCAGAGTTCAAATTGCAGTTATTATCAAAGTAGCAAGTGTTCGTATGCACCTGGTAAGTAGCAGGTGTTCAAATTCCTCCGCCAGGTGGCTGGTGTTCCGCAGTGGTAGTTTCTCAGTTGTTGCGGGGCTCATTAGCGTCATGGATATCAGCGCGGAAACACGTGCTAAAGTGATTGCGCTTAGAGAACACACTTCTAAGACGTTCGAGGAAATAGGTAAAATATGTGGAGTGAGTACAGCAAGTGTCGGGAGGATCTGGAAGCGGTTTCAGGAAACAGGAAATGCTGGAACCAACCGCTCTGGAAGATGCGGCCGAAAAAGATCAACTTCGACTCGTGACGACAAAACTTTACATCGAATGAGTGTTAAAAATCCTCGATTAACCAGTTTTGACCTGTCTAAGTCCATGGTGGCAGCTGGTGTTGATATTGCACCTTCTACAGTGCGATACAGGCTGTTAGAACGCGGACGGAGAGCACGTCGACCGTACAAGAAGCAGCTTTTGACGCTTCGCATGAAGAAAAAAAGGTTGGAATGGGCACGGAAATACAAAACATGGACTGGGAGAAAGTTCTCTTTTCTGACGAAACACATTTTGTGGTTCAGGAATTTAGATCTATGTTCGAGAGAAGGAGCCAAGGAGAACCTCTCAATCAGCACCACATCAATCAAGTACCCAAGCATCCGCCCAAAAAGATGTTTTGGGTTTGTTTCAGCGTTTTGGGGACAGAATCTCTTGTTCCCGTAGAGGGAATGATGAACAGTGCCAGTTACGAAGTCATATTGACCCGAAAAGTGCTTCCAACCATGGCTAAACTGTGGCCGTACGGAGATTGCGTTTTCCAACAAGACAGCGCGCCATGTCACACTTGGAAGCGAATCAAAAATTTCTGCTCAAAAAAAAATATTACCGTACTGGATTGGGGAATTCACCAGACTTGAATCCCATAGAAAATTTGTGGGCTATTGTCAAAAAACGGCTTCACAAATTTGACTGTACGACGATGGACAAGCTAATTTCGGCCGTTATTGACATATGGTTTAGAGACGTTGAAATTAAAACTACATGTGCTAGTCTATTACATTCCATGCCGAAACGTGTCTGTGATGTTATAAAGTCTTGGGGAGGTCATATCACTTACTAGTTTTAAATGTATCCATAGAAAACTTGAATAAAACTGAATTTTATAAAAAAAACTGCATATATATATATATATATATATAAGATGGAATGATTGTGTTAACAGGGTTGCAGTAAAGTCAAGGGGGATTGCGACCCCTTTTTCCTGATTAGAAGCTATCTTTGACTTCGTGAAAAAGCTCCCAGAGACTCTGCACGCCCGTAACAACAATCGAAAATGTACGTGGAGATAAAATGTCCGAATCCGAGACAACATATAAAAAGGATCATAAAAACAATAAAATTGGAAATTTTACAAACCAACAGGGTGAGAATCAAGGAATCAAGGTCACATCCTGGAATACAACTCCACTCTTACTTAGGATAATCAGTTTGTTTCTCTTTCTAAATGCACTCTATATTCGATATGACTTTTATTTGTACACTTCCCTCTCCGAGGTCTATACGCTTTGTGCAACTCTTCCTTGATTCTCACCCTGTTGGTTTGTAAAATTTCCAATTTTATTGTTTTTATGATTCTTTTTATATGCTGTCTTTGATTCGGACATTTTATCCCCACGTACATGTTCGATTGCTGTTACGGGCGTGCAGAGTCTCTGAGAGCGTTTTCATGAAGTCAAAGCTAGCTTCTAACCAGGAAAAAGGGGTCGCAATCCCCCTTAACCTTACTGCAACCCTGTTAACACAATCATTCCACCTTTATAAATCGTTTTGCATTTTAAATTATATATATATATATATATTAAATAATTTACACTGAATTGTTTAAATTCATCTTAAACATTAATCGTTCTTTTAATTAACCAAAATGGTATTCTCCAGTTTTAAAATGCACAAATTATAAATAAAATTTTTACTTCAAATTACTTATGAAGCATTATATGAAACTAAAACAAATGAAACCGTTCAAAATTACATTACATGAAACTACATATTTTCTTTTCGAAAAATCGGCAAATAATTAATATCTGAATGTAATTATAAGTACTTAATATTGCAGTTTCAATCTAATCCTATTTACTCTACCAACCTGAAATCAATTTAATAAATCAAATTACAAGTGAAAATATACGGTAACACAGGTTTGGTAATGTATTACAAAAACAGACAATGCCGTATTTAGACACCCAAACAACCAGGATTAAGACTCCTATACTCTTAATACTCTTATACTTCAGGATTAAGGCTCCTATAGTATTTGTAACATAACACCAAGTAATATGCAAATAACATAACGCCATTACATTAAATAGCGTAATATAATATATAACACGACATATTAAATAGTGTAATAAAACTTTATTACTTTCCTTATATACATAGTATAGTGTATAAGGAAAATATTGTGAGGGGGTCGAAAATTCGAATAAGTTTTCGACGGGAGAGTGCTCTTCAAGCATCCCTGAACACGAATCCAGCGTTTTCGAGGTGGTGTATGTTTCGTGATTGAGTGTGTGTGTATGTGTGCGGCCGTGAGTCTGGAGACGATACCTCATGAACGAATGGACAGATTCGAACGAAATTTGGTACAAAAATTACAATCTGTGAACACTGAAACTCTAATGCTTCTAAACGCAATTAAATGTTCAGAACACCCCTAAATTTTCTAATGAAATCTTGAGAAATCGTCAAAAAATATATATCTTCAATAAAGTTACGTAAATAATCATTTCTTGTGTAATTTTTCATTATATAACAATTGAGATAAAAATTAGAACTCTAGTATGAACCATTCTCGAGATTTACACATTTTTTAAATAAATTTAGCAATAAATCTCATAAAATTGTTGCAAAATATGTTCACTTATCATATGTAATATAAAGCAATAAAATTGTTAACATCATTCTCGTGGATCTAACACGTTCCATTCACGAGAGAAGATACTTTGGGTACTAGTTTTTTATTTGGATGCCAATAGTCATTTACCTACTATAGGAACAACCTATTTCTCGTACATAACGCTTGGTGAAATTTTAGCGACAAATTTGGCGAAATAGAGTCATCTTGGAAGTTTTTTTAAATGCTGCCAAATTGACGAAAATGTCGCCAAATTATTAAAAAATGACGACTAATTGATAAAAATTCAATATGTTGGAAAGAACATAATAAATAGACTATAATAACCCCTTTCTATGTCCATTCATCTATCCGTCCCTCCGTCTGTCCGTAACGCTAAGCGAAAATTTTATCAAGATGTCGCCAACTTGGTGACTTTTTTAAATGTTGCCAAAGTGAGGAAAATGTCGCCAAATTGATAAAAATGACGCCAAATGGGAGATAATAATTTGCAAATTTTGAATTTCGTCGTATGACGAGCATATATATACCTTCTAGTATATATGAAATGCTCTTCTCTCTGTTTATCTGTAACACTTGGCGATACATTTGGCGGACTTGGCGAATAATCTAGAGGGATATCTCGATCTTTACAATATTTAGTCCCAAATTGACGAAGATGCAGTCAAAGTTAATGAAAATGACGCTTAATTGATGAATTAATTATTAAAATATTTTAATATATGAACAATATTGCTTATTGATCATGCTATCAATATTGATAATTCCTAATTTAGAGTTGCATGAAGTATAAGTTAATTGGGTACGAAATAGTATAACATGTTGTCATCCGGAAAAGGGCCACATGTGCAATTCAATGTTAAAAACACAGTATAGCGGATCTTCCAGCATTTTTTCACTGTGAAAGACGTAAATTGATTGCATTATATAAGGAAAGCCAGGTGCTGCCTACATCAGATCTTCTGTTATGATATAAGCAAAAAGATCTGGCCATTATTGAATATAAACCTATGTAACCTCTTATTCCAGATATTTAAAAAATATTTTCAGCATTCTGTTCTTGTTTATTCGAATGTTTCTTCTATTTATTAAAAAATAAGGTGAAAACTCAATTGCATCTCTAAAAGCAGATATGCAAATAATCAGAACATGAGTAGTAACCTTGTCAATATCATTCATGGTGTGGAAATATTCCACAGGTTGAAGTTTGCGAATCCTTTGTCATTGATAGAGACAATGCGGGGTGCTCTATTTTATACATTTTTGCCCAGAGAAAGATTAGAAATACATTATACTAGTTTTTTTTTAATCTTGTGAAATTGAATACATGTCTTTTATTCTCTCAATTTTTAGAAGAAATTCACACTCTCACAAAAAAATTTTCGATTTCAAAATTTTGACGGATATGTTAAAATTAAGTTTAAGCACTTTATAGAGCAAATTTGGAATGATGCCCCTTTGTAACTGTATCTTTAGTTTCCATAATTCTAGAAAGAAAAAACTCATTACAATGAAATTTATATTTTGATAGATTATGTAAAGAACTAGATAGGATTTTGGGTAATATAGTACAGTAAAACAAAATTGATTCGGCATTTAAAATTTTGATAACATTGTCAAAATGGTAGGAATGAGTTGTCAATTTGAGAAAATGCCAGTTTGGAGTTCGTTGTATATGTGGCAATGGTCTTAATATAGAATTTATTAACACCAATTAGTTTATATTCATCAAATTTGTTGGATTCAATAACCTTTTGCCAACTTTAAGAATGAAGTATTTAAATTAATTTTGAAAATTAATTACTTTCAAACAAAAATGTTATCTCCTTTTTAACATATGGACTACTTTACACGTAATGGTACTGAAATCAATACAATAGGACTGGTTTATATTTACAATAGGACTGGCTTATATTGAAATATAACAAAAGTAAATTGCAAGAAAGAAATCACATATGGATGCTATAAAATTATCGGTAAAAATTATATTTAGCAGTTGTGGAGACTGAAGGCTTTACTTTTCTAAGATTCGAATTGATTCATTATAGCATAAGTAAACCTGAATAGCATGGAATATGAATGCATGAGAAAGTCGACTAGAGCTTCTCCAGATATTTTAAAATACTTTTCCTCATTTATGCTTTTTAATAGTGTTTTAGTAATAATTGCTCTTCACATTTAGATATATTTTATATAAATATTTTAAATATAGAATTTCATTTAAATAGTGGTTGTTAAAAGTAAAATCAAAATACATGTATAGGACTAGTTTAAAAATATTCACACTTAAGCCTTTTAAATGACAGTATAATTGGAGCAGGAGTCACACCAATCGCAGACATATTCAGCGACAAATATGTTTAATGCGTTGAAAGTGAAAAAAAGCTCTCAGTCTGTAATGTATTTTTTATTTATAAAGCAAAAATGTTAATAAAGTATTACAAAAAAATATCGTATTTCTACTACTAAAGAATGGTAATTAATGCAGCTGAAGATGTTTAGATATTTTATAGCGGCACAAATTCAAAAGAAAAATGGAATCAAGCCAACGGGAAAGCATAAATGGCTGAGGAGGATTGTGATCCCTCTCTCCCGGTTATAGCATGCTATTAAACCTAGGCAACACTCCCGGTACCAATACTACGCTGTAGCTTAACTTCCGAAAGGGTGTCGGGCTCAAGACATAAACCGTGGAAGAGTAGTATAGTAGAGTAGCAAAGTAGAAGAGATCACAAAACACAAGTACTTAAGGAAAAAGCCGAATGAAAAAGGCCAAAGTGACGTCGATAAAGGTGAGTGCCGACCGACTATATATAACATTATTATCATGCGAACACCAGGGTGCGCTGTCATCAAGTTCCTTATTGAGGTGAAACTCACAGTTACCATCATCAATATATTCAATTACATGGCATGTGTATACATGCAATATCCTTATAATATGCGTTTTTTACATCGTTGTAGATAGTATTGTAATAGTGTCTAAGGGAATGTTCGGGATAATGTTTTTTGATGGCTTCATGCATTATTTTTCTGTCATTGGTAGTACGATCTTTTTTAAAAGTATAGATTCTTTGATTACGTTTCAGATGATTTACACTAATATTTCGTAATATGTTTTTGCTCAAATTTGAGTTCCAATCGATAATGTGGTTAATGCTTATCTTGAAAGAATTTCTTTTGTCGCATAAATTAGTATATAAACAATTGTTGTTATCGTATTTGATACTAATATCCAGGAAATCCACTTTATTTTTATTTTCCATATGTGTTTCTATAAGATCCAAATTTTCTGGGTAGAAGCTAAAGTCAAAATCTGGCATATGTTAATATTGTCCTATAAGAATGTCATCCAGAAAACTAAAATACGGAATTTCATTTAAAATATGGGTGCCTTTCTCATATTTATTCAAATATAGGTTCACAAGGAGTAAGGAACACCCTCCACCAATAGGAATGCCCTTGACTTGCTGATAATAGTCAATACCGTTAAAAAGTATGTCTTCAAATGGAACAATCCTAATTAGGGCTTTATATTTACTCAATATAATGGTTCCATGTAAGTCACACGTCTTATAAATCTCCAATAAAATATTAAAAAGGTCTTCAAGGTCAATATTGTTAAACAGATCTTTAAAATCGTATTTTCGGAATTTCAAACGTTCAATGAAGAATTTGAGAGAATCAGTGAGACTTATGACTTACATGAAAGCATTATATTAAATAAATATAAAGCCCTAATCAGGATTGTTCTATTTGAAAACATACTTTTTAACGGTACTGACTATTATCAGCAAGTCAAGGGCATTCCTATGGGTGGAGGGTGTTCCTCACTCCTTGCGGATCTATATTTGAATAAATATGAGGCAGGCATTCATATTTTAAATGAAATTCGGTATTTTCGTTTTGTGGATGAATCGGTCAATCAGTGAACACAGTTAACCTATTGATTTTCTGGTACATTACACCACTGACAAAACTTGGTGTTTCTCTGTCCAAAGTGTTTAAAATTATGTTTGCAGTTAATTTACGTTACATTATTAAACTTCACAAAAGATAATCGCTATGCTTCATTTATTCTGTTTCATATTATATAATTCCGAAACTTTCAAAACATCTATCTATATACATATTGTGGCGTCGGTTTTGTGAAACCATAGACAAAATGCAAATTGGAATTTTAAACACCTTTATTGAATTAGAAAATAACAGACCAGTGATCAAAATAGTGGAATAGTTCATTTCAAAACAAATTAACAATAACACAGAATCGCTCTCGGTAGGGTGATAATTGAATTCCTCCCCTGGAGGAAGAAAAACAGAGAGAGTACACATATACATTTCCTAACACATGATAAACATAAGTAGCCTTCATAATATATTTAAATCATATATGATATTTTAGAGTAACAATTTCATTCTTAAGACAATTATCAGTAATTCAAATTTCAGATCATTCCATTTTATCAGAAGGAAAAATGAATATAAACAAATTTACCTCCTTCTCTTTATAACACGTATAAATTAACATTCCTGGACTATGGAATGGAAACCCGGATGGATTTTCGGATCTTTAAACAGCACAGTTCTTGAGTAGCGAAATTGGGTAATTGGATACATAGCACTCTGGTAGAATCCGGCATCTTAGCTGGTCACAAGGAATTTTTCACACACTAGGAACGAAGGAAATAGAGCTTTTCGGCAAAATAATAGTAAAAACTCCTGAAATAATAGGATTTCGTCTCACCACTGGAACATTCAACGGCATTCTCGAACTAATGAAATCCAAACTTCATAAAAGTTATTCCACAAAACTCTGCAATATCCACACCGGGAACCACGAAGAGAGGTTAGGCAATAACAATCGCTGTAGATTGGCTTCACTTAGCTTTTATTAGCATTTCAAAGCCGACCCGTGGTGAGAACCTTTTATTTCACCTTCACAAGATCCACTCCCTTCAAAGCAAACTGCTGCATTTAAATAAACGAAAATCGTATCCTCGAATGAGCCAAACCGGACCCAAACAAATCCTTCTTTCACACTACATTACATTCTTAAAATTGTAATCCATTAATTTTCAATACGAATTCGTTCCATTCCAAACTCGCGATCAGACACGAATCTAACACTAGCTTACATCTTTCCAACCTCTACATTCTCTCTCTCTAACAACATTCAAAACTGCCGCGCGTGCGCAAAACCGGCGAAAGTCCAAACCTAGCGACTGAGAAGCAAAAAACAAAATTATTTTATTAATATTGTTCTGGAACATAAACAAATTCGCAATTTAAAAGCTCGCTTCCCTCAAACGTCAATAATGGAGTGGAAATAAATCGAAAAGTCATTTATACGACGCAATTTATACTTTCTCTCAAACAGAAATAAAACAATACTTTTAATTTAAACACAATTACGGCACATTGGTGTGAAAACCTTATCACACATATATAGGGTTTTTAGAAATGTCATTAAGCACCACATTAACTTTATAAGGTCTATCTACAGTAAAGTGGGTATGCTCGATCCAATAAAAGTAATTGCTGTGCCCCTAGAAAAGAAGTAAAAATGTTAGGATAAGAAATATTGAAACAAAGTGATGTAGACGACAAAAATCAATTAGAAAGTTGCAAATCATTGACAAATTAATAGGTATCGACCGTAAAACTGTTACAGAAACTAATTATTTCTTACAGTATGGTTATTGCCGAATGGCTGTCCTATTCAGGAATTCTAATGTAAAGAATGCGTGCATGCACAAGATATTGCTTTAATGCTATTAAAATGAATAACAAATTACAAACTACCATTTTTCCATAATATTGTAATTTTGTACTGCTGGTTTTTTTTTCTATGAATTGCCATTACGCCTTAATCGAGAATGTTGTTTATCAGGATGTTAAATTTTAAATAATTGCATTCTAATCACTTAAATATCAAAACATTATATATAGTTTTAATTTTTATTTTAACTTGTTTAATTTAATCATTCAAAGAATAAGTTTAGAACTGAATATATAACATTAAACCAATATATGAAATCCAGTTAGCAAATTAAAATTTGCATATTGAGAGATATGTTGTATTACTTTTAAATTTAAGTTAAAATATTCATTGAATTTACTTTATTTATTCAAACTAGGATATAAAAGCAAACATGCGTTTATCTAATCTTCGCTTTGCTGATAATAGTAATAATAGCATGTTTTGAGCCACGGTAAATTAAAAAATATGCAGATATTAATATTAGGTAATTATAAATATGTACATTACTATAGCTATGCGTATATGCTTAATTCACATTGTGTAAATTATAAATTGAATTTCAAATACCACACGTTTCATGTTTTATATTTGGTATTTAGTTTAAATGTCGAAAAGTCATTAAAATGCAAATTTATCTCGCCATTTATTCCTGGTGTCTCAATTTATGAAATTCTAAAACTTTTCTGGAGTCATTTATGTATTCATTGAAATTATACAGAAGAATGACTGTTGTAACATATTGAAATTTTCGTTAAAAATATCTATTGCAGTTAATGAAATTTAAAAACCCTTAATTAAAGTTTAAATGTACCATTAATTATATATATGCAAAATTTGACCTTTAAAATCATGTGCATTGGGTGTAAATTGTTGTTCTTGTAACAACTCTCGCATTTTGATAATTACTATAAATTTTTATAGAAGGGGCGCACTACAGCTTCAGGGACGATGATGCAATAGAAAAAAGATTTAACATAAGTAGTAGTAGGGGAAAGTCTTGTTTGACGTTATTGCACAAAAATAACGTATAATACTTCCTTGGAAAGCAGGTAAATGTCAGTTGAGTGATTAGAGTTATTTTGAGGGCATTATAAACCTCTTTTTCTCGGAACAAAAGCGCAGTACTCTCTCTTGACAACCGCTAAGAATGAACTGCGATGCGGCGGGCAAAGGAATTTCAGAGCTAGAACGCCCAAAGCAAAAATTTGCTAGCGGGTTGTGTTACAGTCCACACGATAAGAGCTTGCAATACCATCCCAGCAACTCAACAGTAAAGGGTCGGCAGCCAGTACGATGATCCGTGGTTTGATTCCCGGCTAGGACGACAAGGTTCTTTACACAATGGCGCCCAAACAAATCAACTTTGATGGTTAATGCAATGATGTAGGTGGACTAAAAGTAACCCAAGTGCGACTAGCGCAGATTCAGTAGACACTGGTATATTGAGCGCCAATTTCAAATCTGGAGGTTAAAAGATCACACAGGAAGCTAATTTGGAGAATAAAAATAGCATCAGTAGGAAAACCTGAGAGGTGGTCAATCAGATTGTCAATTGCACACCAATCTGACATTAAAGGCTGGAATCTGCAGATCACTCCAACGATAAGAACTTTATTTTAACTAATTTCGTCCCAGTAGCTCAATTGTAAAATATTGGCTGCCCATTACGAAGATTCGTAGTTCGATTCCTGAATGAGATAGTAGGGTATTTCACAGTTGCATAAACCATTGAAAAACAACCATAAGCATATCAACACCAGCCGGGTCACCTCTCCTCCCCCCCCCCTGCCGCCCTCGCTCATAAAGACGAGGAAAGCTGGTTTTGAAAAATCTTAAGAATTAAGTCTTAAGCGTTAATATGGGATTTCAAATTGAACTGAAAGAAATAAGGAAGATTTATCATGCATACAGAATTGATTATGAAACACTTTCTAATTGAAATGCAATTTTATTTAAACATCTCTAAAATCCGATACATTTAACTGTGATATTTTTTAAATTATCATAGCACTACAATAATTTATTTTACTTGGAAACTTAAAACTTCATAAAAGAAGGCAATAATATGAAATCGTCTACTTCTCTATGGAAAATCAATGAATATTTCATTCATATCACTTATATTTCAGACTCCAGAGCTAAATAATTTTGCGTTAAAATAATTCAGCATTCCTTATACAACTCGCCATACAATCGCTTGATTTGTTTACATTCTGCATACGTTAAAATTAGACTGCATTGCAGAAATTATCAAAATTTAGTGATCATTTAAAATAAATAATATTGTAATTGCGTAAGCACAAATTTCAGATACACTGATAATATGCAAAAATAAAGCGGTTTTAGAACGGATGTAACACTAAATATAAATATAAGCGTTCCTTAAAAATCACGATTTTCACTAATCGAAAACAAAATGGATGCTATATTTTATTTTGCAATGAGTTATGTGATATCTTCATATAATATGGGTGTAATTATTATTTCATTTTTTATTTAAAAACTACTTAACCTATTTTGATGATTTTTTTTTTACATATTTTACATGATAATTTGAATATTTTCTAACATTTTCAAAGCAATTTGTGAATTTTAACTCTGCTTAGAAAATGTTTGAAAAATTAAGTCCCATAGGGTTCAATGTATTTCATTTTTTTCAACCCGTATGAAATTCAAAACTAATTGGGTGATATTATTCTTTTACATTCCCATATGTCCCACAGACCGTCTCAACAACATACTAAAATTTCATTTTGATAAAGTTTTTTGTTGCAGTTATCGTGCTGAAGAACAGACAGATAGACAGACATACAGAATGAACAAAGTCATAAGTACTTTAGAACCATGTTGGAAAGTGTTAAAATATGAACCGTCAAATTATTGGTAAAAAAATGTATGTGTTTAGAGTGAGAAATAAATAGACAAACCCTTTCAAAGGAAGAAAGATAAATATCACAAGGGAATGAGACAGTAATTGAGAAGAAAATAACAAAAGGAAGCAACCGGTTTCGAAATTTAATTTCCTCATTCAAACTACTATGGAATTAACAGTGGTTGAGACTAGGTCAAAAAAGAATATAATACAGAAATAAGGTAAAGCCTGTTTCAGAGGCTATATGAGCTAAATTTCATCAACTAAAAGAAAATATCAATAGATCAGTCTTTAAAAAATATCAGTGAATGAAACTAGAAGTAAGAAGGATATAGCTAAATTGAAAGAAAAACATCCGGTTTCGGTTTTCTTTTACAGTCAAAGATATGTATAAAAATATTTCTCTGGGTATGAAGATGTAAGGAACTACATAATTATCAATAATATGATTATCAGAATTCGAATAAATAAAAACTCTGATAATAAAACAAACTAAAAATTCAGAGGTAGTGTGGAAAAACAACCGGTTTTGAAGCATTGCGATCTGGACTTCATCAACTATATTCAAATAATCAACGTTTATATAACCGATACTAGGAATATGAATAAAAATCTGATGTGGGCAGCACATGACTTTCCCTGCAGACTCAAATTCATTTTTTCTTTATTTCTTTAATATTTCATTAAATTGAGTTTAATTGTACAAAATAACACTAAATTCGCATTTTTAATTCAATTTTTGTTTTTATTTGGTAATTGGATATTTTTCCGATAGCGGAGTAACAAAAATGCAAGAAATCTCAAATATCTTGAGAACAGTTAGTCCTAAAGTATAATGGAGTGTGTTATATTCTTTTCCTCGTCAAAAATTGCGTATAAACAAGAATTTAATTGATACATTTTAGCATACGTAGTCTTTTATTTTTTTTTAGATTTTGGCAATTTTTGCGGGCCATTTCGTAAAAAAGGCAGGTTGTTATTTTCCGAATCGTAGCAAAATCTAATCAGCATCAGAATGTCCCACAAGTAACTTATCTACCAAATATTGGGAAATTTGGTCAATTAGTATTTTAGTTAGGGTGGATATATGAAATTTTTTAGGTCCATTTCGTAAAAAAGGCGGGTTCCTGCTTCCCGAATCGTACTAAATTCCAATCAGCACCAGAGTATCCAACAAGTAATTTATCTACCAAATATTGTGAAATTTGGTAAATTAGTATTTTAGTTAGAGCGGATAAATGAAAATTTTACGGGCCATTTCGCAAAAAAAGGCGGGATTTGTTTTTACGAATCGTACCAAAAACTAATCAGCACCAGGGTCACATCCAAGTGACTTACCTACCAAATTTTATGAAATTCGGTCCATTAGTTTTTGAGTTAGAATGGATGCATATATTGCACATACACAGAAATAGACACACAGACAGACAGACACACACACACACACAGACGTCACGCTAAAAATAGTTTTTTCATATTCTAGAGGTCTTGAAACGTGTAGATCCGTCGAAAACTCGAGTTGCGATTTTTGGCGTGATTCCAATACTTTCCCTATGCATTACCATGTATTATTGCAGGGAAAGTAATAAAAATTAAGGAAGCAATCGGTTATGGAAACTATGTGAGTCAATATTATTAACTAAATTCCAGTAGAAAACGAACAAGCCACTTCAAACCACCATTGAATGAGATTGGAATTAAGAATAAACCGTTCCGGAAACTATATGAGCTAATATTTGAAGTCAGGAATGTGTATGGAGGACATTTTTCCTGGCTACGGAGATGTGGAACTCCTGATTTATCATTAATAATATTATTGGTATTCAAGTAAATAAAAGCTCTCTCCAAAGAATGTACCATCATTTCTGCCTTATAAAATTGAAATTAATGATTTTCAGAACAACAATATTGGTAAATAGATGACTAAAAGGTTTCTTGCTTAACGACCATACTAGACCATATTCTTTGATTCGCTCCTCGAAGCCCTCTTTGTCTGGCCGATGTAAGCTAAGCTATACTGACAATTAACACTATAAATACCACTTTTACATGTGGAATAACAGTTTTAACGGAGGGAAACTGCAATCTATTAAGTGGTTTAAATACAACTTTACAAATGAACCTTGATAAATCTCTAGAAATTAAAACTAATGCGTATAGGAACTTAAAAAATCTGATGTGAATGACTGCATATGACTTTCCCTGCAGACTTATATTAACGTTCTTTTTATTTTAATTAAATTTATTTCACTTTTAATTCAATTTTCGTTCTCATTTGGTAACCGGGCTTATTTTCAAAGGTGGCGTAGGGAAAGTACGAAAAACTAAAATATCTCGAGAACGGCTAGTCCTAGTGTAATGGGGTTGGTCTTATTCTTTTCGTCGTTAAAAATTACGTATTAAATCAGCATTTAGTGGATATATTTGAGTATACCCAGTTCTTTAGTTTAGATTTGGACGATTTTTGCGGGCCATTTTGCAAAAAAAGGCAGGTCATTTTTTTCCGAATCATACCAAAATCTAATCTGCTCCAGGGTAACCCACAAGTGACTCATCGACCGAATTTTGTGAAATTCGGTCCATTAGTTTTTCAGTTAGAGTGGATACAAGCTTTTGCGGGCCATTTCGCAAAAAAAGGCGGGTTCTTTTATCCCGAATCGTACCCAAAACTAATCAGCACCAGACTCGCTCACAAGTAACTTACCTACCACATTTTGTAAAATTCGGTCCATTAGTTTTTTAGTTAGAGTGGATACAAAATCTGCACAGACAGACAGACACACAGACAGACACACAGACACACACACAGACGTCACGCTAAAAATAGTTTTTTCGTATTCTAGAGGTCTCGAAACGTGTAGATCCGTCGAAAACTCGAGTTGCGATTATCGACATGATTCCAATACTTTTCCTATACATTACCATGTATTGCAGGGAAAGTAAAAAGGCAAATCTGTCAACTTTCTAAGAACAAAGACTTTATCAGGAGAAAGAGTGAATAGTAAATCCCACCTGGTGAATTTTACCAAAACTTTATCAATAATAAAAAGATTGAAATGTCTGCTTTTAGCGAACGATTTCGGGAACTCAATTTTAGAAGTTAAAGAAGTTGAATTAAAGCATAAGAGGACCGTGAAGTGCACATATGCGTAAAAAGAAGATAATTTATGTTAGAAATAATGGTTTAAAAGAAAACGGGGAAGTACAGAAAAAGAGAAGAATCTTTTCTAGAAACCAGAAAAACTAAAAAGGAAAGTTGATGGTTCATTTAAATTGCACGCGTAAATTGAATATGAGGATCATTGGAATTAACAAGTTTAAGAATAGATGAGATATCGAATGGATTCTATAGAAGAATAAAAGTGTCATCTACATGCCGAAAGCAGCATTTAAATGTAAGTTTTTGAAATACATTTTCCTCAAAATAATACACGTATAAATCACAAAAAAAAAAAAAAAAAAAATGGCAAAGAATTCACCATCGCGAGTCATACAGATTGCTTAAAATATTTTCCATTAAAAAAAAAGGGTTTACAACACAATGTGTGTTACCACAATGTGTATTTTCATTAAGCGTTTATAAAAGTGTTTACAACAGAAGTGTTTACAAGCACTGATAATTTTATAGTAATTTGATTGATGAAATAAGTTTCGAATTCGGTTGCTTCCATCTGTTATTTTCTTTTTAATTACTGTTTCGTCCCCCTGCCATTCTTTTTTTTTTATCTTTCTTCTTTTACAAGAGTTTGTCTGTTTTTTTCTCCCTCTAAAAACTCATTCATATTTTTTTACTAACTGTACTGAGTCCACTTCGACGAAAAGAGCGTGCAATTTCGTCCCAGATACTCAACAGTAGAGCATCGACTACCCAGTTCGGAGATACAGGGTTCAATTCTCGGTTGAGGCAGCAAATCTCTTTATAATGTCGCCCAAACAAATCAATCCTATAGGCTATTGCAACGATGTCGGAAGTCTGAAGGCCCCAGACTGTACAACTCACATAGTGGGTTTCGAGTAGTTAGCTACGTCCATTTTCCAACAAGAAAGATCAATCATGCTTAAAGCATTGATTATGAAACCCTTTCCAACTTCAATGCAATTTTACTTAAATATGTCTAAAATGCAATACATTCCTTGGTAATATTTTAAAACTTATCACAATACTACATTAATTTATTATATTTTAAAACTTAAACCTTCATCGAAAAAAATGAAATTCATTCAAATGACGGCATTGAAATATAAATTGCCTGGTTTAAACATCTCTAAAATGCGATACATTCCTCGGTAATATTTTTAAAACTATCATAATACTACGATAATTTATTATATTTGAAAACTTCATCGAAAACATCTGACATTCATTCAAATGACGTCATAGAAAAAATAACACGCCTGGCTCTCTCTATAAAAGCAGCATTTCATTCATAAATAATTTCCCATTCATGTCATTCATCACAATACTATAATAATTTATTTTATTTAAAAATTAAGACCATGGAGCTACAAGTAATTAAACTCTATGCGTAAAACTTCATCGAAAAAAAATCGTCCTTCTCTTTTTGAAATCAATGAGTATTTCATTCATATCAGCTATGCAGACTCCATGAACTAAATGATTTTGTATTAAAGAAATACAACAATTCTAATACAACTCATTCAACATATTTTGCTGTTTAAATTTTACATAGGTGAAAAATAGGTTTCGTTGTAGAAATAGTCAAATTTGGATGAGCATTTAAACTCAAATATATTGTAATTGCGTTGTTTCAGTATCGAGATGCACAGTATTTAAGAAAAAATAAAGTGGTTTTAAGACGGATACAACACTCAATATGAATTAAAAAGAACATTAAAAATCACGATTTTGAGACAAGATGGATGCCATATATCATTTTGAAGTGGATCACGTGATCTTTTCATATCATTGTCATCGCTTCATGTAATAGGTGTTATTATTATTTTAATTTTTATTTAAAAAACTACTGAATAAATTTCGCTGAATTTTTTTTATATATTTTATGGAACAATTTAAATATTACCTAAAAGTTTTGAAGCAATTTGTGAATTTTAAATCTGCTTAAAATTTTTTTGAAAAATTAGGTCCCATAGGGCTCAATGTATTTCATTTTTTCAATCCGGGTTCAATCCAAAACTAATTGGGTGATGTTATTCATTTATATTCCCATATCTCTTACAGACCGTCTGAACAACATACTAAAATTTCATTTTGATTAAGTCATTTTTACGGCAGTTATCGTGCTAACGGACAGACAGACACACAGACAGAATGAATGAATGAAAAAAGTCATAAACACTTTTCAACTTTGTTGTAATGTGTTAAAAAGAGAAAGAAAAAATCTGTATTTAAAAATCGTTAAAATAGAAGGTTTTACTATATTTATCGAAAAGTAGTGCGTTCATTTTACAACAAGAAATATCAATCAGGCATAAGCATTGATTATGAAACACTTTCCAACTGAAATGCAATTTCATTTAAAATTTCTCAAAAATGTGATACACTCAGTGGTGATATCTTTTACATTATCACAGTACTACAGTTATTTATTATACTTAAATATTTAAAATTCTATCGCAAAATAAATCATCTGATTCACTATTCAAAACCAATGAATATTTCATTCATATAACTTGTATTCCAGACTCCAGAGCTAAATAATTTTGTGTGAAAGAAATTCAGCAATTCTTATGTAATTCACCTTACAACAGCTTGAGATATTTGAGAATCGTGCCAAAGATCGGAACTCGAATCTTCGAAGGATCTACACGTTTTGGGACTTCTAGAACACGAAAACACTATATTTAGAAAGACGTCTGTGTGTGTAACGGTGTATCCGTGTGTTTTTCTGTGTGTCTGTGAGGATATTTCATCCACTCTAACTGAAAAACTAATGGACAGAATTTCATAAAATTTGGTAGGTAAGTTTTTTGTGGGAAACCCTGATGTTCATTAGATTATAGTACGATTCGTAATAAAAGAATCTGCCTTCTTTGCGCAATGGCCGGCAGAAATTGTCTTCATCCACTCTAGCTAAAAACTAATAGACCAAACTTAACAAAATTTAGTGTATAATATTTCAATAACCTTTAAGTGTTTTATATACCAAATTTAACAAAATTTGGTATATAAATCACTTGTAGGTTATTTTAGTACGATTCGGGAAAAAGGAACGGGCTGTTTTTGCGAAATGGCCCGCAAAAATCGTTAAGTATAAAAATAAAATACTACGTGTGCTAATCTATATCAATTATATTCCTATTTTATACGTGATTTTTGACAACAAAAAGAATAAGACTAACTCCATTACTCTAGGACTAGCCGTTCTTGAGATATTTTAGTTTTTTCGTGTTTTCGTTGCGCCACCTTTGACAATAAGTCCAGCTATCAAATGAGAACCAAATTTAAGTTTAGCGTGCAAATTCAATGTACTTTAAAATACTTATGGCTGTTATTTTGTGCAGATAAATTCAAATTATTATTGAAGAAATAAAGAGAACGTGAATATGAGTCTGCAGGGAAAGACATGTGCTGCCCACATCAGAATTTTTAACAACATTGCAACAATGATTAATAGCAGTGAACTGGGATTATTTGCAGGCCTTTTCGAAAAAAATGTAGGATCTATATTTAAAGATGCACCAAATTTTTGTAGAATAAAATGTTCTACAAATTTAAGCTGTGTACCAAATTTTAACTCTGTAGGTCGCAGGAAAGTGCATTAAAAATGCTATCAAATAAGTATATCATGAAGAGTTATATAAAATTAAAAAAAAATTGAAAATTGTTATCTACCAAATGTATTTTAAAATGTGAAGCCTCTCTCATATACAAAATAGTTAAACTCTTGGAAAGATATTTATTATATAATATTGTATCTCTTTTTTCTTTCTGAAGGATATCCCAAAAGTCAGAATTTAATTGAATTTGTTTTTCTCCCTTTATTTAATAATTTTTAATTAAAAAACTTCCTAACATATTTTACTGAAATTTTTTATATATATTTTAGGGGACAATGTGAATATTTTCTAAAAATTTCGAAGCGATTTGTGAATTTTAAATTTGTTAAAAAATGTTTGAAAAATTAGGTCCCATAGGGTTCAATGTATTTCATTTTTTCAACCCGGGTTCAATAAAAAACTAATTGGGTGATATTATTTATTTATATTCCCATAGGTTCTACAGACCGTCTGAAAAACATACTAAAATTTCACTTTGATAAAGTCATTTTCATGGCAGTTATCGTGCTAACGGACAGACAGACAGACAGACAGAATGAATGAACAAAGTCATGAACACTTTTCAACTATGTTGTTAAGTGTTAAAAATATAAAAATATTTCATATTTTTATCGATTTTTTAAAAATTCCCAAACATTTCTGTTCTCAGCATATATACTCGCCAAAACGCAGTGAGAAAATTTTTTAAAAACTAAACGAACTAGAGGTTAAGGACAATTTTATGAAACAAGGAGGAAAAGTATCCTCTTCAGGCAAAAATATGTTCATCGTAAGAGATGCCCCTTTCTCATTTGACGCCTTGGAGAGGTTCTTCTGTCCCGCTTCCAGACGGTACGCCACAGAAGGTGCTTCAAGCCGTGGATTCCGAAATGCTCTCTTCGGCCATTTCCCTCTCGGTATCGAAAGACAAACCCATAAATCACGGTGTGCGTCGCAAGGTCTATTGACAGGAGAGATGAGCGTGTCAAGGGCATCCCGCATCCCGGTGATCCCCGGGGGGTCAGTGGGTCACATCCTTGGACAGAGTCGCGTATAAAAATGTCGCAGAAAGGGAGAGTGGAGATAGTGAGATCGCAGAGAATGAATCCGACAGCCGTGATTGTGGTGATGGTGGTGATGATGGTGTCGTCTGTGGGAATGGGTGAGAATTTCCTTTTTATTAAGCATGCAGTATTGTGGTGTGATGATCTTGCTCAATAAGAGATGTCAAAATTTTATTATCGGTTTTCCAAGAAACAACCGTTTACCTTTGAAAATTTATTTCGCCTAACAAATCTGTCGGTTGTTTAAAATCTCAGAAGTTCGCGTATTTGAATTATGCAATCTCTGTATATCAAAAATAATTTCCGGATCACAATGCGGCGCAGATTGTCTATGTATAATTAACGGTTGAAATCAGAATTTTGAATTTTTACAGAATCATAGAAGTAAATTTGTTTTTCACAGTTCTTTTATATTTTCGATTGATTTTTTAAATGACATTTTTAATTATTTGCATTTTTTTTACTTTTCTTGAATGGAACTTTTTAGATATTTTTTTTAAAAACCGTTTTTACATAAAAGTGAAAAAAATCGTAATTTATATTCGATTTAAAAATAATTATTATATACAAATAAACATTTTATATTCTAAAAATATATGGTTGTTGGTAATGTTTTTCCTATTTTAAGAAAATTGTTAAAAACATGGCTATACCATTTAGATAACGTTTAAAGGTTTGCGATCACTTGGATACGGCAGTGCCAGGACATCGAATTCGCCAAGATGGCCCGATTTTGTGACTAAATCTCTCACAAAATTTAATCCCATTATATTTTAAAGGAGATTTTAACAATATATGCAGAACAAAAGCAAGTGGTTTAATAAATCTAAAGTAATGGAACTTGATCGCTTTTACTGCTCGTACTCACGTAACTCAACTTGAGGCGTTCTTAAAGTTGGGTTAACGCTTCCACTGTAGATAACAGCATCCAAGGTTCTGCTTCACACTGCCATGTGCTTGTCAGCATGTAATAGGCGATACGTGCAATAGTAGCAAGAAAATTTGTTATGTATAACTCTCTAATACTTCCTTAAATAAAGCCGGCATGGGAAAATTAGGTGACTACAATTATTTCGAGGGCGTTTTAATTTTGAGTCCTCTTCCTCAGGTAAAAAACAGTGTCTACGCTTAGGAACCGCTTAGCAATTCCTAGAGCGTTTCCGAACGTTTTAAAAGGTCTTGTGAATAATTAAGCTATATTTGGTTCATTGTAAATGCTTATCAGAATACAGGGTAACTTAATTTAATATTTGAAGTAACAATTAGTGTTTAAAATAATATGGTAGAACTGCATTCATAGTAGAGTCACTGGCAAGTGTATTTTCTCTTTCTTCCATGAATCTTTGATCCTGGAATTTCATCATCCAAGGCTTGGAGTGCGGAAAGCAGACGATTCGGAACGGACGCATAGTTGGCGGAGAGGATGCTTTTGAAGGAGAGTTCCCTTTCCTGGTAAAACATGTTTTATATTGTATGGTTTTAAAGCGGTTCGGAAGAATTTTGCTGAAGGATATTGCTTTCCGTATCCAATATGTATAACGTTTTACACTTTCTGCTGCATTTAAAATTCAGATAGATTTTTGTTTAGAGCGGAAGAAAAGTGTTTCAGAAAATAAAAGTAAAACTTTTATTCTTTGAAACATTTTATTCTGAAATGTTGAGAAGAAAGAGTTTTTACAACCTTTTGACATGCTGTAAAGCATGATGCAAATGGAATATCTACACTACCTTTTTACTTTCCCTGCAATACATGGTAATGTATAGGGAAAGTATTGGAATCATGTCGAAAATCGCAACTCGAGTTATCGACGGATCTACACGTTTCAAGACCTCTAGAATACAAAAAAACTATTTTTAGCTTTGACTTTTGTATGTGTGTGTCTGTGTGTCTGTCTGTGCAGATTTTGTATCCACTCTAACTAAAAAACTAATTGACCGAATTTCATAAAATTTGGTAGGTAAGCCACTTGTGGACGAATCTGGTGCTGATTAGATTTTGGTATTAATCTGAAAAGAACAACCTGCCTTTTTTTACGAAATGGCCCACAAAAATGTCATATGTCCACTCTAGTTAAAATACTAATTGACCAAATTTTACAAAATTTGGTAGATCAGTTATTTGTGGGGCACTCTGGTGCTGATTAGATTTTGGTACGATTTGGAAAATAATAACCTGTCTTTTTTTTGCAAAATGGCCCGCAAGAATCGACAAAATCTAAAATAAAAAACTACGTATGCTGAAATGTATCCATTAAATGCTTGTTTTATACGTAATTTTTAACGAAGAAAAGAATAAGACCAACACCATTAGACTAGGACTAGCCGTTCTCGAGATATTTTTGTTTTTTCGTTTTTCTCTACGCCACCTTTGAAAATGAGTCCAGTTATCAAATGAGAACGAAAATTGAATTAATAGTGATTTAAATTTAATTAAAATAAAATATAATGTGTATATAAGTCTGCAGCGAAAGTCATGTGCTGCCCACTTCAGATTTTTTATTTTAGTTAAGAACTGAATGAATAAGAAGATATATTTTGCTCGTTCTAAATGCTTAACATAATACAGGGTAACTTAATTTAATATTTGAAGCAACTGAATCATAATGTTTAAAATAATTTATTTTAATGTTCAAATATAATTCATTTTGACATTTAAATATACTTTTGTGATGTTTTGTCACAAGATCTTTATCACTTAATTTTTCAAATTTCATGAACATTCAACCCTGATAGTTTAGTGGATGAGAATTTGGAATGTATAACAGGTTTAATATGTTTTAATCCTACTCTAAGAAATTTTGCAATTGCACCAGGTTGAAGGTGAAAAATATGGCAAAGAATATGTAATTTTTGAAAGATAATATTTGTAAAAAAATAACTAGAAAATAATTAATTGAAAAGTAATAGTCAAAATTTCTCTTATATAAATGAAAAACAATGAATAAATCAAGAGATTTGATAACTCAGCAGTAGAGAAATATACTGGTGTCCAAAATTATTTTTACATGTCTAAAAATAAGCAACGCAATCGCTGTGCTCGAAGTACGTTGCTCAGCAAGCTTCCGCAATTCAGGATTCGATTTCATTGTTTATTGACTCAAAATAGTTTTTTTTTCCAAAGTGTCATCCGAAAAGAATCTTTGAGGTAGAGAACTATTCAGAGGCTAGGCAAACATTGATGGAAGTGCCAAAATGTTTCATAATTAGTTTTGTATCGAATGCACTCATATACGATTATTCAGTTTGTAGTTTTTTGTTATGAATCTATGTATCACTCAAAAAAAATATCATTCAATTATATTGAACAGTTGTTAAGAAATTAGTGTTTTTGTGTATGTAAAGATAATTTTGGACACCAATGTAGAAAATCTGATGTGGGCAGCACATGACTTTCTCTGCAGACTTATATCCACGTTCTCTTTATTTTAATTCACTTTTAATTCAATTTTCGTTCTCATTTGATAACTGGATTTATTTTCAAAGGTGGCGTAGAGCAAATACGAAAAAACTAAAATATCGCGAGAACAGCTAGTTCTAGTGCAATGGGGTTGGTCTTATTCTATTCATCGTTAAAAGTTACTACGCATAAAACAAGGATTTAATGGATATATTTGAGCATACGTAGTTTATTATTTTAGATTTTGACAATTTTTGTAAGCTGTTTTGCAAAAAAAATGCCGGTTATTTTTTTCCGAATCGTACCAAGATCTAATCAGCACCAGAATAACCCACAAAAGACTTATCTACTGAATTTTGGGAAATTCGGTCCATTAGTTTTTCAGCTAGAGTGGATACAGGTTTTATGTGGGCCATTTCGCAAAAAAAATGCGGGTTCTTTTATCCCGAATTGTACCCAAAACTAATCAGCACCAGATTCGTCCACAAGTGATTTACCTACCAAATTTTATGAAATTCGGTCAATTAGTTTTTTAGTTAGAGTGGATACAAAATCTGCACAGACAGACAGACACACAAACAGACACACAGACACACACACAGACGTCACGCTAAAAATAGTTTTTTTCGTATTCTAGAGGTCTTGAAACGCGTAGATCCGTTGAAAACTCGAATAGCGATTTTCGGCTTGATTCCAATACTTTCCCTATACATTACCATGTATTGCAGGGAAAGTAATAAGATATGTCTTTAGATATGCTTCAAATTTAATTCTTCAAATTTTATCCTCGTAAATTTTATGTAGTAAATAAATTAACAAACATCGAAAACGAGAGAAAAAGTAATCTTCAATTACTTTTCGAAAGAAGAAATAAATTAAGAAGAAATAAATAAATAAGACTAGACTAGAGAAAGAAGAAATAAATAAGACGATTAATTAGGAAAATTCACAAGTGGCCAGATTTCTATATTTACCCATCCTTGGCATCACTTAATTATGTGCATTTTAAAATATTATAAAATTAAAATGTGATGATTCTAATTTGATCTGACAGGCCAGAAAGAGCTGCAATTAAACAAAAAATAGTATACAGAAACAGATATCCAAAAATTCAGGACGTTAATGCGTTTTTACTTCCCCTGCAATACATGGTAATGTATAGGGAAAGTATTGGAATCATGTCGAAAATCGCAAATCGAGTTTTCGATGGATCTACACGTTTCAAGACCTTTCGAATACGAAAAAACCATTTTTAGCGTGACGTCTGTGTGTGTGTCTGTCTGTCTGTGTTTGTGTGTCTGTGTGCTGTCTGTCTGTCTGTGCAGATTTTGTATCCACTATAACTAAAAAACTAATGGACCGAATTTCTCAAAATTTGGTAGGTAAGTCACTTGTGGGCGAGTCTGGTGCTGATTAGTTTTGGGTACTATTCGAGATAAAAGAACCCGCCTATTTTTGCGAAATGGCCCGCAAAAGCTTGTATCCACTGTAACTAAAAAGCTAATACACCAAATTTTACAAAATTCGGCAGATGAGTCATTTGTGGGTCACTCTGGTGCCGATTCGATTTAGGTATTATTCGGAAAAAAATAACCTGTCTTTTTTTGCAAAATGGCCCGCGAAAATCGTCAAAATCTAAACTAAAGAACTACGTATGCTCAAATATATCCATTAAATGCTTGTTTAATGCGTAATTTTTAGCGATGAAAAGAATAAGACCAACCTCATTACATTAGGACTAGCCGTTCTCGAGATATTTTAGTTTTTCGTATTTTCTCTACGCCACCTTTGAAAATAAGTCCGGTTACCGAATGAGAACGAAAATTGAATTAAAAGTGAAATAAATTTAATTAAAATAAGGAGAACTTAGATATAAGTCTGCAGAGAAAGTCATGTGCTGCCCACGTCAGATTTTATATTACTAGCATCAGATTTTTATATTACTAGCATCAGATTTTTATATTACTAGCATTTTTTAATATAGAGAGATTAGAAAAGAAAATCTTATACGGTTATTAATGTGTACGATATTGAGCATTCACCGATGTTTCAAAAGATATTTGGGGTAATACTTGGGGATACAGAAATTATTTTTTCTTCAGTTTAGTTAAATTAAAAATACATGTAATTAATATTTATATTTAATCTTTGGCAGTTTTCGTGTAATGCATCTCAGCAAAAGCTTATAATTTAAAGATGAAATATTACCGAGACTGTTAGATGTTATAAATAAAATATATCACCTTTCTTTTGTTAAAAATGATTGATAAAATTTTGTGGGAGATATTTAGCTGACCCAATTTTCATGGTACGTTAGGGAATATATTAATGAAAGTTCATTATCTCTCCATTGTTAAATTACAAACTTCGAAAGTAATGAAGATTGATTTTTAATTTTCCTGCTTTGACAGTTCTTTGCGACACGTTGTCAGAAGCATTTAAGTCAGTTTATGTGCTCATCCATAGATAGAACTAGCTTTCTCAAAAAATAAAAATTGGAGCGATTAATTAAAAGCTGATTTAGTGTTAGTCGTTATAACTCATTGACTTTGCATATTTTTATAGAATTAATGTTACCTGTCAAAAATTGTGTCGAAAAAAATTACAAAATAAATAATCTAAATTTATAAAATTGAAAGTATTTTCTTTTATGTGTAGGATGGATAGGATGGATTTTTAGGTATCGGATGGATTTTTAGGTATAGGATGGATTTTTTATGATGGATATTTTTCAAATTTGGTATACGTATTCTCTAGTTCATTGCAGGTAACCTCGCTCAAGTTTCAAGTTTCTAAAACCAAGGGTGGTCAATATATGAACTAAAAAAAAGAAAAATTAAAACTTTCGTAGAAATAGCATTATGCAGACAATTCTTCTCCGAAAACTGTTTTGAAAAAAATTATATGATATTGCTTAGGAATTTAATCAAATATGCTTATGCGGCAGGTTATTTTATTCAATTTATACTATTTAAATATTAAAAAAAATGATATAAGAATTGGCTGTGGCTCCATTTCGATGGAGCCGAAATGGTTTTGTGTGAATAACATTTTGTAAAATAAAATTCAACTTTTATAGTATTGAAGTAAAAAAGGAGGTATATCCAAAACCTAATTATATACACTTATAGGGCTTTCAAAGAGCTATAAATTTTTGTTTATTGTAGCTATCATTTTTAGTTTTTAAGATACAAGCATTACAAATTTGAAAAACGTAAAATTTTAATTAACTTTAGAAAACCATTCCTCGAGAATTGTACGAGCTCTTTTTAAACATAAACGTAGATTACAGATTTAGAAACTAAATTTCCTCATAGATATATTATCGCTTACTATTTAAGATTGTCTTTTATAGTTTCGAAGATATTTCGAATAATAGTATGGGGGGGGGGGGGGACCTAAATACGAACAAGAACTTAAATTTTTTCAACAAAATATAGCTCGATTCAGAATCCAATTATATACCCTTATAGGCCTTTTAAAGGGCTATAAATTTTCGCTTGTTATTTAAAGCTGGCTTCTTTAGTTTTTGAGATATAATCAATACAAACTTGATAAACGGATATTTTCAATCTTCTTCAACTTGACGAGACGATTGCTCGTAAACTATAAGAACTGTTTTTAATAATAAATATAGATTTTAATACTAAATTTTCTAGTACACATTTTTGTGGTTTACTATTTATACCTATCTTTTATAGTTTACTATATCTTTCGAGTGAAAGTCAGAAAAATGAAAAAAAAAATACATTCGCTAGGAGAGCTACTTTTTAAGTTTTTTTGGGCAAAACAGTTCAAAATATTAAAATATTGGAATTATTATATTGATAATCTGGGCTCTATATCTGACAAAATCCTATTTCAACAGTTGGATCTTTAATTGTAAGGATTATCGTGTGTTTTGACATTTCAAGTTATTTTGTACAGTTAATTTGATGAAATTGGCAGGCGCAGGTTCTATTCCCTCCGCTGCCAAAACTGCCGCCGTGTTCACGAGGAATACGATCACGTTAAACATGTGGGTCTGTAAGTCCTTCCGAGAGGTTGGTGGTAGGGGAAGCCTCCCCTACTGGGTTCCGGTCTAAATTGGGTGGCTCTTCCCGACCGTCCAAACAGTTACCTTACACCTTTCTGGTAGGTCGGACTGTCTGGATCTCAACAACAACCACTCCCACTGTATATTTCTGATGAATGAAAATTATATATATGGTATATAAAGATATATGGTACAAATTATTGTTTTCAGGCCAATTTCTTGAATGAACGGGGTCGAAAAATTACTGTGCGTGTTGGTGTGCGTATGGTTCGACCATAACTGCTCTAAGACTTCCACGATGTTTTGAGAAAAAGAAATTTGAGTATATGGTGTAAATTAGGTATTAAACGTGGTTGAATAAAAATTTCGCATGCTGAGTACCATTACTGATGAGCATTGTTCAGTAAAAATCGTAGATTTATTTTTGAAGTAATAATTAATGCACCACTTCTACAATAAATCTACGAATTAAAGAGCGAAATACATACAGTGTAAGAAAATAATGAATTGCAGAATTCCTCTTCAATTCCATGAAAAATATTTTTAAGCAAATTGAAATATCCCTCGCTTCATTTTAAGTAAATTTCAACCCTCACCGTATATCTATGATAAATGAAAATTATCTTTATCGTACAAATGCAGTTCTTTGATTTTTAGAATTCATTTACAAATAATATGCTTTATAAGCATAAATAGTATAATATCCATTTAAATTTAAAAAATATAACCAACTTCTAACACAATTTTATTTTCAAGACAAGATTCGTATATTCGCTGAACCATGAAATTATATATTTGAGAAACGCTTTACACCCACGCCGCTAACACGTGAAATATGCTGCGCTAGGGTGAGATACGAAGCGCCGCTCAATTCATTGTCTGGGATCTTATTAATAGCCAGAAGTGAATTATTGAAGCGCGTTCATAGCCACACAAAGCGTCTAACTCAGCTATAATGAATTGCCCCCTAGCCAGGTATTTTTTTTTACCGCGACTGAGCACAGGGTTTGAAATGCATAATAAATCATAATATAATTTAATATTTAATCTAATTTCTTATATATGTGAATGGAAAGTATTCATAAATAGTATATAATTAAATTTATTTTTTCATGCTATTGTATAAATTGTTTACCCCAAAAATGAGATATTGACGGCAAACAGCGTTTTAATACCAACTGAACACATTTTCTGAGTACGTTCAACTATGTGTGTGTGTGTAATAAAGAGGGAAAGAGAAAGGAGTGGAAGAAACGAACAGAAGGAGAGAGAAAGATGTAAAAAGAGAGAAAAAGAGGGGGAGAGCAAAAGGTGAAGAGAAATCAGAGAAAGAAGAGAGTGAGCGAGGGGTTGAAAGGGAAGAAGAGAGGCGGAGAAGTAGAGAAAAATAGAGAAAAAAAAAGAGAAAAAGAAAAGGCGAGAGATTAAGAAGTCAGAGAATGAGAGAAAAAGAGAGGATCAGAAGAAAGAGAGTGATAGAAGAGGTTATAAGGGAGGAAAAGAGTTAGCGAAGGGCGTTATAAAGGAGGGACAGAAAGGGTGGAAGGGAGAAAGATAAGGAGAGAGAAACAAAGTGAGAGAAAGAAAGAAAGAGATGAAAAAAGACTAATTTGAAGAGAGTGGGAGAAAAGAGAGATAAGAAAAATTGAGAGAAACCAAGAGAAGGAAGAGAATGAGTGAAATGAGAGATAAGAGAAGAGGGAGATGAGAGAAAATGAGAAAAACTAAGAGGAAGAGGATGAAGGAGGAAGGGAGGAAGGGGGGAAGGGGAAAAGAGAGACTAAGAGGAGGAAGAGAATTTGAGAAAAAGGGAATGGGAGAAAAATTGAATAGGAGAAAGTGACATAGAAAAGAAAAATAGAGACTAAGATTAAACAAGAAAGATCAATCATGCTTAAAGCATTGATTATGAAACACTTTCCAACAGCAATGCAATTTTATTTAAACATACATTCCTCGGTAATATTTTAAAACTTCTCACAATACTACATTGATTTATTATATTTGAAAACTTAAACCTTCATCGAAAAAAATGAACTTCATTCAAATGACGGTATTGAAATATAAATTGCCTGGTTTAAACATCTCTAAAATGTGATATATTACTCGATAATAATTTTAGAATTATCATAATACCACGATAATTAATTATATTTAAAAACTTCATCGAAAACAACTGAAATTCATTCAAATGACGTCATAGAAAAAATAACACGCCTGGCTCTCTCTAAAAAAGCAGCATTTCATTCATAAATAATTTCCTATTCATGTCACTCATCACAAAACTATAATAATTTATTTTATTTAAAAATTAAGACCATGGAGCTACAAGTAATTTAACTCTATGCTTAAAACTTCATCGCAAAAAATCGTCCTTCTCTCGGTAAAATCAATGAATATTTCTTTCATATCAGCTATGCAGACTCCATGAGCTAAATTCTTTTGCGTTAAAAAAATACAGCAATTTCTATACAACTCATCCTACATATTTTGCTGTATACATTTTACATAAGTGAAAAATAGGCTTCGTTGTAGAAATAATCAAATTTGGATGAGCATTTAAACTCATATATATTATAATTGCGTTGATTTAGTATGTAGATGCACAGAATTTAAACCAAAATAAAGTGGTTTTAGGACGGATACAACACTCAATATGAAATAAAAAGAACTTTAAAAATCACGATTTTGAGACAAGATAGATGCCATATATTATTTTGAAGTGGATCACGTGATACTTTCATATCATGGTCACGTGATCGTTTCATGTAAGAGGTGTTATTATTATTTTAATTTTTATTTAAAAAACTACTGAATATATTTCGCTGAAATTTTTTTATATATTTTATGGAACAATTTGGATATTACCTAAAAATTTCGAAGCAATTTGTGAATTTTAAATCCGCTTAAAAAATGTTTGAAAAATTAGGTCCCATAGGGCTCAATGTATTTCATTTTTTCAACCCGGGTTCCATCCAAAACTAATTGGGTGATATTATTCATTTATATTCCCATAGGTCCTACAGACCGTCTGAACAACATACTAAAATTTAATTTTGATTAAGTCATTTTTACGGCAGTTATCGTGCTAACGGACAGACAGACAGACATACATACATACATACAGACAGACAGACAGACAGACAGACAGACAGACAGATAGACAGACAGACAGACAGATAGACAGACAGAATGAACAACGTCATAAACACTTTTCAACTTTGTTGTAAAGTGTTAAAAATGAACTCTAACTAATTTTCTAAACTCTAACTAATTGTGAACACTAACTAATTTGCTCTAATTAAATTGCTAACTAATGCACGTTTTACTATGAAATTTTATGTATCCATACATTATACAAAAACTAGAACTAAATAGCATGTTTCGTGAGTCGCATGGGTTGAACGCAAATTATTGAAAATTAAAATTTTCTATAGTATTACGAAAAACCATAGCTTCGAAAAACAATGATAATTCTCTGATCAGTGATTTATGCAAGAAATCGAAAATTTGAAATGTGTTATTCATAATTACAATGCCATAAATTAAAAGTATTTGTTATAATTGAGAGTAAGGGAAACTAATGTGATTAACAAGAATGAGGACAGCATTCGCAGATAGCTTAATAAGATGAGCAGATTATTAATAATAATGTGTGGAAAGGACAGGAACACCCTGAAAGGATTCGATGAGAAAATTTATAGGCTGATCAAAAAGGATTAAGGAAGTTAAGGAAGGACAATAGGTGGAGATACAGCAATTTGTAAAGATGATAAGATTCGAACCTGTATATTCTTTTCACTCTAGTACTGATTACGATACAAATGGGCATAAAAAATGATGAATCGTGAATACACAAGAAAGTCAGGTGGAAACTCAAATTTTATCACTTTGATACTAATAGCGCGGCAAATGGCCGTCAAAAACGTGGAATACAAATATTTGAAAATGTATGATGCTCAGGGTAAAGACTCACACTCCTAACATTTAACACTTTTATACAGAGTTCCTAGGAACGGCCTTAAGCACCACAATAATTTTATAAGGAAATATCCATGAGTGTACATGTTAAGATTATCTAGAGTAGAATAGCCATGCCCAATAGAATAAAACAACTGTAACAACTACTTGAGGAAAATTTAAAAGATAAGGTAACGAATCCAGCAACAGCGATATCGATAAAGAAATGCTAGGTACACAATATGGTTTTTAGTAAATTGCTGTCATATTTAAAAATGATGCAATAAACAACCTTTACATGAATTGTAATACAGTGTGGAGAGAGTTTAAAATGCCTTCTGTCCGAGACAATGCTCATTTAAGTTGCATAAAGAAGATTAAGGCATACTTTGACAAGCATTGCAGGTTTCACCGTGTTAAATGCCCTGATGAAAGATTTTTGACAAGAAATCATTACCTACCGTATACACGATCTGTTTATTCTCTGTGTATATTCCTACTAATTAAACAATGCTCAGCAACTATTTACTTAGCTTTATAGATCTATCTCTTTTTCTTGACACGTTCGTTATCCTAACACTTTTAATTCTCCACTTAAGGCACTGCCATCCCTTTTATTCAATCAGGTATGGCCACTTTACAACAAATAGACCTAACGTACACACTCATGGACTTTCTTGCAAAGTTACTGGTGTGCTTAAGGATTTTCTTAATAATCCTATGTTCATAGACATTTGGGAAACGTACTTAAGAGAAAAAAGAAAATTTATGTAGTATTAATTTAGATTGACTAAGAAAATACATCACAGAATTTTAATATCGATAATAAAATGCATCTTTCTCAAATAACGGCTTTATAGATTTAATGCTGTTGCAAAATTGAATCTGTAATTTAACTCTGTTATGATCTGCCAGATCCCACACCGCTAAAAGTTATGTCTGGAATATGATGCGGTGCTATAATAGAGTTGGATATTAAACCGTATAGGTTAACGGCTGTGGAAGACAATTTAGGCAGACTAGACAATATAATTATGATGCAAAAGGGTATTGGATGTCATGAGTTTTCGCGTCTATATTATTGAAACGAAATAAGCTTCAAATTTATCATTTCAGTATGGAATCTGAAATATCATTCAAATAAATAACCACGCATTTTGCGGATCTAACATTAAAAATTTATGTGAGAAGCTCCATTCAGTCTTCTCAAATATCCATATTTACGGTTGGGTAAAGTTACTTTGAAATGCAACTCATAAGTTATATAATATTTTGTTAGTAAGTAACTGATACACAGTCATAGCACTTTGTATGAAATAAAGTAACTGTAAGTTACGTAGGCTAATATTTAAGTTTTTAAAAAATAATACACAACATATTTTTACATGGAAATAAATCGTTTCATTGCCTTTTAAAATATTCGCCTTTAGCATCAGTACATTTTTTCATTCGAATAAATCAGTTTTCAAAACAGTTAGGTCCGTCAGAAGTTGGTATAGCAAAAACGTGATTTATAAGCTACACCTGTTTCTTCTGGGCTGCCAAATCAGACAAATAAGGACAATGACTCGTTAAATCAACTTTTTCATGCTTCAAATAATTGATAGTTTGAAATGCAGTGTGGGAGTTTGCATTGTCATGATGAAGAATGATGCGGAGTTTCGCATTTTTTCTGATCTTAGCAACTATTTGTGGCAAACAAATTGCCATATATCAATCAGTATTTACTGATCTACGATCTCCAAAAGCAGCGGTTGCAAAATATCCGTATTTATCAGAAAACAAAGCAATCATTTTCTTTGAAACACTTCGTACAGGGAGAACTTTTGTAGGATTTCGTTCCTTTTGAAACACCCAAACAATAGATGGTTGTTTTTTCTCGGTTTCATAAAAATAAATAAACGTTTCGTCACCTGTTACAATGTCAAAGACATGTTTAGAGGCACCAAAGTTGAATCTTTTGATATTTTTCTGGCACCATTTGACACAAGCATCCTTTTGAGCTTGAATTAAATTATATGGAATCCAACGCGCGCATACCTTTCAGACTTTTAAATGATCATGTGAAATTGAATGCACTCGGGTCCTTGAAATGTTCAAAGATGCAACAATGTCATCATATGTTACATGACGATCTAAAATGGTCATTTGTTGCCCAGCATCAATGTTTTCTGGCGTCACAGCAGTTCTTGGTCGATTTTTACGAAACGCATCACTGAGTACACGTCCAAAATGGAATTATGTAAACCAGTTATAAATTGTTGCTTTGGATTGTGCTTCATCACCAAAAGTCGAATTTATTCGATCGATAAGCTGTTGCTGTGTCAACCTTTCTTTTTATTCTCCTCTTTCTTCTTCTTCTTCTCCTCCTTCTGCTTCTCCTCCTTCTTCTTCTTCTCCTCCTCCTCCTCCTTCTTCTTCTCCTTCTTCTTCTCCTTCTTCTTCTTCTTCGACTCAGATATTACGATTTACCTGAAGGTGTAAGGCATCTGTTTGGATAGCCGGGAAGTGCTATCCAATTTAAACCGAACTGAGCCGGGAATCGAACTCGGGCCGTTCGAGTACAATCCCTGCGCGCTAGCCACTGGGTTGTCCCACTCCTTTGTTTAAGACCCAGACCGTCCGACTCACCCGAGGGCTAGAGCAGCTATTTAGACGACCGGCCTTATTATTTTGTATCCACCCTTGTAGAAAGTCATAATAAATCATAGCTCGAAAATCCCTTAGACTTGAAATCCATGTTCTGTCACTACCTTATTAACTTCAAAACGATGCCGTAAAAATGATTTTATAGCATTTCTCTTCTTTTAACAGCCAATGTGCACATCAAAGTTAAACTTTTAAAAGTTGGCTTCACTGAAGGCTCTTATTTTTGGTACTGCCACATTCTAAAAAATTAAATACTGGCCCTCGTACTGTAAATGTCATAGTTTTCATTAAATTAACATTACTTTGATATTAAGATTATAAAGTTACAATCATATTAGGATAATGGTTCTCAAACCTTTTGCTCTCACATCTGCTTTGAGGAAGATATTATCCTCCACCCCTATAAAAAGAGCATACATATAGTAAGAAATGAACAGTTTTGTGTAACTAAAACCCGCATTTAAAAATAACATTTCTAGTTGTTCAGTATACACATAAAAAATCTGATGTGGGCAACACATGACTTTCCTTATATAATGTAATGAATTAACTACTTTTACAGTAAAAAAATAGGTTTTTCTTATAGTAGATACTAATATTCTTTCCAAGATATTGAATTTTCGACAAATAGTCGTCATTTTCATTGATTTAGCGTCATTTTTATCCATTTGGCGAGATTTTCGTTAATTTGGCAACATTTAAAAAAGTCGCCAAGTTGGCGACATTCCGCCAAATTTGTCACCAAAATTTCGCCAAGCGTTATGGACGAAGAGATAAGTTGTTCTTACAACAGAAAAATGACTATTGGCGTTCAAATACAAAAGTATTACTCAAAGTATCTTTTTTCATGAATGGAACGAGCTAGATCTACGAGAATGATGTCACCCAATTTATCGCATGGTATTATATATGAAAAGTGAACATGTTTCTCAATAGGAAATATTTTTTTTCATTTTATATGACTTTTCAATAATTTTTTTGAAAAATGTGCAATATCTCGAGAACGGTTCATGTTAGCGTTCTAAAATTTATGTCAATCGTTTTATAATAAAAAATTACATAAGAAATGTCTATTTGCGTAACTTTACTAGTGGTTTTCATTTTTTGACGATTTTTTCAAAATTTTATTCGAAAATTTAGGGGGGTTCTGAACATTCGATTGCATTTAAAAACAATAGGCTTCCAGTGTTTACGGATTGTGATTTTTGTACCAAATTTGGTTCGAATCGGTCCATGCGTTCGTCAGTTATCGTCTCCACAGTCTCACTGACACACACACACACACACACACACACACACACACACACACACAGACATCACTTAAAAAATGTTTGATTCGTGATCAGGGATGCTTGAAACGTGCTCTCCCGTCGAAAACTCGATTTCGAATTTTCGACCCCGTCACAATACTTTCCTTATACATTATGTATATAAGGAAAGTAAAAAGGGAGGAAAACTTAAAAATCACATCAGAGGGATATAGATGTTGCTGTATACAATCAGCAAAACTAGTTATTCGCGGGACAATCTTAGACAATTTTAAAAGTTGACGCAAATAATGTTTGACATCCCACTGATCTCTAGCTTTGGTCAATATGTTGGCAGGAGTTGAAAATTAAGATTCGCAAATGGAATTAAAGCAGAATTAGCTTTCCATGCCAAAACAGGGTATAAATCCAACTGAGAGCACCAAAATTCATCAAGATTTTGATTGAAGAAATGTTGTAGCAAGGATTTGCTCCGTAATTCAATCATTCTATTGCATATCAGCATCATTCACAGAGTGCACATTAAATGTGAAAGGAATTTGTAGAGTCCACTTTGGCTAAAAGAGCATGCAATTTCGTCCCAGTAGCTCAACGGTAGAGCCCCGGCTGGCCAGTTCAGAGATCTAGGGTTCGATTCCAAGTTGGGGCATCAAGGTTCTTTACAATGGTGATTGAACAAATCAACTTTGTAGGTTAGTGCACAGATGTCGGAGGTCTGAAAGTTACCCTAGCACGATTAGTACGGATTCAGTGGATTGTGGAAGACTGGGCGCAGATTTCAAAATTGAGAGGATAACGACCACGCAGAATACTAACCGCCAGATTTGGAGATTTATCGCCAAGTTAGCAGCATTTGGTGACTCTTTGAAGGTTCGGGAAACACCTCGAAATAACGAGTATTCTGCGAGATATGAGAGATTTACAGAAGCTTCTATAGAGAGTCTATAAAAGGAGTCATCACTCAGTTGGAGAGCAGTTTACTTGATATCAGCTACATTGAACTGTGATATTCATCAAAGTTTTGATAATAGTAAACGTTATTTTGTGATACTAGTGGAGCATTTAAGTGCTGTTTTACTGCGTATTGTTCCTGTTTACGCTGTGCTTGGGAATAAACGTCTTAATTATCCACAAATTCAGACTCATTCGTGCATCCTGGGCGTACACTCACAATTTCAGAGGATAATTCGCAACAATATTGTAGAACAATATGATAGGTTTCAATTTCAGAGGATAATTCGCAACAATATTGTCCGAACAATATGATAGGTTTCAAATAAGGTCTTTGGGAAATAAAATATATTTTACTAATACTAGAGAACTCCTTTGAAGTCAAACTTTTTAAGAAATCTAACAGTTTTATGATTAATTTTTGGTTGGAATGGAAGAGAAACAGTACTGCTAAATGTTTTAACTGGCGTGTCCTTACTCCATAGTGAAGAACATTTGGAAAAAAACACGATCACTAATTTTATGTGGGAATCCACGATGTGTGAAGCAACAGCTTTAAATAATCAAGTTCAGATATCATGTCAGACGCAGAACATAATTTGATATCATGGTAGACTAAAATATTGAATGCAGAAAGCCTTAGATTAGGGAATCACAAGAACTATCAAGAGGAAGTAAGGTAACTGCTATAGGCTTACAATAAACAGTGGTTATAAATTAAAATTTCTGAGAATAACCAGCACTTATAGGTAAGACAATTATAAACTAACATGTAAACTAAATACAGGAATTCATAAAATTTATAATAAAAATATGATGTGGGCAGCACATGACTTTCCTTATATAATGCAATGAATTTACTACTTTTACAGAAAAAAAAATATATAGGTTATTGTTATAGTAGATAGTTATATTCTTTCCAAGATATTGAATTTTCGTTAATTAGTCGTCATTTTCATCGATTTAGCGTCATTTTTATCTATTTGGCAAGATTTTCGTTAATTTGGCAATATTTAAAAGTCGCCTGATTGGCGACATTTCGCCAAATTTGTCGCCAAAATCTCGCCAAGCGTTATGGATGGAGAAATAAGCTATTCTTATAGCAGATAAATGACTATTGGCGCTCAAATACAAATATATTATTACTCAAAGTACCTTTCCTGATTATTGGCGTTCAAATGAAAAGTGTTACTCAAAGCACCTTTTCTCATGAATGGAACGAGATAGATCCACGAGAATGATGTCACCCAATATATCGCATGATATTACATATGAAAAGTGAACATGTTTCTCAACAGTTAATATATTTTTTTTAATTTGTGGGATTTTTTTATACATTTATTTGAAACATGTGCAATTTCTCGAGAACGGTTCATCCCAGCGTTCTAAAGTTTATGTCAATCGTTTTCTAAAGAAAAATTACATAAGAAATGTCTATTTGAGTAACTTTAATAAAGGTTTTGATTTTTTGATGATTTTTTCAAAATTTCATTCGAAAATTTAGAGGATTTCTGCACATTTGAATGCGTTTAAAAACAATAGGTTTCCAGTATTCATAGATTGTGATTTTTGTACCAAATTTCATTTGATTCGCTCCATTCGTTCGTGAGATATCGTCACCACAGACTCACTGACACACACACACACACACACACACACACACACACACACACACACACACACACACACACACACACACACACACACACACACACACACACACACACACACACACACACACACACACACACATACTTTCACACGCACACACACACACACACATACTTTTACACACACACACACACAGACATCACCTCAAAACTATTTGATTCGTGATCAGGGATGCTTGAAACGTGCTCTCCCGTCAAAAATTCGAATTCGAATTTTCGACCCCGTCACAATACTTTCCTTATACATTATGTATATAAGGAAAGTAAAAATGAAAACCAGTCTAAATCAACATTAGACTGATAAAGAGGGCAAAACAATCATTGACGCTATGAACATGAAAAGGAAACTGAATAAAATTAAACAATGAATTCTCAGAATAATGTATGTTAATGCCATAACTGGACTTGAAGAATTACGCATGGGCCTGTGTGATTATCTTACTTTCTCAGTTTGAATTGGTTCCTACAAGATATATAATTGGTAACGAAACGAAACCTTCTTAATCTGTCAATATTTCATTTCTTAGAAATCAATCATCTTAAAATTAATCAATCAAAAGTCACATTGAATAAATCATTTATCGCATGTCACGCTCAACACATCGCCTAGAAATGAAAATTAAATTAACTGGGGGTGTGGCTCAAGTCGACTTTCTCATACCAAAATTAATTTTTTTTTTTCAAATTTTATAAGAAAAAATTCGAAAAATCGGTATCGCGGGTCTAAATGATTACAACTATAGTGCGTTAAAGGGCTTGAAAAATATTTCAATTGATGCCACACTTGACAACGTGCCTTACTCTCCGGGGGTAACTTGCCCCCTCCCCCCCCCCCCCAAAGGGAGATTAATGACGCCACGAATAAAAAAAAATGTATCGCGGCTTTTTTTCATAACAATGATTGAAACTATCCATAAAGCCATAAATAAACCCTTTTATGCATGATTATGTTAAATTTTGGCCTATGCTGCGATGTTATAAAAAATATATAATTTGGAATGAAATTCGAAGTTTACGTTCAAATTAAAATAAATGCCATCTAGTTCTAAATTTTTTGGTAATAAAGCCGGATATAACGTTTTGTAAAAATCCATTAACGTTTGTGGCTGCTATCGTGTGCACAATAAATCAACCACAGACATCAAACAGACAGACAGACGGACATTTCTCGAAATATAGTCAAAACTTGCTCAAGAGGTCTTAAAACATATATTGGCACCAAAATCTCGAAAATAAAAATTTTCGTGAAATCAATACTTTTTCAATACTACGTATGAGAAAGAAAAGAAGTGGGATTTATAAATAACATAATTATAATTTCAAAAAACCCCGTATTTCAGCAGATAAAGATTACTTGTTATGCAAGCAACGACAATACCGAATAGCATCATAGCAACGCAATATTGAATGTTAATAGGTTTATAGCCAACCTTCCTCCAATTTCAAGGCTAATGCTGAAGCCAATGCAAAACTATTATTCAATTCCATTTTGATTTATCCGACAATAGTTTAGCGTTATGTCTGGAATGTAATCAGGAGTTTGAATTGCGATGAAAATGAACTTGCCAGAGAACATTTTTGGAAGACAAATCTGGCAGTCGGTCGAAATAATTGGATGCTGTCAGTTTTGAATAATCTGCTCTTTTATAATGAGCTGCGTTTCAAATATCTCATTCTAATATTTTATATGTAACTAGCATATAAACTTATCAAATACAGGTGTAAACTAACACTTGAAAAATAAATCTGCAGCTTTTTTATAATGCGTTTTATTTTATTTAACAATGTATGGTGCTTAGTATCAAAAATAGTTGTCTTAATTGATTGGCCAAGTTAGGCACAGCCCGGTAGTCAAGTTTCAGCCTTTTTGTCTCCGCTGAGAACTTTGAGAGTTTCTGATAGACTTTAACCCCTCCCCCCCCCCACCCCATTTTTTTAACAGTGCAAGAGAAATATCCAAAATCCAGATTCAGTAGGTTTGGTCCAGTGACCGATATATTATATATGTGCAAAGATTCGGCCATTTTGTTTGAGGATCTGGAAAGCCATTTAAAAAGGTTTCCTGAAGGTTTTGAAAATACTTTTCAATAAATCCTATTCCATCGAAAATAGAAAATCCGGCTACGTTAAGTTCTCTCCAATAGTTAATACTATATACGTGCAAAGATTCAGGCTTCTAGTTCACCATGGGCGCTATTGGACGGTCCGAAAAAACTTTTCGAATCCTTTCAAAATCCGATGTGTCTCCGCCTCCAACACTGTGAATCGAAAATTTGCTCCGTTAGGGTTCTGGACCGTAGTCAATATTATAAATGTGCATATATCCAGCCTTCTAGGTTACCTGGGGTCTTGTGGAAGTTCTGAAAAGAAACAAGATGCTAACTAATATATATATATATATATATATATATATATATATATATATATATATATATATATATATATATATATATATTTGAGTATATAATAAATTACAGATATATTAAATATATAATACTATAAATATATGAATATATAAATATATAATAAATATATAATAAAATACAGATATAATAACGTATACAATAAATTACAGAATTTTATGAAATCGATTAAAATTTTCAAGGGAATTAAATTTTAAGAAATACAAAATTTAAATTTTTATACGACTCCAGTACAAAAAACATTTCCTATTAGTAAAATGTGCCCCATACACTAATAAGGTGATGTACAAAATTTCCGCATTTTATCATAAAATGTCCCAGAGATATGAAAAAAAAATCTGATGTGGGCAACACATGACTTTCCTTATATAATGTAAAGAATTTACTACTTTTACAGTAAAAAAATAGGTTTTTCTTATAGTAGATACTAATATTCTTTCCAAGATATTGAATTTTCGACAATTAGTCGTCATTTTCATTGATTTAGCGTCATTTTTATCCATTTGGCGAGATTTTCGTTAATTTGGCTACGCTCCAAAAAGTCGCCAAGTTGGCGACATTCCGCCAAATTCGTCGCCAAAATTTCGCCAAGCGTTATGGACGAAGAAATAAGTTATTTTTACAGCAGATAAATTACTATTGGCGTTCAAATACAAAAGTATTCCTCAAAGTATCTTTTTTCATGAATGGAACGAGCTAGATCCACGAGAATGATGTCACCCAATTTATCGTATAGTATTACATATGAAAAGTGAACATGTTTCTCAATAGGATTTTTTTTTATATTTTATATGACTTTTTGATAATTTTTTGAAAAATGGGCAATATCTCGAGAACGGTTCGTGGTAGCGTTCTAAAATTTATGCCAATCGTTTTCTAATAAAAAATGACATAAGAAATGTCTATTTGCGTAACATTATTAGTGGTTTTGATTTTTTGATGATTTTTTCAAAATTTCATTCGAAAATTTAGGGGAGTTCTGAACATTCGATTGCGTATAAAAGCAATAGGCTTCCAGTGTTCATGGATTGTGATTTTTGTACAAAATTTGGTTCGAATCGGTCCATTCGTTCGTCAGTTATCGTCTCCACAGACTCATTGACACACACACACACACACATACTTTCACACACAGACATCACTTAAAACATGTTTGATTCGTGATCAGGGATGCTTGAAACGTGCTCTCCTGTCGAAAACTCGAATTCGAATTTTCGACTCCGTCACAATACTTTCCTTATACATTATGTATATAAGGAAAGTAAAAATGCTGACTTAAACCACTTTTCGATGCATCGACGTGAGTTCTCAATGGGGAAATATCATGTCGGCAGATCGCGTTTCAGGAATTATACACAAATTACGAAAGAAAACAATGATTACATAAATAAATAATAATTTTGCTATTAATTGGTACAAAAGTATCTACACTGTGTAAAAATAATAACTTTGCACAAAGATTACGAAGCTTGTTCAAAACGTTTTCCATCCATGCCATAGATCCATTAAAGTTAAGAATCAGATATTATTTGCCCATGATTCATTTCTGCGTTACGTCATTTGCACTCTTGCTGTAAACATTTACATTTTAATTTGTAATTAATCCCTCAACAACTTTGTTTAAGCATATCTCTGGGACTTTTTATGATAAAATGCTGAAATTTTGTACATCAACTTATTAGTGTATGGGGCACATTTTACTCATTGGAAATGTTTTTATACGAGGGCCGTATAAAAATTTAAATTTTGTATTTCTTCAAATTTAATCCTCTGAAAATTTTTATCGATTTCATGAAATTTTGTACCTCTTTCTACGCAACTTTGTAATTTATTATATATGTCTAAGATCAATATTTAAGGAATAAAAGCCGAGGGCAATGTTTTTGGGACACCCTGTATATATAATATATATATATATATATATATATATATATATATATATATATATTTGAAATGTAATAATAAGAATTATGTAAAAATAAAAAAATACAATTCAAGTAATATTAACATCACCATAGAAGCAAATTCAAAGCCATAATGCCGATATGAGAAAAGAACAGCACCATCCCAAATTCGATGATTAATTAGAATTAAATTCATCGTCAGGTCTGAGTATTTAATTCCAATTAACCCAAACAAATGCCTGTTTCAGATTAAGCAATAGTACATTACTATAAATACTTAAACTCAGACTACAGGCAACAAAAAATGAAAAAAGGATACATTAAGAAAATTGTATTACCATGCGGCATGAACCGGCATATATATATATATATATATGAGTGTGTGTGTGTATGGTGTGTGTGTATGATTTTAATTGTCATTAAATTATATAATCTCTAATATACAGATGAGTGAGTCTGGTTGACTACAGTTCAAACTGCTGTAGGTAGAAACCTGAAACTTTATGTAAACGTGGGTTTTGAACTATAAGTAATGAAGAAAATCTAAATTCTCAGAATTTCGCTCGAAAAACTTGGAATTTTTTTTTTTGCTTGAACATTTTTCCAGATATAACTTGAGAACAGCTACATATATACACAAAATTCGTTCTTATACCGCCGTGCACAGAAATAGCTCATAATTAACTTCATTTGTGTACTAAACGGATATTTTAATTTATAAATATAGCAGATGATATTTTATGTCTTATAATTAATTTTCATACAGTTTTTAATTCCATTTATAATCATAGTACCAGCGTTACTATGGTTGAAACTTTAATTACAATATTACTATGGTTATAGTTCTATTATTGTAATTACTATGGTTACTATATTTCAAGTACCGAAATCGTCTGCTGGCTATTCGTCAATTAAACTATTGGACTTATTTTATTAATGACTATCAGCATACTCGCTCTTCGTAAGGAGTATTTAATATAAAAAAAACTTAAAATTCACAATCATATGCAAATTCCTATAGTATGCTAAATGACATTGTTAATCAAAATATTCTATGAAAATATTTTAATTAATGTTCCTAAAATGAAGCTTAAGAATCTCTGTTCTCGCTATACAGAATTATCTTCACGGGCAGATCTGAGGAATAAAACATCCTGGTCCCGTTTGTAAACACATTTATAAAAAAATATGAAATTGAATCAATATATGCAAAATAAAAGCATTAAAATTGTATGGGACCCGTACTACTTATATTCGCGAATATTAAAAGGTATACCCGCGTATTAGTAGAAGATTACACGTACTACAACATATGAGTTTCTAACATTTTTGCCAAAATAAAACAGATGACGTAATAAATTGAAAAATATCAATAACCCCCTAATCATTAAAATTAAAGGTCGTAATTAATTCCAATATATGCCAAAATGAAAGCATTAAACTTGTATGGAAATTTAAAATATCAATAACCCCGTAAAGATTACCCGTATGTGTTTCTAAAATCTATGTCAAAATAAAACGTATAGCATATGATGGCAATATATGTCAAAATATATGCTAATATACCTGTACTACTTATATTCTCGTAGATCAGAAGATACGCCCGTGCGTTTGTAGAAGAATACCAACACTACGTACAATATATGAGTTTCAACAATTTTTGCTAAAATAAAACAATGACGTAATACATTGAAAATATCAATAATCTCCAAAAATATCAATAAAAATAATATCTATGAAATTTATTTTATATCTTTATTATTTAAATCGGAAAATATTTAATAATAACCATCTGCCGCATAAGCACATTGGATTTAAATCCGTTGCTAAGCGACATGATGTAATTTTCTTCAAATAAATTAGTGAAAAAATATCGTCTGCATAATGCTATCTCTATGGAAGATTTAATTGAGCGTTTTTAATTAATATCTAGACAACCCCTAGTGATAGAAACTCGAAACAGGGACTAAATTTTAAGTGGGGCTATTCCAAGTCTACCCCGAAAATTTCATTCAATTCGGTGCAGTCGTTCGCCCTTGATGACACAAATAAACACACAGACAGATTTTCAATTTTATTTATATAGATTGATTTTTGGATTAAAATATTTAAAACATTGAAAATGTGGCAACATGCAATGATCGGAAAGGATATATTGTTTTACACACCGCACTTTTTATGTTAACAGACCTATAACATACATGTACGCCATTTTTCTGCATTAAACTGAAAAGTTTTTGATACTCAGAGCTTTTATTAAGCGTATAGGTGTCATATTTAGTGATCACTGACCATTTCGCCGAAGCGAAGCTTGGTTAGAAATAGTTCTTCAAAAAGCAAAAATATATTAGTCATTTTAAACAGCTCCCTATACTGTCTGTGCCAAGAAACTTTGAGTCTTTCAGCAAATGTATACTTTGCGAATAGAATAATGCTATCAGAAAAAGAAATCACTAAATGTGAAGGACGCGAAAGGACAAATGCGAACTGATTGAAATATCTCGTATATAGCGGAAACGAGGGAATAAATGGATTTTTTCGGGTTTACTTACAGAAAATATTATTTTTGACATTTTGAAATTAGATGATACTCTGAAAGTCGTGGAATTTTAAATTTTCAGAACATTGCATTTGAAAACTTCTATGTTTAGCGATCAATGTATAGAGACTGGAATACAGAAAACTATCGTCTTGTTTACAAGACTTTCGCTTTGTTTACAAGAATTGAAATAGGGTTGGAGGGCAAAATTGCGATCAGAAAAACTCGCTATATTTTGTATGACGAATAATAAATTAGTAAATTCCACGAATCAATGTCTATAATAAATTCATTTTGATTTTCAAATATATTGAATTAACGCCAATTTGGGACAATTCTTAAAATTCGCCAAGTTGGCGACATTTCAGCAAATTCTCCAAATTTTTCAATCAGTGTGACAGAGGGAGTTATTGACTTTTCTTATGCTCATATGTGAATGCTTCGTAATACTTTCAACAAGAAATGAAGTGAAATATTTTTTAATACTTACCGTTTTCTGAAGTTTAGGAATTTTACTTTACTCAAAAAGAGCGTGACATCTCTTGAGAGAATCAGACAAATTCCATGAAATTCAGTATTATTTTATAATCGGTGACAACAAAAAGCCCATAAAAGTTAAGTAACTTCACATAAAGCCAGGGGGAGCCATTTCAAGGATTATTTGAAAGGACGAAAGCATTTCTTGGAGAGGGGAGAAAAAAAGTTGATGGTCTATTATTCTGATGATTAAAATCGGATTCCGCAACAAATGACTGGGACATAATGACCGGGAAATTCCCAGGGGAAGCAGCCCCCTCCCCAGCCCCTAAATAGTGCTTCTGTAAAAAAAAAGAGCATAAAACACAAAAATAATGGTGCTAACTGGTTTCAAAGGCAAAAAAACGTCATCTTTGTCAGGACTAGTAAGAAGAGAGACGTACCACCACCAGAGCAAGATCCACTAAGAAAGATCAACTTTTGTTCAGAATACCGAAATTTAAAAATGTATAGGGAAAAAATGTTATGTCTGTTCCATTAATTCTTTTGAAATAAATAAGTTTCAAAATACGTTGAAATGAGGCATTACAGACTTTGTCCTACTATCATGTCATAAGACATTTCGTTCTTTTAGCAAATTCATGCTTTCCAAATAGAATGCTATAAAAAAAGGCATAACTATGAAGGATAGATTCATATAAGAAAGAACAAATGTGAACTGATTGAAGTATCTTAAATGGAAATTGACGATAAATGCATTTTTCATATTTGCCTGCAACGAGGGTTATTTTTGGCCTTTGAGAATATTTTAAGAATTTTGGAATATTGGAATGTCTATATATTTGAAATTTTAATTTATAGCGAACGCTGCTAAAGATTTAAATATTGAAATGCGTTTATATTTCAGCTGAGTGGCAATAAGGCAAGGATCATATTTGATACAGCCATGTAATACAACATAATGATATTCTCTTCAATAACAAAATATCAAAACGGTGTAAATTTTTTAATTTTTGAAGCACGGATGTGTACTATGCAATTTTATATTTTTCATTTTCAACACTTTACAACATAGTTGAAAAGTGTCTATGACTTTGTTCATTCTGTCTGTCTGTCTGCCTATCCGTTCGCATGATACTGCCGTAAAAATGACTTTATCAAAATGAAATTTTAGTATGTTGCTCAGACGGTCTGTGGGACCTATGGGAATATAAATGAATAATATCACCCAATTGGTTTTGGATTGAACCCGGGTTGAAAAAATGAAATACATTGAACCCTATAGGATCTAATTTTTCAAACATTATTTAAGCGAATTTAAAATTCACAAATTGCTTCGAAAGTTTGAGGGAAAAATTCAAAGTATCCCATGAAAATATGAAAAAAAATCTGATGTGGGCAAATGACTTTCCTTATATAATGCAATAAATTTACTACTTTTACAGTTAAAAAAAATGTTACTCTTATAGTAGATACTTATATTCTTTCCAAGATATTGCATTTTCTTCAATTAGTCGTCATTTTCATCGATTTAGCGTCATTTTTATCAATTTGGCGATATTTTTGTTAATTTTGCAACAATTAAAAATGTCGCCAAGTTGGCGACATTCCGCCAAACTTGTCGCCAAAATCTCGCTAAGCGTTATGGACGGATAAATAAGTTATTCTTACAGCAGATAAATGACTATTGGAGCTCAAATACAAAAGTATTACTCAACGTTTCTTTTTTCATGAATGGAACGAGATAGATCCACGAGAATGATGTCATCTAATTTATCGCATGGTATTATACATGAAAAATATTTCACAATAGTTAATAATATATTTTTTTTATTTTATGTGATTATTTGATAATTTTTTTGAAAAATGTGCCATATCCCGAGAACGGTTGATATTAGCGTTCTAAAATTTATTTCAATCGTTTTCTAATGAAAAATTACATAAGAAATGTCTATTTGCATAATTTTATTAGCGGTTTTGATTTTTTGACGATTTTTTCAAAATTTCACTCGAAACTTTAGGGGGTTCTGAACATTCGATTGCGTATAAAAACAATAGGCTTCCAGTGTTTACGAGTTGTGATTTTTATACCAAATTTCGTTTGAATGGGTCCATTCGTTCGTCAGTTATCGTCTCCACAGGCTCACTGACACACACCCACACACACACATACTTTCACACACACACACACATACTATCACACACACACACATACTTTCACACACACAGACATCACTTCAAAAATGTTTGATTCGTGATCAGGGATGCTTGAAACGTGCTCTCCCGTCGAAAACTCGAATTCGAATTTTCGACCCCGTCACAATACTTTCCTTATACATTATGTATATAAGGAAAGTAAAAAAGTGCAGCAAAATATATTTGGTAGTTTTTTAAATAAAAATTAAAATAATAATTACACCCATATTATATGAAGAAATCACGTGACCCACTTCAAAATAAAATATGACATCCATCTTGTGTCAAAATCGTGACTTTTAAAGTTCTTTTTAATTTATATTTAGTGTTGTATCCGTCCTAAAACTGCTTTATTTCTGCTTAATTTCTGTGCATCTATATTCTGAAACAACGCAATTACAATATATTTGAGTTTAAATGATCATCAAACTTTGATTATTTCTACAACGAAGGTTAATTTTTATTTATGCAGAATGTAAAGACATTAATCTGTAAGATGAGTTGTGCAAGAAATGCTGAATTTCTTTAACACAAAATTATTTAGCTCTAGAATCTACAATTTAGTTGATATGAATGAAATATTCATTAAATTTGAATACAGAACAGACGATTTTATAGTAGACTCTTTCGATGAAGTTTTAAACATAGAATTAAATTACATTTACCTCCATAGTTTTAAGTTTTTAAATAAAATAAATTATTGTAGTATTGTGATGAATGAAAGGAATAGAATAAAAGTGTATTAATGAAATATTTACAGCTTTTACATAGAGAGCCAGCCAATTTATATTTCAATGACGTCATTTGAATAACGTTCATTTTTTTCGATGAAGTTTTAAGTTTTCAAATGTAATAAATTATTGTAGTATTGTGGTAATTTTAAAAATATTACTGCTGAATGTATCGCATTTTAGAGATGTTTAAATAAAATTGCATTGCAGTTGGAAATCGTTTCATAATCAATGCTTTATGCATGATTGATATATCTTGTTTATTATGTACATTTTTAAATAAAATACACAGTGAGAATTAATTCTCAAGTGGAGTCGTGCTTCCATCAAAGATACCAGTGGAAAGGTTTTTAGATTTTAGCTCTCTTCAGAACAAAATTGCCGATATTTGCAGTGGAATCTTCCCTTTAAGCAATGTGTATGAACTCGACTATTGCAGCCTCACGAAGCTTAAACTTAATATTTATTAAATATGCTGCCGACTGTGTCGTAGGACTCAATTTATCGGTCTTCATTGAGGTTTGAGGCTCATATCAAATATCCTTGTTGTTGTTGCACTTATCAGTTATATTCTTTACTGCAGAGAATTAAAAATTTTAAAACCGGTTCCACGACCCTACCCGCATGACTCACCAGACGGTTTTAGAGTTCAAAAATGTTACGGATGTTGAAATCTGCACGATTCTAGCTTTTTAGGCGAGTTTCGTTACTCAGTAAAATATTTGCAAGCATGTCATTGAAAGTTTCAGGGGAATCAGATGTCCGTTATGCGGAGAAAGGTTCCTGATAGTTATGATAACATATATATAAAAATCTGATGTGGGCAGCACATGACTTTCCCTGCAGACTCAAATTTATATTTACTTTATTTCTTTAATAATTCATTAGATTGAGTTTAATTGCACCAAATAACACTCAATTTGAATTTTTAACTCAATTTTTGTTTTTATTTGGTAACTGGATATTTTTCTGATACCTGCGTAATAAAAATGCAAGAAATCGCAAATATCTTGAGAACGGTTAGTACTAAAGTATAATGGAGTATGTTATATTCTTTTCCTCGTCAAAACTTGCGTATAAAACAAGAATTTAATTGATACATTTCAGCATGCGTAGCCATTTTTTTTTAGATTTTGCGCTTTTTGCGGGCCATTTCGTAAAAAAGGCTGGTTATTCTTTTCCGAATCGTACCAAAATCTAATCAGCACCAGAGTGTACCACAACTAACTTATCTACCAAATTTTGTGAAATGTAGCCAATTAGTATTTTAGCTAGGGTGGATACATGACATTTTTGCGAGTCATTTCGTAAAAAAAAGCAGGTTGTTCTTTCCCGAATCGTACTAAAATCTAATCAGCACCAGAGCATCCTACAACTAACTTATCTACCTTATCTACGAAATATAGTCAATTAGTATTTTAGCTAGAGTCGATACATGAAATTTTTACAGGTCATTTCACAAAAAAAGGCGGATTCTGTTTTACAAATCCTACCAAAAACTAATGAGCACCAGGATCTCACCCAAGTGACTTACATACCAAATTTTATGAAATTCTGTCCATTAGTTTTTAAGTTAGAGTGGATAAATACATTGCACAGATACACAGACACACACACACAGACGTCACGCTAAAAACAGTGTTTTCGTATTCTAGAGGTCTCGAGAGAAACGTGTAGATCTGTCGAAAACTCGAGTGCGATTCTCGGCATGATTCCAATACTTTCCCTATACATTACCATGTATTGCAGGAAAAGTAAAAATCTGATGTGGGCAGCACATGACATTCCTTGCAGACTTATATCCACGTTCTCTTTATTTAAATTAAATTTAACTCACTTTTAATTCAATTTTCGTTCTCATTTGATAACTGGACTTATTTTCAAAGGTGGTGTGGAGAAAATACGAAAAAAACTAATATATCTCGAGAACGGCCAGTCCTAGTGTAAAGGGGTTGGTCTTATTCTTTTCTTCGTTAAAAATTACGTATTAAACAAGCATTTAATGGATATATTTGAGCAAACGTAGCTTTTCAGTTTAGATTTTGACAATTTTTGCGGGGCATTCTGCAAAAAAAGACAGGTTATTTTTTTATCTAAATCGTACTAAAATCTAATCAGCACCAGGGTGATTTATACGTGACTCATCTGCCGAATTTTGTGAAATTCGGTCCATTAATTTTTCAACTAGAGTGGATACATACATATACATATATATATATATATGTATAATATACATATATATATATATATATATATATATATATATATATATATATATATATATATATATATATATATATATATATATATATATATATATATATATATATATATATAAAGCTTTTGCGGGCCATTTCGCCAAAAAGGCGGGTTCTTTTATCCCGAATCGTACCCAAAACTAATCAGCCTCAGACTCGCACACAAGTGACTTACCTACAAAATTTTGTGAAATTCGGTGTATTAGTACTTTAGTTAGAGTGGATACAAAATCTGCACAGACAGACACACAGACACACACACAGACGTCACGCTAAAAATGGTTTTTTCGTATTCTAGAGGTCTTGAAACGTGTAGATCCGGCGAAAACTCGAGTTGCGATTTTCGACATGATTCCAATACCTTCCCTATACATTACCATGTATTGCAGGGAAAGTAAAAAAAATACAAACATAACGCTTCGACAGACTTTTAGCTGAATATTTCAGAAATGAAGCTGGTATTTTCACGAGAGCCTGTAATTGCGACTCTTCTGATAGTTTGCCGAAATTATCAACAAAGTAGCTGAAAAGAAATTTATTTCTTTAATAATTCATTAATCATTTTTTAATAATTCGTAAGACTGAATTTGCACTTTTAACTCTAATTTTGTTTTAATTTGGTAGCTGGACATTTTTTCAAAGGCGGTGTAACAAAAATGCGAAAAAACTAAAATATTTCAAGAACGGTTAATCCGAGAGCAATGGGTTGGTCGTATTCTTTTCTTCGTCAAAAATTACTTATAAAATAAGCATTTAATTGGTACACTTAAACATACGTAACTCTTCTATTTTGGATTTTGGGGACTTTTGTGAGCCATTTCATGAAAAAACATTTCTTTTTTTCCAAATCGCACCAAAAAGGAATCATCATCAAGATATCCCACAATCGACCTTATCTATCAAATTCTGTGAAATTTGATCTATTTGTGGAGTAGATACAGCTAGAGTGGGTACCTGAGATTTTTGCCGGCTATTTCGCAAAAAGAGGAGGGTTTTTTACTTTCCCTGCAATACACGGTAATGTATAGGGAAAGTATTGGAATCATGTCGAAAATCGCAACTCGAGGTTTCGACGGATCTACACGTTTCGAGACCTCTAGAATACGAAAAAACTATTTATAGCATGACGTCTGTGTGTGTGTCTGTGTGTCCGTCTGTCTGTATGTCTGTGTGTCTGTCTGTGTGTCTGTGTTACTGTGCAATGTATGTATCCACTGTAACTCAAAAACAAATGGACCGAATTTCATAAAATTTGGTAGGTAAGTCACTTGGATGTGACCCTGGTGCTGATTAGTTATGGGTACGATTCGTAAAAATAGAATCCGTCTTCTCTTGCGAAATGGCCCTCAAAAATTTCATTTATCCGCTCTAGCTAAAATACTAATTTACAAAATTTCACAAAATTTGATAGATAAGTTACTTGTTGGATACTCTGGTGTTGAATAGAATTTGGTTCGATTCGGAAAAGAAGAACCCGTCTTTTTTAACGAAATGGCCGCAAAAATTTCATGTATCCACCTCAGCTAAAATACTAATTGACCAAATTTCACAATATTTGGTAGATAAGTTACTTGTGGGACACTCTGGTTCTGATTCGATTTTGGTCCAAATCGGAAAATAATCTGCCTTTTTTTACGGAATGGCCCGCAAAAATCGCCAAAATCTAAAAAAAATAAAGACTACGCATGCTGAAATGTATCAATTAAATTCTTGTTTTATACTCAATTTTTGACGAGAAAAAGAATATAACACATTCCATTATACTTTAGGACTAACCGTTCTCAAGATATTTGAGATTTCTTGCATTTTTGTTTCGCCGCTATTGGAAAAATGTCCAATTACTAAATAAAAACAAAAATTGAATTAAAAATGCAAATTTAGTGTTATTTGGTGCAATTAAACTCAATACAATGAATTATTAAAGAAATAAAGAAAATATGAATTTAAGTCTGCAAGGAAAGTCATGTCCTGCCCACATCAGATTTTTTTATCTCGAATCATACCAAAATCTATTCAGCACTAGGATCACACAGAAATGACTTACGAAATTTTATGAAATTTGGTCAATTTATTAACACTTTACAACATAGTTGAAAAGTGTTTATGACATTCTGTCTGTCTGTCTGTCTGTCTGTCCGTTAACACGATAACTGCCGCAAAAATGACTTTAATCAAAATGGAATTTTAGTATGTTTATCAGACGGTCTGTGGGACCAATGGGAATATAAATAAATAATATCACCCAATTAGTTTTTTATTGAACCCGGGTTGAAAAATGAAATACATTGAACGCTATGGGACCTAATTTTTCAAACATTTTTTAAGCAAATTTAAAATTCACAAATTGCTTCAAAATTTTTAGGAAATATTCACATTATTCCATAAAATATATAAAAAAAATTCAGTAAAATATGTTAAGTAGTTTTTTAATTAAAAATTATTTAATATAGGGAAAAAAACATATAGGATTAAATTCTGACTTTTGCGATATCCTCCAGAAAGAAAAAATAGATATATTATATAATAAATATCTTTCCAAAAGTTTCTTAATTTGTATATGAGAGAGGCTTCACATTTCAGAATAAATTTGGTAGATAATAAATATTTAAGTTTTACATAACCTTTCATGATATACTTATTTGATGGCGTTTTTAATGCACTTTCCTACGTCCTTGAGAGTTAAAATTTCGTATACAGTTAAAATTTGATGAGCATTTTATTCTACAACAATTTGGTGCATCTTTAAATATAGATCCTACATTTTATTCGAAATGGCCTGCAAATAATCCCCGTTCACTTCTATAAATCATTGTTGTAATATTGTTAAAAATTCTGATGTGGACAGCACATGTCTTTCCCTGCAGACTCATATTCACGTTCTCTTTATTTTTTCAATAATAATTTGAGTTTATCTGCACAAAATAACAGCCATAAGTATTTTAAATGACATTGAATTTGCACGTTAAACTTGAATTTGGTTCTCATTTGATAGCTGGACTTATTGTCAAAGGTGACGTAGCGAAACGCAAAAAAACCAAAATATCTCAAGAACGGCTAGTCCTAGAGTAATGGGGTTAGTATTATTATTTTTGTTGTCAAAAATCACGTATAAAATAGTAATTTCATTGATATAATTGAGCACAGGTAGTCTTTTATATTTAACGATTTTGCGGGCCATTTCGCAAAAACAGTCCGTTCCTTTTTCTCGAATCGTACTAGAATAACCTACAAGTGATTTATATAACAAATTTTGTTAAAGTAGGTATATAAATCACTTGTAGGTTATTGAAATATTATATACCAAATTGTGTTAAATTTGGCCCATTAGTTCTTAACTAGAGTGGATAAAGGCAATTTCTGCCGGCCATTTCGCAAAGAAGGCAGATTCTTTTATTACGAATCGTACTATAATCAAATGAACATCAGGGTTTCCCACAAAAAACTTACCTACCAAATTTTATTAAATTCGGTCCATTAGTTTTTCAGTTAGAGTGGATGCAATATCCTAACAGACACTCAGAAACACACACAGATACACCCTTACACACACGGACGTCTTCCAAAAAGTAGTTTTTTCGTGTTCTGGAAGTCCCAAAACGTGTAGATCCTTCGAAAATTCGAGTTCCAGTATTCGGCACGATTCCAATACTTTGAATACATACGCACGCACACACATATATTACATGTGTATCTGTGTATTATTTGTGTATCTGAATCCCGTGACTACGCAATTACAATAGTTGTGATTTTAAATGATCCCTAAACTTTTATTATTTCTTCAACGAAGCCTAATTTTAACTTATGCAGAATGCAAATATCTCAAGCGATTGTAAGGTGAGTTACATAAGAATTGCTGAATTTTTTTCGCACAAAATTATTTAGCCCTGGAGTCTGGAATACAAGCTATATGAATGAAATATTCATTGATTTTGCATAGAGAATCAGATGATTTATATTTCGATACAATTTTAAATATTTAAGTATAATAAATTACTGTAGTACTGTGATAATGTAAAATATATCACCACTGAATGTATCACATTTTAGAGATTTTTAAATGAAATTGCATTTCAGTTGGAAAGTGTTTCATAATCAATGTTTATGCATGATTGATCTTTCTTGTTTTCGAAATGGCTTGCAAATAATCCCCGTTCTCTTCTATAAATCATTGTTGTAATATTGTTAAAAATTCTGATGTGGGCAGCACATGTCTTTCCCTGCAGACTCATATTCACGTTCTCTTTATTTCTTTAATAATAATTTGAGTTTATCTGCACAAAATAACAGCCATAAGTATTTTAAATGACATTGAATTTGCACGTTAAACTTAAATTTGGTTCTCATTTGATAGCTGGACTTATTGTCAAAGGTGGCGTAGCGAAAACGCGAAAATACTAGAATATATCAAGAACGGCTAGTCTTGGAGTAATGGGGTTAGTCTTATTATTTTTGTTGTCAATAATCACGCATAAAATAGGAATTTAATTGATATAATTGAGCACACGTAGTCCTCTGTTTTCATATTTAACGATTTTTGCGGGCCATTTCGCAAAAATAGCCCGTTCCTTTTTCCCGAATCGTACTAGAATAACCTACAAATGATATATGTATCAAATTTTGTTAAATTTGGTATATAAATCCTTTGTATGTCATTGATATATTATACACCAAATTTTGTTAAATTTGTTCCATTAGTTTTTAGCTAGAGTGGATAAAGGCAATTTCTGCCGGCCATTTCGCAAAGAAGGCAGATTCTTTTATTACGAATCGTACTATAATCTAATGAACATCACGATTCCCCACAAAAACATACCTACCAAATTTTATGAAATTCCGTTCATTAGTTTTTCAATTAGAGTGGATGTAATATCCTCACAGACACACAGAAACATACACAGATACACTCTTACACACACAGACGTCTTCCTAAAAATAGTTTTTTCGTGTTCTAGAAGTCCCAAAACGTGTAGATCCTTCAAAAATTCGAGTTCCTATCTTCGGCACGATTCCAATACTTTGAATACACACACACACACACATATATTATCTGCGTATCTGTGTATTATCTGTGTATCTAAATTCCGTGCCTATGCAATTACAATAGTTGTGATTTTAAATGATCCCTAAACTTTTATTATTTCTTCAACGAAGCCTAATTTTAACTTATGCGGAATGCAAATATCTGAAGCGATTGTAAGGTGAATTACATAGGAATTGCTGAATTTTTTCACACAAAATTATTTAGCTCTGGAGTCTGGAATACAAGTTATATGAATGAAATATTCATTGATTTTGCATAGAGAATCAGATAATTCATATTTCGATACAGTTTTAAATATTTAAGTATAATAAATTACTGTAGTACTGTGATAATGCAAAATATATCACCACTGAACGTATCACATTTTAGAAATTTTTAAATGAAATTGCATTTCAGTTGAAAAGTGTTTCATAATCAATGCTTATGCATGATTGATCTTTCTTGTTTTTGAGTTAGAGTGGATACATACATTGCACAAACAGACAGACACACACACAGACGCCACGCTAAAAATAGTTTTTTCGTATTCTAGAAGTCCCAAAATGTGTATATCCGGCGAAAACTCGAGTAGCGATTTTCGACACGATTCTAATACTTTCCCTATACATTACCATGTATTACAGGGAGAGTAAAATTTAGCAAAAGTTGCAAAATATTTTACAGTGTAGTATAATTTACAATATTAAATAATCTATCTTTATGGCCAATTTAAGGTCGCAGACAATCCAAACATCTACATGAGTTGAATTTCCATTGATTTCCTAACATCTACATAAAAGAGTATCATCATTTCTCAAAGTGTTGCACCAAACACTGGTGTTCCACCAAACATAGGTGTTCCGTAATGAAATATCAAAAATAAAATAAAATAAAATCTAATGTTTTAATATTTACTCCCATGACTGAATTTTAAACAAAGATCTTTCTCTTCTAGTTTCTGTCAAAAATTTCCGTCATAAATGGATATGCAACTGCGTCATGCATCATAACTTGCGTCCTATATAATCTGTTTCATAATGCATTTCAAAATGCATTTCCTTGATTTCTCAACATTTTTTTAGAAAATTTATATTTGAAAATAGATTACTGTCAATAAAAGAGAGCCTTAAATATGAAGGATAGCCGTGTACAGGAAAGACGAAATGCGCGCTGATTGAAAAATTTCGTGCAGAACGGAAAAAAACGAATAAATGGATTTTCATATATACTTTCAGGGATGGTTACATCTGACATCTTGAGATTGGAGAATAATAAAACATTATGGAATGTTCGATTTTTTAGAATATTACATAGGTTTTTTTTTTTAATTCTTTTACACGATTTGAACATAAAGATGAGATAAAAATAACAGTCTATAGTTTTTTACTTTCCCTGCAATACATGGTAATGCATAGGGAAAGTATTGGAATCATGCCGAGAATCGCAATTCGAGTTTTCGACGGATCTACACGTTTCGAGATCTCTAGAATACGAAAAAACCATTTTTAGCGTGACGTCTGTGTGTGTGTCTGTGTGTCTGTCTGTCTGTGTATCTGTGTGTCTGTCTGTGTGTCTGTCTGTGTGTCTGTCTGTCTGTTCAGATTTTGTATCCACTCTAACTAAAAAACTAATGGACCGAATTTCACAAAATTTGGTAGGTAAGTTACTTGTGAGCGAGTCTGGTGCTGATTAGTTTTGGGCACGATTCGGGATAAAAGAACCCGCCTTTTTTTGCGAAATGGCCCGCAAAAGCTTGTATCCACGCTAACTGAAAAACTAATGGACCGAATTTCAGAAAATTCAGTAGATGAGTCACTTGTGGGTTACCCTGGTGCTAATTAGATTTTGGTACGATTCGGAAAAAAAAATGACCTGCCTTTTTTTGCAAAATGGACCGCAAAAATCGTCCAAATCTAAACTAAAGAATTGAGTATACTCTAATATATCCATTAAACGCTAATTTAATACGTAATTTTTAACGACGAAAAGAATAGGACCAACCCCATTACACTAGGACTAGCCGTTCTCGAGATATTTTAGTTTTTCGTACTTTCCCTACACCACCTTTGAAAATAAGCCCGGTTACCGAATGAGAACGAAAATTGAATTAAAAGTGAAATAAATTTAATTAAAATATAGAGAACGTTAATATAAGTCTGCAGGGAAAGTCATGTGCTGCCCACATCAGATTTTTACTTTCCCTGCAATACATGGTAATGTATAGGGAAAGTATTGGAATCATGTCGAAAATCGCAACTCGAGTTTTCGACGAATCTACGCGTTTCGAGACCTCTAAAATTCGAAAAAACCATCTTTAGCGTGACGTCTGTGTGTGTATCTGTCTGTCTGACTGTCTGTTTGTGTATGTGTGTGTCTGTGCAATGAATGTATCCCCTTTAACTCAAAAACTTATGAACCGAATTTCATAAAATTTGGGTACGTAAGTTACTTGGGTATGACCCTGGTTCTGATTAGTTTTTGGTAAGATTCGTAAAAACAGAACCCGCCTTTTTTGCGAAATGGCCTGCAAAAATTTCATGTATCCACTCTAGCTAAAATACTAATCAATCAATTTTCACAAAATTTGGTACATAAGTTACTGGTACAATACTCTGGTGCTGATTAGATTTTGGTATTAATCGGAAAAGAACAGTCTGCTTTTTTAACGAAATGGCCGTCAAAAATCGCCAAAATCTAAAAAAAAGCTACGTGTGTTCAAATATATCAATTAAATACTTGTTTTATACGTAATTTTTAATGAAGAAAAGAATAAGAACAACTCTATTACTCTAGGACTAACCGTTTTCGAGATATTTGAGATTTTTCGCATTTCGTTGTGCACTTTTGGAAAAATGTCCAATTACCAAATAAAAACAAAAGTGGAATTAAAAATGGAAATTTAGTGTTATTTGGTTCAATTAAATTAATTATTAAAGAAATAAAGAAAATATAAATTTTAGTCTGCAAGGAAATTTATGTGCTGCCCGCATCAGATTTTTACTTTCCCTGCAATACATGGTAATACATAGGGAAAGTATTGAAATCATGCTGAAAATCGCAACTCAAGTTTTCGACGGATCTACACGTTTCGAGACCTTTAGAATACGGAAAAACTATTTTTAGGGTGACGTCTGTGTGTCTGTCTGTCTGTGCAATGTATGTATCCACTCTAACTAAAAATCTAATGGACCGAATTTCATAAAATTTGGCAGGTAAGTTACTTGGGTGAGACCCTGATGCTGATTAGTTTTTAGTAGGATTCGTAAAATCAGAACTCGCCTTTTTTGAGGAATGGTGCGCAAAAAATTTTCATGTATCCACTCTAGCTAAAATAATAATTGACCAATTTCACAAAATTTAGTAGATACGTTACTTGCAGGTTACTTTGGTGCTGATTGGATTTTGGTACGATTCGGAGAAGAACAACCTGCCTTTTTTGCAAAATGGCCCGCAAAAATCGTCAAAATTTAAATTAAAAAGCTACGTATGCTCAAATATATCCATTAAATGCTTGTTTTATACGTAATTTTTAACGGTGACAAAAATAAGACCAACTCCATTACACTAGGACTAGCCGTTCTCGAGATATTTTAGTTTTCTCGTTTTTTCTCAACGCCACCTTTGAAAATGAGTCCAGTTACCAAATGAGAAATAAAATTGAATTAAAAGTGAATTAAATTTAATTAAAATAACGAGAACGTGAATATAAGTCTGCAGGGAAAGTCATGTGCTGCCCACATCACATTTTTACTTTCCCTGCAATACATGGTAATGTATAGGGAAAGTATTGGAATCATACCGAAAATTGCAACTCGAGTTTTTGACGGATCTACACGTTTCAGGACCTCTAGAATACGATAAAACCATTTTTAGTGTGACGTCTGTGTGTGTGTGTGTGTGTGTGTGTGTGTGTGCCTGTCTGTCTGTCTGTCTGTTCAAATTTTGTATCCACTCTAACTCAAACCTAATGGACCGAATTTCATAAAATTTGGTAGGCAAGTCACTTGTTGGCGACTCTGGTGCTGATTAATTTTTGGTACAACTCGGGATAAAAGAACCCGCCTTTTTTGCGAAATGGTCCGCAAAAATTACCTGTATCCACTCTAGCTGAAAATCTAATGGACCGAATTTCACAGGAATTGGTTGATAAGTCGCTTGTGCGTTACTCGGGTGCTGATTAGATTTTGGTACGATTCGGAAAAAAATAATCAGCCTTTCTTTTTTTTTGCGGAATGGCTCGCAAAAATTGTCAAAATCTAAACTGAAAAGCTACGTTTGCTCAAATATATCCGTTAAATGCTTGTTTTATGCGTAATTTTTAACGATGAAAAGAATAAGACCAACCCCATTACACTAGGACTAGCCGTTCTCGAGATATTTTAGTTTTTCGTATTTTCCCTAAATCCACCTTTGAAAATAAATCCAGTTACCAAATGAGAACGAAAATTGAATTAAAAGTGAATTAAATTTAATTAAAATGAAGAGAGCGTGGATATAAGTCTGCAGGGAAAGTCATGTGTTGCCCACGTCAGATTTTTCTAGTTATCTTTCGCAAAAGTAAAACAAAACATTATCTTACATGCATTGTTTTATCTTACATGCAATAAACTAAAACTATTTATTCTTTCTTTCAAATGTCTATTCTAAGAGATGAAATTTTAAATCATTGTAGAATTAAAACTCGTTGGCTTTTTTCTGAAAGCATTTTCAGAATTTTAATCATGTTTTGTAACTTTTTTGACACATGAAAAAGAGAATATTCAAAATTGCTTTTCCGACTTTGTCCTGTGTGTTATATTAATTTGAATTTGAATTTTGATTCATTTGTTACTTTAAAATTCAAATTCAAACTGAATTTATCAAATTGCTGTAAAAATAACTGTACATTAGATATGTCAAAACGCAGCATAAAATGAATTAGTAAAGCTATCAACCGGTTTTGGAAAAAAAAACTTTCTTCATAAAAACTGAACAACCAACTAGAAAAGGCAAGGATACGTCTATCTTATATACCTGTCTGACACTGGCGACTTCTAGGCTTTGCTGGTGTGGTTACTCAGTCTTAATTTCCTGAAGACGGAGGAAGTTTTTTTACCTCTGAAACCAGTGGGTATCATTATTAATTTATTATATGTACATATACGAAGATTTGTTATTGCCTCATTGGGGCACATTGGAGCACATTTCTATATATGAGTTATTTCATACTGATGGTTACATAATAAGCATGAAAATGATGCATAGATGCCGTTATCGGGAGTGAAATTATAATTCTGGTAAAATGTTTATGGAACACCCTTTGTAAATAAATAGAATCAAGTTTTAATCCTAACTTTAAAAATAATGACAGCTGTATTTTAAGATTCCAGTGTGAAAGATCATTTGTTTAAAAAATTAGACACTAAATATTTTTAGTATAACTACAAACAATGAACGCGATCACAATGTAACATGCAGAGTATAAAAAGACATGTAAACATACGTATGTTTTGAAAATCATTGGATTTCCTACTTCTGTGCAATAAGTCTGGACCAGAACGCCCAAACGAGTGCAAACTAAGCTGATCAAAGTGGCTAAATAACAGAACCCAATACAGTAGCGCCACGTAGTGTTACAAAAAGGACATATAGCGAGAAACATTGAAAACGGGGAAATATGAATTTTAAAGAAAATATGAATAAAATGCAGTCTATATGAACGTAACGAGCAGGGAAAAGAGCAAAAGAGAGAAAAAAATTATACATAGTCATGCCGTAACTCGGATAACTAAAGTATCGTGTCATAGACAAATCATTCATCAGATTACTGAAATTTTTATTGATATGAAAAGCTTTCAAATAAATCCAAATTTAAGACTGAAGATCTCTTTTGACTTTCAGCAAACATATGTAACTGATTGTTTTTTTAACTACAAGCAGCATGACCTTCCTATCCCAGATGTTGCTTATTCATTTCTTCCTGTGTCAATGCCTTCAAAATTGTTCGCTCGTCGATGAAATTCTGCAATATTAGGAAGTTTACCGTTCTTTCTCTCGTTCCTCAGATTTTGTGAAAGAATTTCCTTTCCCGTTTTCATGGTCAGAATACTCTGGTAAGCAATAATAAGTCATTAACCGTTCGGTTAAATATGACCTACGAAGTGAAATAGCTTTGCTAACAAATTGATTGTGTGCTTTATCGAGAAATGCTATCAACGTCTCTCCTGTCACAATTTAAAACTTTATTCTAATGAAAGTGAGTGGGACCATGTAAGTCGTAATCAGTTTTTTACTTTCCTTATATACATAATGTATAAGGAAAGTATTGTGACGGGGTCAAAAATTCGAAATCGAGTTTTCGACGGAAGAGCACGTTTCAAGCATCCCTGATCACGAATCAAACATTTTTGAAGTGATGTCTGTGTGTGTGTGTGTGTGTGTGTGTGTGTATGTGTCAGTGAGTCTGTGGAGACGATAACTGACCAACGAATGGACCGATTCGAACAAAATTTGATACAAAAATCACAATCCATAAACACTGGAAGCCTATTGTTTTTATACGTAATCGAATGTTCAGTACCCCCCCAAATTTTCGAATAAAATTTTGAAACAATCGTCAGAAAATCAAAACCACTAATAAAGTTACGCAAATAGACATTTCTTATGTAATTTTTCATTAGGAAACGATTGGCATAAATTTTAGAACGTTAACATGGACCGTTCTCGAGATATTGTACATTTTTCAAAAAAATTATGAAAAAGTCACATAAAAAAAAAAAATTCCTATTGAGAAACATGTTCACTTTTCATATGTAATACCATGCGATAAATTGGGTGACATCATTCTCGTGGATCTAGCTCGTTCCATTCATGAAAAAAGATACTTTGAGGAATACTTTTGCATTTGAACGCCAATAGTAATTTATCTGCTGTAAAAACAACTTATTTCTTCGTCCATAACGCTTGGCGAGATTTTGGCGACGAATATGGCGGAATGTCGCCAACTTGGCGACTTTTTGAAATGCTGCCAAATTAACGAAAATCTCGTCAAATGGATAAAAATGACGCTAAATCAATGAAAATGACGACTAATTGTAGAAAATTCAATATCTTGGAAATAATATTAGTATCTACTATAAGAAAAACCTATTTATTTTACTGTAAAAGTAGTAAATTCATTACATTATATAAGGAAAGTCATGTGTTGCCCACATCAGATTTTTTAATTGACTACGACTAAATAGGGCTACGTGAGATTTGAAGCAGAGTTAGGATCCTTCGTCCTAACTCTACTAGACCTGAAAGTACAGCTCCGGTTCTGTGGAATTGGTGTATAATATAATAATTAATAATTGCGCATAATTCCATAACTATTTTATGTACTTGATGGGGAGATTTTTAACATGACGACGTGTTTTTGTAAGATTTGTTTACTTCTTTGCTTCTTGGGAGACGTTTTGAAAAAGACCCTTATCAGTTTTCCGATTTACACCAATCCTAGCAGCTATGAAAAGCTATTTATCTACCAAATCTCATGAAAACGGATGAATAGTTTTTTTCTTCTGAGGTCCAATACTTCACAAGGTAAGAAAATCTGATATGGGCAGCACATGTCTTTCCTTATATAGTGCAATGGATTTACTCCATTTACAGTCAAAATTGTAAATAACACATAAGATCCACGGTACTGTGTTTTTAACGTTGAATTGTACTTTTGGCGAGTTTTTGGATGACAACATGTAAAACTATTTCAAAGTACCCAATTAACTTGATGACCCAATTAAATGAGCAATTATCGATATAGATAGCATCCTCAATAAACGACATGGTCCATATATTAAAATATTTTAATAATTAATTTATCAATTAGGCGTTATTTTCATTAATTCATCGTCATTTCTGTAATTTTGACGATACTTCCGTCAATCTGGAGCGAAATATCGCCAAGTTGGCGATACATTGCTAGATTATTCACCAGGTTCGCCAAATGCATCACCAAGTATTACAGACAAATGGAGAGAAGAGCATTTCTTATATACTAGAAGGTATACCCGTCATATGACGGAAATCAGAATTTACGAAATATTACTTACCATTTGGCGTCATTTTTATCAATGTTGAAACATTTTTGTCACTTTGGAAACATTTACCAAGTTGACGACATCCTGTAAATTTCACGCCAAGCGTTACAGGACAAACGGATAGAGGAATAGGTTATTCTTCTAGTACTCTTTATGTTCTTTCTAAGATATTGAACTTTCATCCATTAGTCGTCATTTCATTGATTTGGCGTCTGTTGAATCAAATTGGCGAATTTTTATCAATTAGATGACATTTTCGTCAATTTGGCAACATTTGAAAAGTCAGCAAGTTAGAGATATTCCGACAAATTCGTCACCAAAATTTTGTCAAACTTTACGGACGGAAAAATAGGTTATTCATATATCCTTTCCAAGATATTAAATTTTCGTCAATTAGTCTACATTGTCATTGATTTAGCGTCATTTTCATCAATTTGAAGCCATTTTTCGTTAATTTGGCAACATTTAAAAAGTCGCCGATTTGGAGACATTCTGCTAAATTCGTCGCTAAAATCTCGCCAAGTGTCATGGATGAAGAAATAAGTTATTCTTATAGCAGATATATGACTATTGACGTCCAAATCCAAAAGTGTTATACAAAGTATCTTTTCTCATGAATGGAACGAGCTAGATCCACCAGAATAATATCACCAAATTTATTGCATGATTGAAAAAAATTTTACAATAGTTAATAATATTTTTTTAATTTATGTGATTTTTTGATAAAGTTATTTGAAAAATGTGCAATATCTCCAGAACGGTTTGTGTTAGCGTTTTAAAGTTTATGTTAATCGGTTTCTAATGAAAAATTACATAAGAAATAACTATTTGTGTAACTTTGTTAAATGTATCCATTTTTTGATAATTTCTTCGAAATTTCACTCGAAAATTTAGGGGGTTCTGAACATTCGATTGCGTTTAAAACCAATAGGCTTTTGCTATTCACGGATTGTAATTTTTGTACCAAATTTCGTTGGAATCCCTCCATTCGTTCATGTGACATCGTCGCCACAGACTCACTGACACACACACTTACACACACACACACACACTTACAAACACACACACACTTACACACACACACACACATACACACACACACACACACACTTACACACACACACACACACTTACACACACACACACACTTACACACACACATATACACTTACACACATACACACACTTACACACACACATACACATTGTTACCATAAACCCCTGGGTTGGTCGTGTGGTCTGGGCCTTCAACACACACATACACAGACATCACCTCAAAAACGTTTTATTCGAGTTCAGGGATGCTTGAAAAGTGCTCTCCCGTCGAGAACTCGAATTCGAATTTTCGACCTCGTCACAATATTTTCCTTATACATTATTCTATGTTATATAAGGAAAGCAAAAACAAAGTTTCCCCTGTACAAGTTGCTACATTTTCAAAGAAAATCCCTCAAAATGTCGGTTTTTATGATCGAAATCAACTCTGGTTGTTCCAGTTGTACAAACTTCATATCAGTCTGTACATCAATAGGCGTCAAGTTAAATATTTCTTTTGTTATGAGAAAATCTTATAATAGTTTAGGTGTAATATTATAATGGTTATGAGAAAATCTTATAATAGTTGAACTCAACTGATAAGTTTAACGTTAATGAGGTTCACAAGTGTCATTTATAACCACGTAGAAAGGAATCTCTATATGAGTGAAGGGAAATTTTTTCCACCAAGTTTCTTGGCGTAACTCAATGTCAAATCAAGATAAGAATGAAACTAATAGGAACTAAATTTAGATGCATGAGTTTCTGTTAACAGAGTTTTAGACATGTTTATAAAATTGTAAGAATAAGTGTTGCTCAATTCCTACACAGACTAATTGAACCATTATTTTATCATTTTATTTTTTTTCAGGTTTCCATCCGTTTAGGAGGCAGCATGTTTGGCCAACATCACTGTGGAGGTGTCATTTTAAAGAAACTGTGGGTTTTAACCGCAGCACATTGTGTGACCAGGTAAATATAAAATAGAATAAGTTTTTTTTTATGCACTAAATTGACAATCAACATACCTAACCCTGACAAACTACTTAAAAAAATATACTTATGTTGTTTTATATTATAGCATAGAATAATGCTTTATTATATATCTTTATATCGAGATTTTGGATGTAAATAGATTGGGATGATGTAAATACAATGGAGGAAAATGTTTTCATGCTTTTAATGTTGACAAAAAATGTGTTTTGGTCTATAGGGTTAATCAATAAATATCTACTCAACGTTAAAGTAACAAAAGTTTTAAAAGAAATAAGTACTCACTAACTTATTTTATTATGATATGTAATGGCATTTTTAAAAGTACGATATGCCGCTGCGACAGAGTTTTCTAATTAAAAGACATTTTTCAAACTTGCCGAATACATTTTAAACAGGTAGATTGGTCAAGACTGTAAAGCGCTGAACGTAGTATCACTCAAACTGCTTAAAAATGTAACTGTAAATACAACACATCGTTGGTAAAACAACATAAAAAAATCTGATGCGGGCAACACATGACTTTCCTTATATAATGTTATGAATTTGCTACTTTTACAGCAGAAAAAATAGGTTATTCCTATAGTAGATACTTATATTCTTTCCAAAATATTGAATTTTTATCAATGAGTCGTCATTTTTATTGATTTAGCATAATTTGCATCCATTTGACTAGATTTTCGTTAATTTGGCAACATTTAAAAAGTCGCCAAGTTGGTGAAATTCCGCCAAATTCGTCGCCAAAATCTCGCCAAGCGTTATGGATGAAGAAATAAGTTATTCTTACAGCAGACTAATGACTATTGGCGTTCAAATACAAAAGTATTACTCAAAGTATCTTTTCTCATGAATGGAACGAGTTAGATCCAAGAGAATGATGTCACCAAATTTATGGCATGATATTACATATGAAAAGTAAACATGTTTTTCGACAGTTAATATTTTTTTTTTTAATTTATGAGATTTTTTGATAATTTTTTTTTAAAAATGTGCAATATCTCAAGAATGGTTCATGCTAGCGCTCTAAAGTTTATGTCAATTGTTTTCTAAGGAAACATTATATACATAAGAAATATCTATTTGTATAACTTTATTAAATGTTTTGATTTTTTAATGATTTTTTCAAAATTTCACTCGAAAATTTAAGGGGTTTCTGAGCATTCGATTACGTTTAAAAACAATAGGCTTCCAGTATTCACGGATTGTGATTTTTGAACCAAATTTCATTCGAATCGCTTCATTCGTACGTGAGATATCGTCTCCACAGACTCACTGACACACACGCACACACACACACACACACACACACACACACACACACACACACACACACACACACACACACACACACACACACACACACACACACACAGACATCCCTGATATGTGATTCCTCACACGTCAGGTATTGACGCTATATAGACCGATCTCGTAAAGTGGAGTAAATAAAGAAATACATAATACCAGTAATTAAAATGAAGAGGCTTAATTTTAAACAATAACAAAGAATTTATTTCATTAAGATAAAACCTTATTTAATAACTATTAACATCTGGTAAATTTCATATACCAACATCTTTAGTGTAGTACATTAAGACAATCAAATCTCCTCATTCTATGATCATAATATGAGCATTACAATTATTAACCTATTAATGTGCATTAACTCACTATTCTTACTAGCCTACGTCTTAATGGCCCAGGTTAACCTTATTTAGGAGGGTCAGAGAGATAATAATAATCAAAGTGCAAAAATATGTGTAGAATTGTCCTACCTCGATCATCACTGCCGATGTCGGACTTTATGACGGCGCGCTCCGGCTCTGTCCCGAGGGCTCGCTCTCTCCGAGATCCGTCGCTCTTGCGACCTCTTCTTTTCACTCCCAAAATTCAAGTCCCCGATTTCAAAAACTTAAAGTCCAAAGTTGCTCTCTGTCTCTACCCCCTTAACAAGGCGCCCCTGTCCATAATTGGCTAAGTAAATTAAGGGCTACGCCCTTCAGGCTATATTATTGGTCAAGGCCCCCCCTGAAATATGAGATATGCAGTCTCCAGTTTTAAAATCGTTGAAAGTTCTCACGAGAATTTTCCCAAGGTTCAAGTGATATTAATTGACTCTGGGGTCAAGAAGTTCAACCCCTTCCGTTTGTTGTAACACCTAACGCTGACATGAACTTGAGAAGCACCCTCTCTTTTCGAAATGAATGTCCGGTGCAGCTGCGTTCGAGGGAATGTTACAAAAATTGCCTCACTTCATGAGGGACCGTCTTCTTAGGTCCACTTCCTTTTTCAAAAGAGCAATGTTATATTGGGAATTGAAAATTACAATATAACAATTACCCTTCTTCCCCCCCAAAAATTTTGGTGGGAAAAAAGCCAATTACAAAAGTGCCAGCTCATAGTTGCTGCATGCGTGTCCACTGTGTAGTCCAACAACTCGTCTTGCTCTCATCTGTATCTACTGTAAAAATGTACTATATACACATATACACAAATCATATTATCATATATATACTCTTATATGCCATCAAAAGAACACGAAAATACTATACAAAATACAATTCTCAATGTGTCTGAAAATGACGATATCTGTGTCGTTCAGTTGTACTTATTATCGATTAAAAGTCTATTCATGTAAGCACAAGTTCGTCCACTGGTGATATGTCTTTTTTTTTTTTTTTTTTAAACAATATAGTTCCACACAAGTTCAAGGTGTATATCTGTAAAATTGTTCACTTATGATAACCAAAGTCACTTTGACCGTCACTTGGATAATTGTTGGGATCAGGGACTTACGCATATGGTCCCTAATAATATCACTATGTCCCCTTGTAGTTATGGTGGAAAGTGTAAAATATCTTTCCTTTGGAAAAAAAAACACTGATATCACTGCACCCTTGGAAACCGTTGAAATGTAAATCGCTCCACTGCTGGAACTCGTTGCAGAACTGGATCGCTGTCTAACTGGAATTCGCTGAACTGTAAGGCGCTGAACTGCTGGAACTCGCTGAAGGATTGGACCGCTGTCTAACTGGAATTCGATGAACTGTAAGGCGCTGGACTGCTGGAACTCGCTGAAGGATGAGAATCTTTGTGCACCAGGAATCGTTGAGCAATGTGAATCGGTGATTAACAGGAATTGCTGACCATTTGAGAATCGTTAGGCAACCGGATCTGTACGCTGTGTCATGTTTTGTTTAGGACAATCAATACATATACATTACACTCAAGCTTATTAAAATACTCTCTTCTCTTAAAACTCCCTTAAGTATCATTTTTTTATAAATTCAATTTCTATAATTTTAATTTGTCACCCGGCACACGAACCATTACAAAAAAACTCTCTTTTTTTTTTTTTTTTTAAACTCCTTTAAATTTTTTTACATTCTCAAAAATTGCCCCATTGAAATTTCTACACTTTATCTACTTTACATCCTTCCATATAATATATACATTTTTTTTTTTCTTAAATTTGATACTCTCTTCAAACTTACATTTTTCAAATTCCTTCTTTTTATTTATTTTACATCTCTGCCTTATGTATATATATATATATTTTTTTTTTTTTACATTATATACACTTCTTATCTAACATCCAATCCATCATGTGCTCTGAACCGGACATGCCATAAATATAACTCATGTACATATTTATAATAAAATACTTAAACAATTACACTATCCTCTCAAATACTATCAAAATAAGACTTATATAACTCCAAAAATTTCCGCAATATACTTTAAAATTTTCCTACAATCTCTGAGGTGACAGAAAAACCCATATAAATATTTAATTACCATCCTACTTAAATTCTTATAACTCCCCTGCGATTCTATATTACACTATCCATAATTATACATTTTCTTTCACATATCACCTGGTTTAATCCATATCTTATACTTGGATACGGAATTTCCCGAATTCATTAAATTATTCACTTTCCCACTTAATGAAAACATACTTAAATTTTTCGTAAATCTTATCACTCACTGAAATTCTCTCAATGTATACATAATTACGAATTTTCTCTCAAAAACCATCTAACTCAATTCAAATCCCATACTTGAATACCAAAATGTACATTTTCTTTTCTTATATCCCCTGTAATTGAATGCAAAGTCTCCTGAATTAATTCATTTCTCCTCTTTCCTTTTTTTAACTTCCCAAACTTTTGTGTAACATATATTCTAGCATCTAAATTCCCTGTTCAAACAGAAAAATCTAGTCCCCAGAGAAAATCAAGTAGTGGTATACAAGGTCAACATGTCCTTCTGCCATTGTGTCATTTTCCCTGGAAAGCGGTCCCCTTTCTGGCCTGCGGCTAATACGGGCATTTCTTCGTGTAACTTCCCATGGCCAATTAGCTGTACAAATTTTTGAAGATGTCGTTTTGGCAAAATGGTACAAATTTTCTCGTCTACGTTTCCGCCATGTTGTGTTCAGTGGCTTATGAATTGTGTGATGTGGAAGTGCTCTACCGAGGCCCCCCAAATGGATTAAAACTCTGGAATTACACACTTTCCAAAGGCCGGCCACTCATCTAGCTGCTCTAAGTCCTTGGACGAGCCGAGTGGTCTGGGCCTTCAACACTTTCCAAAGGATAAATTAAAATGCGGTTAGTGTTAATTTGTTCTTCCATTGTATTTTATTATTATATCATGTTTATTCCCGCGTTCTAGCGTTACCTTCGAAAGTTCGTCTCTCTCAAAAATTTTATATGTGCGACCCTATCAAAATATATGTAGAAACGCTTTTTTTTTTTTTCAAATGCTTTTTATTTAATCTACAATTCGCGTATGTTTATTAAAATTATCTATTCATTTTAAATTATAATTTGCGTATAATTTTCATTACCATTATCTTTTTTCCTTTGAACTGCCATTATGATTTTTAATTAAAATTCTCTATCCATTTTAAACTCTAATTTTAATTTTTAATTACCCATTGTTTAGTTATTTGAATTACAATTTTTATTTTTAATTATGAATTATTTATTTATTTAAATTCCAATTTTTACTTTTAATTAAGAATTATTTATTTATTTAAACTAGAAAAAAAAAAATTTTTCTTCTTTTTTTTTTTTTTTTTTTTTTTATTTACCAATTATCTAATCATTTTAAACTATAATTCTATAATTCTTATTTCCTCACGCGTATTCATCCAACTATGGTTGATCAGTCCGCTAATTACATGAAGAGCGCGTGGAGAAAGTTTACTTTTGTTTTAAAATTTCACTGTTCTTTGAAAAGAGTTTTTTTTTTTGAAATTCAAAATATCCCTTTATTTAATATTCCTAATTATCTTATCCATCGAAATTTTTATTGCCTGGAAATCAAAGTTCTCTTAAAAAAAAAATTTCTTTTTATAGAGTTATAACGACTTTTTATAGAATTCTAACGATGTCCCCCTTTTGCTTTTTTTTTTTTTTCATGAAATGTGACGTATCTTCTCTGTTATTTATGTTCTTTCCAAAATTTGAAATTAATATATCCACATCTTTAACCTATCATCCCTAAAATTTCTTTTGTCCTACAACGATACTTGTTATTTATTTTGTAACAATTATTTATTTTTTTAAATCACAATTTTTATTCATAATTCCCAATTATTTATAGTTCCATATTTATTTAAACTTTCTTGTTCATTTAAACTTTCAACTAATTAATGTATGATTTATTTAAAATTTCCTCATTTTTTTTTTTTCTTATTTCACAATTTGTTTACACTTCCTTAATTAATGTAATATTTATTTAAACTTCCTTAATTTATAATTCAATGTTTATTTAAAATTTCCTTTATTTACAATCCAATATTTATTTAAAATTTGTGTTCCATATTTCGCGTTGCATTTTGTGAATGGCGATTTTTCTTTGTTACTAATATTTTCAAAATTTTGGATTACGGTTTGTCCGCGCTCTTATCTATGTTTAAGCTTCTTTCGTGTTTTAAATGAATCAATTTAAATTTAAATTCTTTAAAGATCTCAACGCGTATCTGTGATTAGGCCTAACCGGTGTTGGAAGAAGTACTGTGCGTGAACAATTTGTACTGCTTATATCGTCACCTTGTGAATTTCCCGCTGATTCATCCTTCCTTTGCGTGCTTCCCCGATCCATTTGTATACAACCCCCATCTATTTGTGTTGGTCCCTCTTGCGCATCCCGTTCTATTTCCCCCGCCTTTTCATTCGTGTTTGCTTCAATTTGTGTACAGTCCCCCTGTTCTGAAAGTTCCAAATTCTCGTGTGTTTCTAGCGTGCTATGTCTGCCTGAGTCCCCCCCTGCTGGAAGAATGTTTGCGTTCGGAGAGTCTTTTGGAGGGATGATTGCATTCTCTCGTGCGCTCTGAGTTGTTTCGTTTTGTACTTGTGCGGTAACTGGTTTCGCGGATCCAAGAGTAAGAGTGTTTTCGTGCGTATGGTGTGGTTTCGCGTTGTGTGCACTGGTTTGACAAGACTCTCTGTACTGTCCGTTTGCTATTTCCTCTTCCAACATGATAAACGGAATATTCTCATTTTGACCGTGGTCTTTCTTTAGTTCCGGTTTCGGTTCAGAGTTTTGTGCGTTTTTAGGAGTGGGGAGAAGAGGTGACTTGTATTTGTTTATGTAGGGCATTTTTAGATGTGGCTTGCGGTCGGGAAGAGTCCTTAATCTATTTATGTGGGCTTTTATGATTTTAGAATTTGGTTTGTCACACAGTTTTATTTCATATATAAATCTATTCATTCTATTAATTACTCGATAAGGTCCCGTGTGGTTCCCCTTTTTATACCGATTATTATTGTTTTCCATGAACACCCTGGACCCGATTTCCAAATCCCTGAATTTAGCTCTTTGGAGTTGTTGACTTTCTTGGCGTTCTTTCGCGAGAATTAAATTTTTATTTGCCTCCTTAAATGCGTTATTCATCACTGTTATTTTTTTTTATATATAATCCTGATATGTTGTTTCTGTATTATTTTCTGTTACATTAGTTTCAAAAAAAGTTGGAAGGTCTCTTCCAAAAAAAAGAAAGTTTGGTGTTTCTTTGGTGCTTGAATGTACCGTCGCGTTGTACACAGCTACGTGGCATTGTACTGCAGTATCCCAGTATGGCGAATTCTCCGCTAATGTCGCTAAGGTGTGTTTCAATTGTTTGTTAGTAACCTCCACTATACCGTTAACCCATGGCGAACGTACCGATGCTATTCTGGCAACTATTCCGAGTTTCTCTGTCATAATTTGATGTATATTAGATGTAAATTGAGAGCCTGCGTCCGATAACACTGTCTTAGGACATCCCCAATTCATAAAGTAATTTAAGAGTCTATCAGCAACCGTAGTGGCCGTTATATCCGGGATTGGAAACATTTGTATATGTTTGGAGAAATGGTCTACCACCGATAACACATATTTATTATTTGAAGTGCTAGTTTGAAACGGTCCGCAAATGTCTGTTGACAAAATTTGCACGGGCCCATCAGGTATAGGATTTCTTCCCAGGGGAACGGGCTGATTTTTTCCCTTTTTCTTTCTACACTGTTCGCAAGATGTAATAAAATTTTGTGTGTCACTGTACATACCATTCCAATAATACCTATCTGATAGTAATTTGTAAGTTTTATCAATCCCTGCATGTGTTACGTGTGTAATCGCTAAAATTTCTTTCTGTAAATTTCTGGGTATAACTATAGTTTTGTTTAAATTGTCTCTCCAAGGTCTGTCCTTCCAGTTTCCTACGTGCATTAATAAATTAGTTTCCTCGTCAATATATAATGTGTCATAATGTTTACCCTCTTTAAAATTCCGATTTTGTAAATTTTCTCTGATTATTTTTAATTTTGGATCTTTAATTTGTTCCTCTAAAATTCTATCTAATGCCGGGATTTCTGTTATTATGTTTATCTGTGCAATATAGACACTATCCTCATTCACATATCCATTTCTTTTCACCGTGTTTTCTCCCTTAATTTGTTCTATCAGGTTAATTTCTCCCCTTGGATTCTCAATGTTTTGTTTTCTCTCATTCTGCTCTGTTTGTTTACTTTCAAAATCATCTCTACTTAAAAAATCCGCTAATAAATTATCTTTACCCGGGACGTGAATAAATTCATAATCGTATTCAGATATGTCTAAAAGCCACCTCTGTAATACGCTGGGAGGGTTTTGTATTTTTAAATGCTGTCCCAAAGGTAAATGGTCAGAAAGCACAAAAAACTTTCGGCCGAAAAGGAAATTTCTAAAAAATTTCATTCCCTGATGCATAGCTAATAATTCAATTTTCATGGCCGGATACTTTTGCTCCTGTATCGATAATTTCCTGCTAAAATATGCAATCGGTTTTAAAATCCCATCTCTGTATTGTAAAAGAGCGCCTCCTATGGACTGAATGCTGCCATCGATATTCAGATAAAAGTCTTTGTCAAAATCTGGCTGTATCAGTAAAGGTTTCTTGAAAAAACATTCTTGGAGTTCCTGAAATGCCTCCTCACATTTATTATCCCATTTAAATTTATTATCCTTTCTTGTTAAGTCTGATAAAACCGCGGTTAATTGAGCATAATTTTTTATTGAATTTCTGTAAAAATTACAAATGCCTAAAAATCTTTTTAATTTTCTTAAAGTTTTTGGTACTGGAAAAGAAGTGATTTTGTTTATATTTTCATCTGTTGGTGTAATGCCTTTTTGACTAATTTCAAATCCTAAATATGCTACTTTTTCTACAAAAAATTTACATTTGCTGGGTGTCAGAGTTAGGTTGTATTTTCTTAATTTATCGAATACTAATTTTAATTTATGTATTAATTCTGAATAAGAGTTAGCCGGGATTATTATGTCGTCGATGTAAGCTTGTATGTTTTCCTCTCTTAAGTCCGCTAAAATGGTGTCCATAACCTGTTGAAAAATTGGAGCGGAGCTTACATGTCCAAAAACTAGTCTTTCAAATTGGTAATTGCCATAGGGCGTTGTAAAAGCAAATAATTCTTTTGTGTCTTCAGGTAGAACCAATTGGTTGAATGCAGAATGAAAATCCAGTTTCGAAAAGTATCTGTGTCCGGCTAATTTAGTTATAATTTCATTTACACGGGGAATTTTGTAAGGAAAAAGAGTGGATATGTTATTAATTAATCTCAGATCTAAACATAAACGGTACTCTCCACTTGTTTTACGCACTAAAATCATCGGCGATGCAAAATTTGATTTTGTTCTGGCAATTATTCCTGCTTCTTCTAACTCTTTTAATTGATTTTTTGCGGTATCCTGCAGTGCGTACGGAACGTCGTATGGCCTGGAACGTATTGCGTGGTCATGTGCAAGCTTTATCACCGGTTTTACGATGTCCGTCGCTCCTAAAGTTTTTAATGATTTTGAAAAAACGTCCGAATATTGCATTACAAATTTGAGGAAATCTTGTTTAATGTTTGGGTCCATGTGGTCAGTATTAAAATCTTCTGTTTTCAAATCTTTTTTTCTTTCTTCAATTATCTCCGGTTTAGCCTGTATTAAATTTATCATCTCTTCGTATTTATGTGTCCGTTCACTAATTTCTGGTTCTTTAATGTCCTGTTGTTGTATCGTAAAATCTGTCGTAATGTTTCCTAAAGCCATGTTTTTATTTAATGTAATTGTCGCATTCGTGTTATTCTGAACTTCAATTTTAATTTTGTTCTCATTCATGTGGTGTATTCCATAATTCATTACAATGTATGATTTTTCTTTGGGTTCGAACAAAACCTCTGTTCCATTTTCTAGACTTTCCTCACTATATACTACAACATTCTCCCTCGAATTCGGTTTGATTTGTACTTTTCTTAAAATTTTGGCTAGATTCGGTCTTTCCTGTATTATCTCATTTATTTGTCTATCAATTTGCCTATCAGAATTTAAAATTATTTCTATGTCGCCCATCTTCAGAATGTTCTTTTGTGTATTCAAAATGGCTTGATTTTTCTGTAAAAAGTCAAAACCCAATACTCCCTTAAATTTTTGTGTAAATCTTGCTGTTGTGACAAAAAAAATATGTTTGAACTGTTTTCCCTGAATTTTAAATGGAATTTCCACAGTCTTTATATATTCAATACTATGTCCTGTTAAAGTTGATATTGTAACACTCCTTGACACATATTTAATTTTGACATTATCTTTAATTTTATTGAACAATTCTAATGATAATACACTAACGCTCGCTCCAGAGTCAATCATGAGTTCGCTTTGTATATTTTTAAATTGAGCTATTATTGTTGGCAATTCTGTTTTTTCAATTTGTTCTCCTACAGATGCAATCGTTTCCTCATGTTTTTCAGTACTTTCATCGTTATGTATCTCCAATTTCTTATTTTCTGTTTGTACAGGAATTTCAATTTTTCTCGGGAACTTTACCCTGTAATTTTTCTCTCTTTGTAAGTTATTATTTAAAGCTCCCACAATTAGTTTAAATTATCTCTTCTATTAGGGAAATTTCTGTATTCAAATCTTGTATTCATCTCTCTCCCATTGTTTCTTTGCCCGCCCGATTCTCTGATTCTGTTTTGGTTTGACTCGTCCCTATTATATCGTTGTTCCCTAGAAAATCTACTTTGTGGAGGGGGTGCTGCATAGTAATTTCTGCTCTGTTGATAGTTTCCAAAGGCGTGGTTTGGCCTATAATCGTATGTGTCCGGCTGGGAGGAGTAAGTTCTGTGGTCATCATACGGCTGGGTTTGAAATGAGTGGGGAGGAGACTGTATTTGATTATGCCACTGTATTCTCGCGTTGTTTATGTTTTGATTCTGTGTTTGCTTAAAATGATCAGCTTTGTATATTCGGCATTCTCTCATGAAATGTCCCTGTTTATTACAGTAGTGGCATGTTACGAGTTTTTTTGTTTGTGTCGTGGGAATTTGTACTTTTTCTTGGATTTTTAATGTGTTTATTTCTTGGGTAATTGAATTTAAAATATGTGCGTTAAATTCCTGTTGCTCTTTGCGGAGCGTCTCAATTTCTTGTCTATATGTAGCACTATTTACATTTGCCGTTATCGCAGCTAAATTTGCCTGTTCCAAGTTTGTGGCTATTTTTACAGCTTCATCAAAATTTTGTGCATTAGTTTTTATTATTTCTTTCTGGAATTCAGGTGTTACCGCCTCTAAAAATTTACTTAACCTTAATTTATCCATAATCTGTTGTGTCGCTTCACTGTGCTCTGTGTCGCCAATATAATTTAAAGTTAGTGTTGTTATTCTGTGCGCCAGCTGCTTAATCGTTTCTCCCTGTGTCTGTTTTGCGGTCGTGAAAAGGATCTGATTTGTTGTAATGTTCGGTTTTTCTGTAAAGAACTCTAATAGCCTATCCCTAAATTTTTCGAAAGATGTTTCCCTTCTTAATTCTTGTGACCCTATATAAAATTTTCTTGCATTCCCTCTTAACCGCGATTTCACAATTGCTAACTTTTCCTCCTCTGACCAATCCCCCAAGCTGCTTAAAGATTTGATCTGGTCAAAAAAAATTTCTACATCATTCTCTATGCCATTGCATTCCCCTAATAGGTGTATAAGTCCTGGTAATCTGCCCCTCGTTGCCGGATGATTTTCTCCGCTTTCCGTCATTCTAAATTTCACTTTCTCGCAAAAATTCTATATCTAAAATTATCTCCTGTTTTTACACCTCAAAATGTTCCCCCAAAATATTTAAATACAATATCACATAAATTCAAAAACATAATTCTAATCATTTCACTATCTACGCATGCAAATACTTCAATCCTCATAATAAACTCCTAAAATATTACACAAATATTTATATAATTCAAAAATTTCTTAAAAGCTTCAAGTTCCCTAATAATTATATTTTCACATACAATATGGCATGTCTCATTAAGAACACATAATGATTCACTATTTGCTTGCTTCTCATACTGTGAAATAAATTTTCTTAAATTTACCTATATTTATTTTAATTTTAAATTTCTTTCTTTAATTTAATCCTTATTTTACACAAAAAAAATTTTTATTCAATATTTTCATTTTTCATTAATTCCAAATATTTTTATTCTCTTCATTAAAATTTAAATTCTGGCATATAACAGGTCTAAAACAGCAAAGTCGCCAGAAGGGTGAAATAATTTTGAATCCAGGTTTGATTGGTCATGATCACCAACATGATAAGGGTGCAATAATTTTGAGTCCAGGTTCGAAACTGGTTTAAACGGCACCAAAATGATATGTGAGCAATAATTTTGAGTCCAGATTCGACTGGTCACGAGCGCCAAAATGATATGTGAGCAATAATTTTGAGTCCAGATTCGACTGGTCACGGGCGCCAAAATGATATGTGATTCCTCACACGTCAGGTATTGACGCTATATAGACCGATCTCGTAAAGTGGAGTAAATAAAGAAATACATAATACCAGTAATTAAAATGAAGAGGCTTAATTTTAAACAATAACAAAGAATTTATTTCATTAAGATAAAACCTTATTTAATAACTATTAACATCTGGTAAATTTCATATACCAACATCTTTAGTGTAGTACATTAAGACAATCAAATCTCCTCATTCTATGATCATAATATGAGCATTACAATTATTAACCTATTAATGTGCATTAACTCACTATTCTTACTAGCCTACGTCTTAATGGCCCAGGTTAACCTTATTTAGGAGGGTCAGAGAGATAATAATAATCAAAGTGCAAAAATATGTGTAGAATTGTCCTACCTCGATCATCACTGCCGATGTCGGACTTTATGACGGCGCGCTCCGGCTCTGTCCCGAGGGCTCGCTCTCTCCGAGATCCGTCGCTCTTGCGACCTCTTCTTTTCACTCCCAAAATTCAAGTCCCCGATTTCAAAAACTTAAAGTCCAAAGTTGCTCTCTGTCTCTACCCCCTTAACAAGGCGCCCCTGTCCATAATTGGCTAAGTAAATTAAGGGCTACGCCCTTCAGGCTATATTATTGGTCAAGGCCCCCCCTGAAATATGAGATATGCAGTCTCCAGTTTTAAAATCGTTGAAAGTTCTCACGAGAATTTTCCCAAGGTTCAAGTGATATTAATTGACTCTGGGGTCAAGAAGTTCAACCCCTTCCGTTTGTTGTAACACCTAACGCTGACATGAACTTGAGAAGCACCCTCTCTTTTCGAAATGAATGTCCGGTGCAGCTGCGTTCGAGGGAATGTTACAAAAATTGCCTCACTTCATGAGGGACCGTCTTCTTAGGTCCACTTCCTTTTTCAAAAGAGCAATGTTATATTGGGAATTGAAAATTACAATATAACAATCCCCTCAAATATGTTTGATTCGTGATCAGGGATGCTTGAAACATGCTCTATCGTCGAAAACTCGAATTCGAATTTTCGACCCCGTCACAATACTTTCCTTATAAATTATGTATATAAGGAAAGTAATAAATGTTTAAAGATATCAATTTGATTTGAAGTCCAAAACTAGCCTTTGAAAATTCTGAGATTCCATTTTGCATCCTAAATCAGTTGACAGCTTTATATATTTATTTTATACTGTTTTACTAACGAAGTGTTTTATTTCTTAGGAATGTAGTCGTAAATTTTTATTTTCACTCTGTTCATTGCAATTGAATTTTGCAACCTATCATGTCTTTGCTTGTTCTATGCGCTATCCATCTTCACAGGAAAACCTTTTTCCCTTGTTTGGCTCGAGATAAGGACCAGCATCGTAAACTTGGTTCATTCAAAGATGGATTTATTCAGACTTCAGTTCAAAATTGTTTTCTTTAGTTCAATCGTTTCTTTACGTTGGACGCTTGCATTTTGCGACTAATTCCTCAATACGATACGAATAACTCTTATTACTGAGCTACCCTTCCACTAATATTTTATGGGCTTATATTTATTTTCCTTATATACATAATGTATAAAGAAAGTATTGTGACGGGGTCGAAAATTCGAATTCGAGTTTTCGACGGGAGAGCACGCTTCAAGCATCCCTGATCACGAATCAAACATTTTTGAGGTGATGTGTGTGTGTGTGTGTGTGTGAAAGTATGTGTGTATATGTGTGTCAGTGTCAGTGAGACTGTGGAAACGATATCTCACGAACGAATGGAGCGATTCGAATGAAATTTGGTACAAAAATCACAATCCATGAATACTGGAAGCTTATTGTCTTTAAACGTAATCGAATGTTCAGAACTCACTTAAATTTTCGAGTAAAATTTTGAAAAAAATCATCAAAAAATCAAAATATTTAATAAAGTTACGCAAATAGACATTCCTTGTGTAATTTTTCCTTAAAAAACGATTGACATAAATTTTAGAACGCTAGCATGAACCATTCTCGAGATATTGCACATTTTTCAAATAAATTTATCAAAAATCCCATAAATTAAAAAAAATATTAACTGTCGAGAAACATGTTTCATATGTAATATCATGAGATAAATTTGGTGACATCATTCGTGGATCTAGCTCGTTCCATTCATGAGAAAAGGTACTTTGAGTAATACTTTTGTATTTGAACGCCAATAGTCATTTATCTGCTATAAGAATAACTTATTTCTCCGTCCATAACGCTTGGCGAGATTTTGGCGACGAATTTGGCGGAATGTCGCCAACTTGGCGACTTTTTTAAATGCTGCCAAATTAGCGAAAATCTCGCCAAATGGATTAAAATGACGACTAATCGTCGAAAATTCAATATCTTGGAAAGAATATAAGTATCTAAGAAAAACCTATTTTTTTACTGTAAAAGTGATAAATTCATTGCATTATATAAGTCATGTATTGCCCACATCAGATTTGTCTGTGATTACAAGTGCGAAATGAAAATTTTCTATATCAACGTTTATACTATCGACAGCTGATGTGTATATCCAGTTCTAATGATGCTGTGCACCTAAATTTATTTAGGTTCGCAGCATCATTAGGCTGCAGTATTTACAGAATGGCGATGCAAGTTGTGTATATTCATTCGTTCCATCATGTCGCATAAATTGGTCTCCAAGAGTGTTTGCGTAAATTGAGCAAATCTCATGGAATATATTCTAAAGTAACTGGCATGATAAATTTAAGCAAGGTTTTTACTTCTGTTTTTATTGATTTTTCTTTCAGAATGAACTTTGAATTGCTCAGCTTATAGCGTTAATCTATAAACGCTTAACGATATTTCAAAACACATATCCAAGCTGAACATCTCACATATTGGCACTTAAGTTACAGGTTGAATGGACCGGGCGATTCAAAAGTTCAGAGCAAAAGTAAAACGCTATAAAAAAAATATCTATGGGTCGGAGAGACATGCGGTTTGCAGATTAATAGTCACCGTGGTGGGGGGTTTTGTGTAGCATGAAAAAAAAAATTAGTTCAAACTCTCGACACTCGGGGACTGCGGCAGATAAAGCCATGGAGATGACTTATGCATGGAGGTGTTTGCACACATGACTGACCTGCGAGATCCCCAGATCTCACACCCTGTGATTTCTCGTTGTGGGGATACCTAAAATCACGGTCTTTAAAGGAAAGCCCCAGTCCTTACCAGAACAGCAGTGCTGGTAAGTCGCCTTACGGCAGGAGGTAGCAGCCATTCCCGTTAATACGCTGTTTCATGCTGTATCAGCCGTAATACCGCGACTGCACTCAGTACTGGAATGTGGTGGGGGACACATTGAGCACTTGCAGCTGTAAATTATGCCGAAATAAAATATCTCATTTCACATTTATTACCTAGCATTGTTTTCTTCGCAGCAGCGCTCCCCTAGTGTCGAGATTTTGAACTATTTTTTTTCATGCCATACAAAACCCCCCACCACGGTGAATATTAATCTGCAAACCGCATGTCTCACCATAGATATTTTTTATAGCGTTTACTTTTGCGCCGAACTTTTGAATCACCCGGTATAAATTGAATTCAGGATTCCCGATTAGATGCCAGAACGAAACATGGTCGAAGCTGCCCTGCATATTTTTACAACTTATTCAGCAAAAATGTAATCATTATCTTAAGAGAATGAGTACCGGATGTAAATCGTAGATGATGTATCTAATAATATTTATGTAGTATATCATGATGGATTGAAATATTGCCTCGTTACTTGTTAAACAGATGACTGCATTATTCTAATATGATTCTCTGTTTTAGAAGTTTTTCATTATAAATTTTTTATACTATTCCAATTCTATTGCCTATACGACCATCGTAAGCAGTTAAACCACTGAAGCACTAAAGAAAAAACACATAATGTTGATAAGCAGATAAGCTGTCGTACTTCAAACGGAAAATGCAAGGTCCTGTATATATATCGTTAATATGGATAATTGCCTATAAATTTTTTAAAACATAATAGCGACTTGATTAGACTACTACGAGATGAAAATAATTTCTGAAAGAATATGAATAAACGTGTACAGTAATATGTATAATTGGTCTAACAAGATTACCAATGTGGATAACTGTATAACAAATACGAATAATTGTACGAATGTAGATAAATGTATGTAACAATATATATATATATATATATATATATATATATATATATATATATATATATATAAAAGAAAAAAAGGTTTGAAGATATATATATATATATATATATATATATAATAAGCTTAACTAGATTATCAATGTGGATAACTGTATTATGAATGTGTGTAACTGTGTATAATAATATATGAATGGTCAAATCTTAACATTTCCAACTCAGAAAAAAAAATCTTTAAAGAAAAATTAAAATTTTACAGCAGTCTACGACTTTAATTTATATATAAACAAAAAGATAACCCTATAAAGAATTTACATATAGAGAACAAAACATCACTGAAGCTTACTTCGATATACATTTTACAATTTGGGGATTTATATTAAACACATTTTGATGCATTCTATTATAAATACTTCGGAATATTAATGAATACTAAGGTGTGAGAAAATTGAATGTAGAGGTCCCTTTTACATATTAATCTAAAAAGAATCTGATTGGCCTGCACATGACTTTCCTTATAGATGCAAATTCGTTTTTCCTTTTTTTTTCTCTTTCACAATTCTTTAAACTGAGTTCAATTGCACAAAATAACATGGATAATTATTTTAAATTACACTGAATTTTAAGTTTTAATTCAATTTACATTTTTATTTGGCAGCTGGACGTGTTTTTAAAGGTCAAGTATTAAAAATTCGAAAAAATAAAATATCTGGTGAACGGTTATCCCTATACTTATGGGATTGGTCTTATTCTTTTTGGTGCCAAAAATTACGTATAAAACAGGTATTTAATTGATTTATTTGAGATACGTAGTATTTTATTTCAGATTATGGTGATTTTTTAGGGCCATTTTGCAAAAATGGCAGGTTCTTTTTCCCCGAATCATACGAAAATCTAATCAATACCAGGGTCACTCATGAATGACTTATCTCCTGAAATTTGTAACATTTGGTCAATTAGTTTTCCAGCTAGAGTGGATACATATAATTTTTGCGGGTCATTTCGCAGAAGAAGGCAGGCTATGTTATTCCGAATCATACCAAAATCTAATCAGTAGCAGGGTCACCCACAAGTGAGTTATCTTCCAAATTTCGTGATATTTGGTCTATTAGTTTTTTTTTAGCTAAAGTGGATACATACGTTACATAAATAGAGACATACACATAGACGCCACTCTAAACATAGTTTTTTTCTATTCTAGAGTGCTTAAAACGTATTGATTAGTCGAAAACTCGAGTTGTGGTTTTCAATACGATTTCAACACTTTCCCTATACATTACATTGTAGGAAAAGTAAAATACGATTTAAGTATAGATCAGTATAGTATTTCCTAACCGGATTTCAGAGAATTTAAATAAACAATTAAATTTCAAAAGTATATCTAGATATGTGAAACTTCCAAATATTTGATTGTCTATTGATATCACATGGGAATTCATAGAATTTTGAGGTCAAATTTGTTGCATAATACTCCTTAAATGTCACTGACATTTGTACGTACATATTAAAGAACTTGATATGTACGTACAAATGTCAGTGAGTGCTGCTAGTATGAACAGGTGGTAACCAGTATGTAAGTTATATGTTTTACGTATGCTTTGTTGTATAGTTTTTTTTTTAATATTGAGAGTGTCCATTGAAGACATCGCATTGGTTATTAGCAATATTCGAAAAACAATTAGCAATTGAGTGTAAGAAGATTGTAGTTTAAAATGATCCCATAAAAGGTGAAAATTTTGATATTGCCTTAACCCACCGTCACTTCAAGTCTTTATCAGTCCTTATTTTGTACTGCCTTGCCATTGGCAATTATGAGCTATTATGAAGGTTGATAGTAACATATATGTCAAAAGCAGAGAGGATGTCTCATTAAAATCTTTCACATCTTTTAGAAATAATTTGAATCATATTTTACTTGAATAAATTCGTAAAATCAATCAATAGAGCAGTATAATTTGTATCCAGTGCAGAACTATTACTGTGATGTAAGAATTTTATAATTTTGTGGTCCATCTAATCATTTTTAGTGACGATGAATCTCGGCTGGTAAAGATGAAATTTATGCCTACTCCATTATTAAACAACATATATCACTTTAATGCATAGCACAAAATATTTCCAACATTCTCTACTGGATTTAACGTCTTTTATAAGTAACAAAGCATAAATAAATATTTACTCACAAGCTTTTGTATTTCAGCTACTCCAAAAATTCTTTCATCGTTCGAACGGGAGAGTTTGACCTGACCAAACCAGAAATAAACCGCACCGAAATGGACTATCCTCTGGAGAAGATCTTCCTGCATCCAGAACTTTACCGTCCCAGACGCTACAACAATGACATCGCTCTTCTCAAACTGCAGGATCCCATAGATTACGATGGATATGCATGGCCGATATGTCTTCCAGAGAAGGACGAGGAATTTACAGGACAGCAGGCAACAGTCGTAGGATGGGGATTCAAAGAAGAAAATGGTAAGACCAAACATTAATAGACCGTAGGTGTAAAAAATCTGTCTGTGGACAGTAAATGAATTTCCCCACATTATGAAATCACATTACTTCTTTCACAGTGGAATAATGATGCACAACCTACACAGATATACAACTTACACAGAATAATGATGTACAACTTACCTATTTTTGGCTTTGAATTGTAAATTAACATTTGGTACTTTTCTTGATGACACCATGTAAGTCTATTTCAAAATACCAAAGAAAATTATATTTTGCGCAAATCCAAGAATTAGAAAACTGTCTATCGTCCACTAAGAAAAATAGACAACCATCCTACGTAAAGCACTTAATGGGCGTATAAATACATAATTTCATATCACAATATTATTGGAATTGAATTAACATCGAGTAAATCCAAATTTGGCACACTTGGTGGCTTGTTAGTCCAAAAGCAATGACATATTTATACTTACATGCAAAATTATAATTAAAATGTAATGGACATTTAATTAATATACTGTGAAATAAATGGCTATTGACTAATCTTTGACGTCAAAATATACAACTATTACAAAAATTAGCTTCTCTCGCGAATGGAACAAACTAGATTAGTGAGAATGATGCTAAGAGATCTGTCACATAATGTTGCATATGGAAAGTAAGCATATATGATTTTTTTTTAAATTTTATATTATTATTTTGATAAATTTATTTTTGAAATGCGCAATATCTCGTGAATGGTTTATGTTAGCATTCTAAAGTTTGAGGTACTCGTTATGAAAAAGTACTCATAAAATGATTATTTATTTAACATTATTGAAGACCCTGTTTGTTTAACATTTTTTTTAATTTATGCGATAATTGAGAGTCTTTCGAATATTCGATTGTGTGAAAATCAATTGAGTCACGTGTTCCATTCGTTCGCTAGCTATTGCTTCCACACATACACACACATAGAGAGAGAGATGGAGAGAGACAGAGACATCCCCTCCAAAGCGCATTATTCAACTTAAGAGATGCCTGAAACCTGCTTTTCCGTTGAATACTCAAATGTGAATTTTTTACTCCGTAACAATACTTTTCCTATACTTTATACTATGTATGAAGAAAAGTAATACTAGAACAGTATTAACTACTAAAAATAAATCGACAAGAAAGATAGAGCAGCCACACAGCAAAGGCAGAACTGCTGTCAGAACTTAGCTGGTGTAACTCCCCTGCTTCTTGTAATCTGAAAAATGAAGCATGCACTGTATTAAAAACCAGATGACATCGTTCTATTTTGTTTCATGTTGCTTACTAAGAACATTCCCTTCAAGGACCTGTCGAATAAATAATGTGAGCAATAAAAAACAATTAGCGTCTTTTTTGAGCGCAAAAATTACTTTTCATGATAATAATTATATTTTTGAATTCATATTATTTCTATACACTATTTAATATTTCTCTAAGCGGTACATTAATATTTAATAGTGTTTATTATAATTTTTGAATAAAATTCACTATTCTGCGTAATCGCTTTTAAATACAGCGATTATTTAAAGAAAAAACACTAAAGCTCTCACGAAACTGATCTGTTCGTAGGAATTTTATCTCATGAACAGAACTATCATAAAAACAGTATTTTCAGGATCTCATTCATGTTCCTGAATTTTTCTTTATCCTTTATATTTACTTTATAGTCTTTTCTAGAACTAAAAGTATGCCAAGTTGGCAATGTAATCTAAGTGAATCACTCATTTCGCCGTAAAGGCTACATGTATTCGTATTCCTTTCATACAGCATGCTGAGCTGTAAAAGTAGTTTTATAGCTAGGGCACTTTCACCGCAGAGAAACCAACCTTCGATGGAACACAACATTTTGTGGTAATAAACTTTTCAATAGTGACTTCTATTAAAAAGTTATATGTTTACTTTCTAATGAAATTAATCAAACTGCTGCTTCTCCGAATTTGATTTCGATTTATATTTTTAAACTCTCTTTGGCAGGCATTATTTCATCAGGCTTGCTCAATGAAAAATGTAGCATATATTTATTAAATGAAACAGATGATATTGAAAAATTTGATTAATGTAAACACAATTTCAGAGTTAATATAAATTCATTCTTTCATCTGTATATTCACAATACCAATTTTAAATTGAGTGCATTTAAAATATAGAATATAATTTTATAAAACAGACTAAAATTTAAACAAAGTGCTTCTAAGCACGGTTTCAATTATCAATTATATTAAAAATGAAACCATAAAATCTTCATTAAAAACAATGTGCAACACAAATAAATAGTGTCCACCGGTTTCAAAGTCAAGAAACAGCTTTCTCCTTCAGTTTTCAAGAAGGGCAACCTTCATTCGACATAGCAGAATCGACAGCAGATGTTAAAACAGCAAACGTGACTGAAGAGGGATTGGGAACTTCCTTGAAAGATTTCCATTGTTTCTTAGACAAACTCCCTTATTAGAAAAATTGCTCTTTCTTCTCTTCTGGTTCAATGTTCTTTCTTCTCTTCTAGTTTAATATTCTTTCTTCTCTTCTGGCTTAATGTTCTTTCTTCTCTTCTGAAAATCTCTGGTTTAATGTTTCGTTTTCGTTTGCTTCCTTCTTCTTTTTCAGTAATTTTCGGTAATTTACTTATTTCCTGAATTTTTATTTTTTTTTCAACGTATTTGTATCGTTACGTTAAAATTTAGCTCTTTTAGCCCACAAAACCAGTAAGTTCCTTCTATTCTGCCCTACTAATTTTTTGTATTTTTAGAAACTGTATTGTTAAAGCTGGTTTGAACAACTCGTGTAACATCAGAAAGCTGTTAATTGCTTTTCTAAATATGTAGGATACTTATGTCCATAGGATACTTATGTCCGTAGGATACTTATGGTATACTTTTGTTCGTAGTACTTACAGAACAAGTGCTTTGAGTTCTTTGCTATACGTTCACATTCCTCTTTGATATTTTGCCGTTCATTCATAGTGTCCTACTACTTGTTCTTATCTCCATGATATTTTATCTTTGTATTATCCTCTCGGCGTCGACACCCTTCCCTACTTCAGTTGCGTTTACTGTTATAGCATATGTTGCCAATCGTACTCTGACGAATGAAGATTGCGCTTGTTTATTCTGACGAAGAAGACTATATATTGCTTTTGAAACCGGTTCACACTATTATGTGTGATATGTTGCTTTTAACGACGTTTTTATAGTTTTATTACTTTAACATCGGTTTGAGCTATACACAAAAGTTACAATACTGAACTTGTGAAAGCGTTGGAATGAATATGCAGGCATCTTTCTTAAAACAACAAGTTTATTGTTAAACTTAGAAAATCATATCAAATAAACTTCATTGACTTAATTTACAAAAATAAATCATTTTAACAAACACATCGTCTGCATCGGCACACCACACTCTTTACCTCGTCTCGACTCAACCGTATTGAATCGTCGTCTTATAATTCCGGTTGTTAGCCCCGCCTGCCGATCGCAAATCTGCCCGACTGCTATTTAAATTTAGCCTCTCAGGGAAGATACTGATTGAAAATAAGAAGTTGAGAATATAAATTGCTAATCCTTGCAAACAATGTGTTCTTCATGCTAAAAACAGTTTTGAAAAAATTTTACATTAGTATTCTATCAATTTCTTTATAGTTATCAAGTCTCCCCAATATGCTGTTTCAAAGCAGTATTATAGGTCCATGTAAGGACATTTTTACTTCTATTACAATATTTTTCAAATTAATCTGTAACTTCTTTCATATTTATTCCCTTAAAATTTACTAATTACTCAAAGAAGTGATCAAATTCTTCAACCAGCGACTTCATTATCCACCAACTCATGTGCAGACATCAGGTGGGGAGTAATTCTACTACGCTTTTTTTCAATCGTGGCAAGATTACTCCAATCATTAATATCACTTAAAGAACTTCAGAAAAACGAATAATTATGAGTGCTTTATTTGGTAAAGTAAACATTATAGAAATGTCTACATAGCATGGTAATCCCCAAACCTTACTATTTAAATATTTTTGTAAAACTTTTGTTACAATTCAAAAACTTTATTAAAACTTATTGCTAAGTCAGTTGAAGATATACATATTAAATGTTACGTAGCGAGTGTTCGAAGTCTGAAAGAAATGATCAGTTTTCATCTAACATGAGATGAATTTTCAACTTGAAAAGCGAGTAGATTTTCCATAGTATAAGAAGGTAGGTACTTTTTACTTCGATCATACATGGATACGAAATGTAGCAGAATAGGGTCGAAAATTGAAATTCGATTTGTTGACAGATTTACGCATTTTAGGCGCTTTATCATGAATCCACTGACTGCTTTTAGTATCACGTCTTCGTGTATGTATATTCATTTTATTTCAAAAACTATTTTAGAAAAGTTGTTAGTTAAAACACTTATATTATATTAAGTCACTTACGTCATTGGTACTGATTAAATTTTAGCATAAATGAGAAACTAAAAACTAAAATTTTTTTTCAAAATGGACTGCAAAAATTAACCAAAACTGAACTAAAAGTCAAAATATAATTAAAAGTGTTGCGTAAATGACTCTTTTAAACGAATTTTTGTGTCTAAATGAATAAAAGCAATTCATTACTCTAGCATAAACCGTTCTAGACAATTTTTTTTTTTTTGCGACTTTCCACATTTAATTTGCAAATATGACGTAATTTCAAATGAATATTCATTTCATGTATTATTTTGTGTTATAAAACTCAAATTAATGTAAATAAAGTGAGAAAGAAAAATAAAGAAATCAATTGAAGTCTAGTAAAAGTCATGTGCTACCTTCATCAGATCTTTTATATTAATTTAAACAATAAGTAATATTTCTTTCTCATCTGAATAGACAAATAACATCATTGAAATCTAGAAAAAGTCTAAATTATTTCTAAAATTATCAAAATGCCTATAATGGCAAGAAATACTTCTCTTCTGATTTATCATATTTTTTAGAAAAATAACTACAATTGCGGTTAGAGGGCCGGTATAAAAAAATCTGATGTGGGCAACACATGACTTTCCTTATATAATGCAATGAATTTACTACTTTTACAGTTAAAAAAAATGTTATTCTTATAGTAGATACTTATATTCTTTGCAAGATATTGAATTTTCTTCAATTAGTCACATTTTCATTGCTTTAGCGTCATTCTTATGCATTTGGCGAGATTTTTGTTAATTTGGCAACAATTAAAAATGTCGCCAAGTTGGCGACATTCCGCCAAATTCGTCGCCAAAATCTCACCAAGCGTTATGGACGGAGAAATAAGCTATTTTTACAGCAAATAAATGACTATTGGCGTTCAAATACAAAAGTATTACTCAAAGTATCTTTTTTCATGAATGGAACGAACTAAATCCACGAGAATGATGTCACCTAATTTATCGCATGATATTACATATGAAAAGTGAACATGTTTCTCAATAGGAAATATTTTTTTTTCTATTTTGTATGACTTTTTGATAATTTTTTTTGAAAATGCGCAATATCTCAAGAACGGTTCATGTTAGTGTTCTAAAATTTATATCAATCATTTTCTAATGAAAAATTACATAAGAATTGTCTATTTTCGTAACTTTATTAGAGGTTTTGATTTTTTGACGATTTTTTCAAAATTTCATTCGAATATTTAGGGAGGTTCTGAATATTCGATTGCGTATAAAAACAATAGGCTTCCAGTGTTTATGGATTGTGAATTTTGCACCAAATTTCGTTTGAATCGGTCCATTTGTTCGTCAGTTATCGTCTCCACAGACTCACTGACACACACACACATACTTTCACACACACACACAGACATCACTTCAAAAATGTTTGAGTCGTGAACAGGGATGCTTGAAACGTGCTCTCCCGTCGAAAACTCGAATTCGAATTTTCGACCCGGTCACAATACTTTCTTTATACATTATGAATATAAGGAAAGTAAAAAACATTTGAGAACTTTGTAGATAGTTAAACTCAGTAAAAATTTAAAGAAAAAATCGTTTTTTTTTCTCAAAAATTTCAGCTAATCATGGAAGTAGATTAAAATTGCAATGATGAGTATCAATTCTTATACAAAGTGGTTTTCTCTTTTCAGGTGGCAGACGATCTTCGATTCTGCAGAAAGTGCAGGTGCCGGTGATGAACAGAACCCAGTGCCAATCACTGTACATCGAGGCCAAGAAAAGAATGAAGTTCGAACATGGGCAGATCTGTGCCGGATACAGAGACGGAAAGAAAGACTCTTGCCAGGTATCATAACTATAAAGTACTGTTTAAGTTCCCGCTCCCTACTTTTTCTGGTACTTCTCTTTATGCCAACTTGAACAGTGATAATTTCAGAAAATTATTTATAATATGTTACTTTAGATAATCATTCGAATTTTTACTTTCCCTGTAATACATGGTAATGTATAGGGAAAGTATTGGAATCATGTCGAAAATCGCAATTCGAGTTTTGACGGATCTACACGTTTGGAGATCTCTAGAATACAAAAAAAACATTTTTAGCGTGACGTCTGTGTGTGTGTGTCTGTGTGTCTGTCTGTCTTTGTGTCTGTCTGTGCAGATTTTGTATCCACTCTAACTAAAAAACTAATGGACCGAATTTCACAAAATTTGGTAGGTAAGTTACGTGTGAGCGAGTCTGGTGCTGATTAGTTTTTGGTACGATTTGGAATAAAAGAACCTGCCTTTTTTTTTGCGAAATGGTCCGCAACAGCTTGTATCCACTCTAACTTAAAAACTACTGGACCGAATTTCACAAAATTCGGTAGAAAAGTCACTTTTGGGTTACTCTGGTGCTGATTAGATTTTGGTACGATTCGGAAAAAAATAACCAGCCTTTTTTTGCAAAATGGCCCGCAAAAATCGTCAAAATCTAAAATAAACTAGGTATACTCAAATATATCCATTAAATGCTCGTTTAATACGTAATGTTTAACGACGAAAATAATAAGACCAACCCCATTACACTAGGACTAGCCGTTCTCGAGATATTTTTGTTTTCCGTATTTTCTCTACGCCACCTTTGAAAATAAATCCGGTTACCGAATGAGAACGATAATTGAATTAAAAGTGAAATAAATTTAATTAAAATATAGAGAACGTTAATATAAGTCTGCAGGGAAAGTCATGTGCTGCCCACATCAGATTTTTATACATTGTAGCTAATTATTGTTTTGTTTTGTTACTGTTACCATACCTATTGCTTGGGCTTGATCCGTTTTAGAATAAAAATTTTGATTGACTGATTGATTGAATTCCCCCACTCCCTCAAGCATTTGAATGGGTGAGGGAAGGGGAACTTAAAAAGTGTTTAGTTAAAGATTTACTATACGCATTTCAAGAATTCTTGGACATAATTCTAATACTCTTAAAATCATGTCTGTGTTTGAATGTATATGTATTTGTGAGGTGTTTTTATACCTCAAAAGCAAATGTATTTATCAAACAGAAATTTATATTTTAATTTCCTTTTATAATTTACACTATTAGAACAAACTTTATTCGAAATATAGAATCTTTCTATTATTCTCTACGGGAAAATAATAATTCCCAGGAAACTAATAGTAATTGTACTAATAGTAATTAGTCTATACAAAAATATAGGAGTTTGGACTTCAGCATACATAAAAAAGGTATTACAGTAGTATGTAATAATAAAAATAAGATTAAATGTAATGAATAATTTCTAATATGAAATAATATATTTTTTAAATAATTAATATTTTTAAGTATTAGCTTTACATACATTTCTGAGGTATTTTCATAATAACTTAAGAAAGTATATATATATATATATATATATATATATATATATATATATATATTAAATTTTGTTTTATAATTTACATTATTAGAACAAACTTAATTCGAAATTTAAATTCTTATAACTTTCTCTATTAAAAGCATGTTAATTCCTAAATAACTGATAGTAATAGTAGCAGTTTAAAACAATTTTTTGTTTGAATGTAGCATACATGGAAAGGGAATTACAATAGTATGCATTAACAAAAAGAAGATTAAATATATCTGGAACAGTTTGCAATATTCAATAATAATTTCAATAATATCTTGCAATCGAAAGCTCCTATAAAAATGCAAGTTTCTCTGTTTTGATTCTGAAAGTATTTTTATATAATGAAACTGTAACCCGTTTAATAAAGTTGATTGTTCTATATGCATAATAAATAAATGATGCTTGATATTTTAACATCAATAGAAATATATTGTTAAAAGCTCAAAAACCGCATTCCAGAAAATTTACGGAAATATTTTGTGTTGTAGAGACTGTAAACTTGAGATCTAAATTATCGCCACATAAGTGGATTTGAAGTAATAGTAATACATGATAAAGCGTTCTCTCACTGCAGCTATCTAGTTTAAACTGTTAGTGAAACATAATTCCTTCGTGTATCATTAAATAATGTATTTCAAAGACTTATATATATATATATATCTTTGAAACAATTGAATAAATAGTTTAAGGTGAACGGTTTATTATGAGATTATTAAAATTTTTAAGTTATTTATCTTCCACAGAAAAGGAAACAAATCTTTAGTAATAAAAAAAGAATTACGTTTTAAATATATATATTTTAAATATATGTTTCAAAAAGACCCAACTAAATTTCTATTAAAAGATTGGTCGAACACACATAGTTCTAATTTTAGAAATTACTTAAATAGGGCAAACTATCATCGTATGAAAATGTTGACAGCGTAACGCCTTTTAATAAAAAAAGTACAAAAAGTAAATTTTTTGTCCCTATTTTTTTTAATTATAAAAGTATATTCCATAGTTCAACTAGTCAAACAAAAACAGTCTTATTATTATGCGATCAACATTGCCCGAGATATCATTAATTAAAATTTTCGATGAGTACTTGGGGACTGTATAAAACTTTTGTTAAAAATAGACACGCGTGTGTAAGTTTTCCATTGCAAATTTTATCTAACGAAATTTAATTTTTGCACGATCCCCCGAAATCTATGTTTTCTCCAACTATTTTTTTAAATGGTAAAAAATTAGTTAGAGTCCCGTAACTTTTTAAAATTAGATTTTGTACATTTTACTAAAACGTATCACGTGACGAAAACTGTCGTCTGAAAATTCATCTTATTTGAAGCATTTTTTAAATTGGAACGATGAGCCTGCGGCCAATCAATGAAAAAGTAGTTAGTCGCGCAATCTTTTTGAAACACCTTACATAATTTTCTCTTATCTGCAGAGAAATGGGGTTTATTTTATTTTATTTTTTTTTTTTTTTGTAGAAATAAAGACTCTCATCTAAAAATCCTTCTCAATTAAAAAAGAGTTATAACGTTTCAATAGTATAATTTTTTACGCGTTTACATAGTTATTTTTATAATCGCTTCTACAAAATATTTGGTTTTTTTCAATCTATAAGGTGAAGATTCAATGACATAAGCTGCATATGCTACAACTTTTTCATTTTCCTAGCTTATATGAATGTGGAATGGCCTATCTTTGGCGGAGTAAAAGATTTGACTTCACCTTACCTACGATTTTCTCATAGTTCCGCGCTGAAAACAGCCAATCTCGTGAGCGAACCGAACTAAAGCTTTACTGATTGATGGAGTAATGCAGCGAAAGCTGAAAAGGCAGTATTAAATGCTTTGATCTGGAGGTTTCTTTAGCTTAATGCTATATAACTCACCAACTACACATTGTCATCCCAGCTCTATAAATTTTATCTTTTGTAATAATGCTATTTCCTTAGAAAATCCTACATGAACAGCGTCCCTTGTTCGACAAAATGGTCATACCTAGCCTTTGCTTAGTAAAATATCCTTCCTCGTCTTCCATGCGTATGGAAAGCAGCGTTGCCAGAAATATAGCCGTCAGATTGTGGTGACTTTCCACAGAACAAGAAAATTTTCCACAGGAAATAGAAATTTCTCACGGAAAAGAGAATTTTCTCCCAAAATATTATTTTAAAGCTATTGGCATAAAGAAGAAAAAGTACAAAAATAAATATTTAAATAAATTCAAATTTCTGTATACATTAATGTTCGGCAATATATTTATACGGTAGCAAATATTCAAAAATGTTCAGGGATGTTAATAAATGTTTTATCATATTTTCCTGAGCAAAACATCACACGAAATTCCTAGCCTTTGTCGTCGAATTGGACCCTACACACTACTTCAGATAGACGTGAAGCTGACGATCTGAACACAGCTCCTTAACAGAACAGGCCCATAGACTGTCCTGTTATTGTAATCTGGAAATTATCGTCATAGTAGTGTCTGATAGAAATTTAAAACAGGGTTTTTTTTCCGACCTGCTTGATCATCCAGCCTGTAGGGTTGGATAATTTTTGGCCAGAAATCGAACCACGGATCTTCAAACTAGCCAGCCGTGGTAAGGCATTGAGTTACTGGGATCAATTTCCTTGCTCTTATCGTGGAAGCAGACTATCTATTATTATATTTTCATAAATATACTTTTGCTATATTTTATTACTTTCCTTATATACATATAATGTATAAGGAAGGTATTGTGACGGGGTCGAAAATTCGAATTCGAGTTTTCGACGGGAGAGCACGTTTCAACCATCCCTGATCACGAATACACATTTTTGAGATGATGTCTAGGTGTGTGTATGTGAAAGTATGTGTGTGTGTGTATGTGTGTGTGAAAGTATGTGTATGTGTGTGAAAGTATGTCTGTCTGTGTGTCAGTGAATCTGTGGAGACGATAACTGACGAACGAATGAACCTATTCGAACGAAATTTGGTACAAATATTACAACCTATGAATACTGGAAGCCTATTGTTTTTATACGTAATCGAATGTTCAGAACCCGCCCCCCCCCCCTAAATTTTCGAGTGAAATTTTGAAAAAATCATCAAAACATTTAAACATTTAATAAAGTTACGTAACTAGTCATTCTTATGTAATTTTTTATTAGAAAACGATTAAAATAAATTTTAGAACGCTAGCATGAACGGTTCTCGAGATATTGCACATTTTCAAAAAATTACCAAAAAATCTTAAATTAAAAAAAATATTACCTATTGTGAAATATGTCCACTTTTTATAAGTAATAGCATGCAATAAATTGGGTGACATCATTATCGTGGATCTAGCTAGTTCCATTTATGAGAAAAGATACTTTAGGTAATACTTTTGTATTTGGACGCCAATAGTTAGTTACCTGCTACAAAGGTAACTTATTTCTCCTTCCAAAACGATTGGCGAGATTTTGGCGGAATGTCGCCAACTTGGCGACTTTTTTAATGGTGTCAAATTCACGAAAATGTCACCAAATTGATAAAAATGACGCTAGATCAATGAAAATGACAACTAGATGATGAAGTGATTGTTAAAGTATTTTAATATATGGACTATATCGCTTATTGAGGATGCTATTAATATTGATGATTGTTTTGTTGCGCGAAGTACAAGTTAATTGAGTATTTTGAAATAGTTTTACATGTTGCCATCCTGAAAATCGCCCAATGTACAATTGAACGATAAAAACACAGCGACGTGGATCTTATACATTATTTTTTATTGTAAAACTGGTAAATCCATTGCATTATATAAGGAAAGTCATGTACTGCTCACATCAGATTTTTTTTTTATTACTGTCGTGATCTCTGTGCACATTTACAATATATTTTATATGTAACTGGTATAAAAAATATTTAGAATATATTTTTATTTTAGAATATCGTACACGGTAAGGCAATATCTCAGCCTGGCGACAAATTTAGTGAAATATCGCTAACTTGGCGACTTTTGAGATACATAGTAAATTTGGTAGTACGATAAATATTAATTTATATGTACTAATTTCAGATTTAACAATTTTATGCGTACCGTCATATGATGGGCTTAAAATCTAATTTATACGTTAAAATAAAAAATGCAAAACCAAATTTCAAATAAAATTCTACTGTAAAACTCACATTATTTCTTAATATCTTCCGTAGGGGGACTCTGGAGGACCACTAGTAGTCAAGAAAGATGGCTACTACACTGTTATTGGTGTTGTATCTGCTGGCATTGGTTGTGCGCGCCCTCTGTTGCCCGGCGTTTACTCTCATGTTCCTTCCCATATGAAATGGATTGCTGAAACCATAGAATCTTCCTGAAATTGGATCAGCTGATTTAATGTCAACTTTACTTGTATATGCATATGGAATTCAGATTCCTATGTGCTTTTTATTTAAAATGTGAACTCAGTATGAGAAAATTCGATTCAGTCACGTAGTCATATTGGAATGCGTTAAGAATTGAGACATCTTTTGAATGGTGTAAAAATATGTATTAAATAGAAGGTTTCAACTCGCACTATAAATTTCACATCATGATATATGTAGAAAGTTTATGCACTTCAATGAATGTATACTGATCAATGTACTTTTTAAGACTTACCAAGAGCAAGGATAATTTTTCACATTTATATGTACACATTTATTAGTTATATGTGTTTAAAGTATAATTACGTATATTTTTAATTATTATTAATTGTGCATTGTAAGTTTAGTGCATTTTATACTTAAAATTATACTTCACAGTTAATTAGCACATATTGGTTTATAAAAAATTTTCATTGATGATGATAACCAACTTTCATTTCACAGAACCCTGCATAAATTATTCTTCAAATATTTTTTAATTATGGTATAAAGTAAAAAAGCGATTTAAGAACATCTTGAAAATCTTTGTTTTCGATAAATTTTTGTTGCTCTGTTTGTAGTTGCACCCAAGTTTAAAGGTCCGCCGATATCAACCTGGCTTTCAACAGCTTCGAAACGGTTTCACAGACATACGACCGCTTTTCCTAGCCATCTTAAATATGTTAGCCTCACTACCGTTTCCCAGATATTATGGATGGGGGAAAACATTGGTTAGAAAACAAGAACGTTTACACAGGCAATAAAGGCAAAGTGTGAATTATGATGAATTACTATCAATTACTATGAATGATCAGATCATATATGAAGCACTCTCATTGACTGATTAAAGGTTTGCTGCTATCGTGGCAGCTACTGAAAAGTTATTGCTGTTTAGAATATGTCGAAAGCCCAGACCGTCCGACTCGTCCTTGGACATGAGCTGTTTAGAATATGTGTTTATCTTTTTTAATATTAATTAAAAATATAATACAATTTAAACCAGCGTTATAATGATACATCGTTATATAGGGTCCAAGTGCATTTTTCTTTTTTACTCTGAGCAATTTTATGAGATACAATTTCTCCAGAGTAGAATATTTATAAATATTTAAGTAAATCAACCTTAAGGTAAGATGAAACTGTAAGTTCTCAACATTTTATTTTTATATATAACCGAGAGAAATTTATCACTGCATGATAAATATTTATATTTTTCCAAGATATTCTCTCTTAGAAACTTGATTCTTCCTAAAACATTGAAAAATATTTAAAAATTAATTATATATTTTGCATTTATTTGAATTTAAATTGTTTCTGTTTCTCTTTAAATTTCTAGTCATTTGTTATCTTTGTCTTTTGTCTAGTACTATATGTTTGAGAATGAAAAAAAAAAATTGTTATAAACTCATGTATTTGGATGTGACTTTTTTGTGATACGTTCTCTATTTATATGAATTTTATTTGTGATATGTATATGCTTAATTTTAATATATGTCTTAATATTTATTCATGTTTAACTAAATAAAAATATATTTTAATAGATACTTTTTTGTTTGCTTTTTTAAATTTCCCACAATACATAAGTAAAATGAAAGTGTTGTGATGAGGTTAAAAATCTAGTTCTCAGGTTTCGATGGATTAGTAAGTTTTAGGCATCCTTGAATACGAATTGACCCCATTTTAATTATATCTGTATGTATGAATGCTAGCATAATAATTCTCAAACAAATTAAATGGCTCGAATAAAATTAATTACGATTTTTTTTAATCGATAACCCTAAGTCAAGTCCAAATAATTTTCAGGGAGATTGAATTAGAAGCTCAAATTTTGGGGAAATTATTTTTAAAAATCGTTAAACATTATAAGAAATATTTGATATTGAATCGAAAATACGAACGTAGAAATTTGATGGATTTACATGTTTGGAGCATCCCTCACATGAATCAACTATTTTATCAATGACGTCTGTATATTATTTTCCCTACATACATAGTGTGGTGTATAGAGAAAGTATTGTGACTGAGTCGAAAATTCGATTTCGAGTTTTCGACGTTAGGGCATATTATAAACATCCCAGAACTCGAATCGAACAATTTGGAGGTGATGCCTGTGTGACGTGTCAATATATATGTGTATATGTATGTGTGTAAGTCTGTAGAAGCGATACTTCACGAACAAATGGAGCGTTTCGAAAAACAATGGGAACGATAATTACAATCAGTGAACTTTGGAATCTTATTGATTGTAAACGCGATCAAATGTTCGAAAAATCCCACACACACACCACCACAATTTTTGAAGGAATTTTTGACAAAACCATTAAAAATTCAGGTTCTTCAATAATGTTAAATAAAGAATTATTTCATATATTTTATTTCAATAGAAAATGAATGACATAATTTTTCGACCGCTAGCAAAAACCTTTCTCGAGATATTGCACATTTTTCAAATAAATTTATCAAAATAAGTACATAAAATCAAATAAAATATTAAATAGGGTGATATTCCACATGCAATATTATGGTATTACGGAACCAATTTACTAACATTCTCGTGGATCTAGTTCGTTCCATTTAGGAGAGAAGACATCTATTGATGAAACTAACTTAAATCATCGGTTAATACTATACAGGGTGATTCAAAAAAGATGGCCAAACTTCACAAACTAAACCAAGCGCCAACGGCCCTACCGTGCTGAAAACACTTGTTCTCGTTAGATCACCAGTCAAGCAGTATCGGACGCGGTTAGTACTTGGGTGGGTGACCACCTGGGAACACCGCGTGCTGTTGGCACTTTTCGGGCGCGGTAGTAGGTTTGCGTTCTGGATTTGCACGCTGCCACAACTGCCGCCGTGTTCATGCCGAGTACGATCACGTTAAACATGTGGGTCCGTAAGTCCTTCCGAGAGGTTGGTGGTAGGGGAAGGAGGGTACGGTCCCTGTGGATGCCTCCCCCACTGAGTTCCTGTCTAAATTGGATGGCACTTCCCGGCCATCCAAACGGTTACCTTACACCTTTCTGGTAGGTCGGACAGTCTGGGTCTCAACAACAACAACACCAAGCATTTTTCTTCATGGGCGCGGTAGCCCTGTGGTTAGCTCGCGGAAGTTGCACTCGGTAGTCCCGGGTTCGATTCCCGCCGCTGCCCAAACTGCCGCCGTGTTCACGCGGAGTACGATCACGTTAAACATGTGGGTCCGTAAGTCCTTCCGAGAGGTTGGTGGTAGGGGAAGGAGGGTACGGTCCCTGTGGATGCCTCCCCCACTGGGTTCCGGTCTAAATTGGGTGGCACTTCTCGGCCGTCCAAACAGATACCTTACACCTTTCTGGTAGGTCGGACGGTCTGGGTCGAAGAAGAAGCATTTTGCTTCATAGTCTACCGGGTCGGAAATGAAACGTAAAGGCGCCAGTGGGCGCTTAATGGTGAAACCGATGAAGTGAGGCGAAATCACAGGAATGATTTAGAAGTTATAAAATGACGTTTATAAACAATAATTACAGTAATGGCTCAAAAAAGCGACCGCCAATCTGAATGCACATCTCACAGCGCCGATGTGGTGATTGGCGAACTCTCTCGAACAGACCAGGCATGTCGTGCACTTGCGCAGCAGTGGCCGAAATTCTGGCAACGAGTTCCTCTTCAGACTCAAGGTGAGTGTCACAGACGAGACGCTTGAGATATCCCCACAAAAAGAAATCAAGACACGACAGACCGAGCAATCGTGAGGGACGAACTATTGGACCACCTCGCCCAATCCATCGGCCAGGAGAAGTGACGGCCAGATAATTCCTTACCTCTCGCCCAAAATGGGCTGGCGCTCCATCGTGCTGGAACCACATACGCCACCGGATGTCTATTCGAATATCCTCCAGAAATTCAGGCAAGACCTTCTGCAGGAAAATAAGGTATATTCTCCCATCAAGTCGTTCCGGCATAAGATACGGCCGTATGAGACGGTCGCCGATGATTCCTACCCAGACATTGACGAAGAATTGTCGGTGATGCGCATGTAGATATGTTGCATGTGAGTTTACACTCGCCCATACATGTTCATTGTGGATGTTAAATGTGCCATCACGTGCGAAAGAGAATTCATTCGTGAAAAGCATAGTCGCCGGAAAATCTGGCTGCGTCACACTTTGTCCAGGAAACCAGCTGCCGAACTCCACGCGACGAGGATAATCCTCTGCAGTAATTCTTTGGATTCGCTGGTGATAGTATGGGTTGTTGTTGAAACCCAGACCGTCCGACCTACCAGAAAGGTGTATAAGGTAACTGTTTGGACGGTCGGGAAGTGCCGCCCAATTTAGACCGGAACCCAGTGGGGGGAGGCATCCACAGGGACCGTACCCTCCTTCCCCTACCACCAACCTCTCGGAAGGACTTTCGGACCCACATGTTTAACGTGATCGTACTCCGCATGAACACGGGGTGATAGTATGGGTGTAACTGTTCCCCATGCAGAAACCGCCATACCGTGGATAGTGACACATCAAGAGTTTGTCCCATTGGTCTTGTGATGTACCTGGCCGAACTACTGTGTCCAAAATCGCCTGTTCCACACTTGACGTTGTAGTACTCTTTGCACGACCTGCATCAGACCTGGTTAGAAAGGATCCCGATTCCCTGAGCTGCCGATGCAAGCGTTCGAATGTTTTACGATTGAGCAACCGTTTATGGGGGAAACGTTCACCGTACAGTCGTTGTGCCTCTCTGCCATTCCCATTACAGCTCCATAAATGAAATGCATATCGGCTTTTTCCCTATTTGTAAATTCCTCCATCGTCTCAAAAGTTGGAGCTGCGAATAACTGCTGCAAACTGATAAGGCAGTACATTCGGTGTTGCAAAAATTTGCATAAGGGTCCTTCTTCTTCCCCAGATGAAATATGCATGCGTGGTTTTCTTCTTCAATCAGAAAATAACAACCAGAATGACGCTTTTAAGTTTGCGGAGCGGCCGCTTCCCAACGTATAAGCGCCCTCTAACGCCTTTACGTTTTATTTCCGACCCGGTAAACTATGACTAAAAATGCTTGGTTTGGAGTTATTGTTTAGACCCAGACCGTCCGACCTACCAGAAAGGTGTGTACTACCACCTCGTAAAGTTTGGTCCATCTTCTTTTAATCACCCTGTATAAGAAAAGCCATTCTCCCCGTCTGCTTGTCTATATGTAATACTTGTGGATAAATTTAGCGACAATTTCGCGACCTTGATGCCGAACTTTGTTAAATATCGCCAACTTGGCACTTAAAAATGTCGGCAAGTGACGTTTAATTAACGAAAGTGATGCCAAATTGATGAAATTATATACCTTTTACAATGAAGTTCAATTTATTTGTCATGCAGCAAAGCCCTTCAAGCTCTTTGTTGGCAAGGGGCACGGTCTGGGACGTAGAATCTGTTTGATAATCCCTATCGTTTGGGGGGAATTAACATTCTTGATGTATGGAAAATCATGTGCTGACCACATCTAATTTCTGTGAACCAGTGTGAGTCTGTGGGCAAGATAAATCTCGATAATTTGAATAAGTTAAAAAATATTTTGTATAATTATTTTGCTCTGTGAATGTAAATGGATTATTGTCAACAATGTCGCCCAAGGAGAGGATCTCGATTTTTTAACCATTTATTTGATGTAAATCGGAAATAAATAATATAAAATAATATGAAAAAACTTTAAGGAAATCCCATTTTTACGAAATTCCTTTTTAAAGCGAATGGGTACACTTACAGGACATTAATCCCTGCTCCATTCTTGGGATACAGTACATTTAAAGTTTGAAATAAAAAGTTACAAAAAATTTAAGAAGATTACTATTGAATGAATGATGGAGTTGTAAGCACCAGAAATAAAATAATATTTTTTTAAAAGATAATAACTGCACCTATAAAATGTTAATTCCACAAACATATGGTATGCTTGTATTATTTGATAACACCAATATTCGATGTCTTTTATCAAAAGCGTACTCTAAGTATAAGAATACTTTAATTCGTGTTATTGATATTCTTCAGTATCAAAGTTTTTTAAGCTGAGGGAAAAATCTCGTATTGGACAAAAGATATTTTAAGAGTATTCTTTTTAAATGGCTTGAAATTTGGCAGCTTTTGTACAGCATCCTTTGTAAAAGATGTTGAATATTAGATAATTGTAATTTAATGATTGTAAGGAATTCGTGTCCAAACTGGGACAATCGAATTACTAATCTATTTTTGTCCTAGTTTATTAGAACCCAGCATTTAATTTTGAAAATACTGAGATTTAATTAGAGAAAAACTGCACATTCAATATAATTAAGCCGTAACGAAGCTGTTAAAAAATCCATTAAGTTATTAAATTTCAATTTTGGATTAAGTTAATGGACCTTTAATGCGTTTTCAATTAGTTCTAAAAATTAATTCACTAAAAGGATTTCAATCTTTAGAGAATTACTTTCCGTTATATACACTGGATTTCAAAAAGATATATGCACCCATAGAAAATTATGTTACAGTCGCGAAACTCGGCATGCAAATATCGTTATAAGAGTTATGTAAATAATCAAACTGCCGGCGCCAATGATGTTAAAGGACTCATGCAACGCGCATGAGAACGACGCATCGTGCAGCAGTTAAAACGACTGGTGTTCTAACTCACTGGCAATTGGAATTAGCTTTTCTGTTTTGATATCACACGTTTTGTACAAAGATGCCTTTGAGACATACTCGACAGCACTACAAACAATTGTCGAATTTAGAGAGAGGTCGAAGCATTGTCCTATGAGAAGCTGGTATTTTCAATAGACATATCAGTCCCGATCTTGATCGGTACGATGTGGTAGTTGCTCGATGTTGGGAGCAGTGGATTAGAGAAAACACATGTAACTGTCTTAGAGGCTCAGGATGCCCCAGACAGAAACGGCTTGAGAGAATAGTGCAGTCAGGAGAGGTGCCACGTCCACCTCAATGACTTCTCTGTCAGTCATTCGAAGGCATTTGCCATCCTACATGCATCCTTTATCAATGGCACATCCTTTATCAATGGCGACTCGCAGAAGGTGGTATTAAGTGTTTACGCCCATTAAGGCGCCTTCCACTGACCCCGCAATATAGGCAGAGCCTTCTGGATTGATACCGAGCTCGATCAGCCTGGACAGTGCCCGATTGGAGGCATTTTGTCTTTAGCGAAGAATCCTGAAGCATCTGATGACCGCAGCATACGTGAAAAGAAATACGTGTGTGGAGGAGGATTGGACAGCGTTCCGACACCGCATTCGTTGTCGAGCAGCACACAGCCGTCACATGTAGTGTGGTAAGAATTGTGGCAGAATCTTCAGTTATGGTCATCATTTGTGGCAGAATCTTCAGTTATGGTCATCATTTGTGGCAGAATCTTCAGTTATGGTCATCATTTGTGGCAGAATCTTCAGTTATGGTCATCATTTGTGGCAGAATCTTCAGTTATGGTCATCATTTGTGGCAGAATCTTCAGTTATGGTCATCATTTGTGGCAGAATCTTCAGTTATGGTCATCATTTGTGGCAGAATCTTTAGTTATGGTCATCATTTGTGGCAGAATCTTCAGTTATGGTCATCATTTGTGGCAGAATCTTCAGTTATGGTCATCATTTGTGGCAGAATCTTCAGTTATGGTCATTCATTTGTGGCAGAATCTTCAGTAGAGGGATATAATCAACTTAATTGACTCTATGCAGCACCGAATGTCGGCTTGTATAGCTGCCAGGGGAGGGTTTAATACTTACTAAACTGTCATTTTCTTTTTGCCGCTATTTTTTAATAAAACCCTTTTTGCTCCCAAATTCTAATCATTTGCATGTATCCTTAAACGGTACATACATATCCGAGGTTCGCGGCTGTAGCTCAATTTCTTATGGCTACACATATTTTTTTGCAACAGAGTGTATTTATCAAGCATTTGATTTCCATTATTATATGTAAAATTACATTAAAATAAAGCGTATCTTTAAAAAAATTTGATTTCTTCATATTTGCAATCCAATTAACTAAGCCAATTTTTCATTACGTAGAACGACTATTTTCGATGCTAAGCGCCGTACAATATAAAATAAAATAAAATTTACTAAAAACATATTTTATGAGCGTTAGTTTCCCTACCTTTGATAAGTGTTTACAGATTTAAATACAAGATATCATAAATATTCTCTCTTTTTGTGATTCTACATTCTGCTCATGAATTTCCTCCTTAAAATATTCAAAATTCAATTAAAAAAGATAACTGAAATTTTCGGCAAGGGCTCACATATTTAACAATGTGATGTAGGCAGCACATGACTTTCCCTGCAGACTTATATTCACGTTATTTTTATTTTAATTAAATTTAATTCACCGGTATTCAATTTTCGCTCTCATTTGATAACTGGACTTATTTTCAAAGGTGGCGTAGTGAAAATACGAAAAAACTAAAATATCTCGAGAACGGCTAGTCCTAGTGTAATGGGGTTTGTCTTATTCTTTTCTTCGTTAAAAATTACGTATTAAACAATCATTTAATGGATATATTTGAGCATACGTAGTTTTTACTTTCTATGCAATGCATGGTAATGTATAGGAAAAGTATTGGAATCATGCCGAAAATCGCAACTCGAATTTTCGACGAATCTACGCGTTTCGAGACCTCTAGAATACGAAAAACTATTTTTAGCGTGACGTCTGTGTATGTGTATGTGTGTATATCTGTCTGTCTGTCTGTGCAGATTTTGTATCCACTCGAACTAAAAATCTAATTGACCGAATTTCATAAAATTTGGTAGGTAAATCACTTGTGGGCGAATCTGGTGCTGATTAGTTTTGAGTACGATTCGGGATAAAAGAACTCGCCTTTTTCTGCGAAATGGCCCGCAAAAGCCTGTATCCAATCTAGCTGAAAAACTAATGGACCGAAATTCACAGAATTCGGTAAATTAGTCTTTTGTGGGGTTTTCTGGTGCTGATTAGATTTTGGTACGATTCGGAGAAAAATAAACTGCCTTTTTTTGCAAAATGGCCACCAAAAATCGTCAAAATCTAAAATAAAAAGCTACATATGCTCAAATATATCCATTAAATGCTTGTTTTATACGTAATTTTTAGAAGGAATAAGACCAACCCCATTGCACTACGACTAGTCGTTCTCGAGATATTTTAGTTTTTTCGTATTTTCACCACGCCACCTTTGAAAATAAGTCCAGTTACCAAATAAGAACGAAAATTGAATTATAAGTGAAATAAATTTGATTAAAATAAAGAGAACGTGGATATAAGTCTGCAGAGAAAGTCATGTGCTGCCCACATCAGATTTTTTATTTTAGATTTTGGCGATTTTGCGGGCCATTTTGCAAAAAAAGGTAGGTTATTTTTTCCCGAATCATACCAAAATCTAATCAGCACCAGGATGTCCCACAAGTGACTTATCTACCGAATTTTGTGAAATTTGGTTCATTAGTTTTTCAGCTAGAGTGGATACAAGCTTTTGCGGGTCATTTCGCAAAAAGAGGCGGTTTGTTTCATCCCGAATCGTATTCAAAACTAATCAGCCCCATATTCGCCCACAAGTGACTTACCTACCAAATTTCATGAAATTCGGTCCATTAGTTTTTTAGTTAGAATAGATACAAAATCTGCACAGACAAACAGACAGACAGACAGACACACACACAGACGTCACGCTAAAAGTAGTTTTTTCGTATTCTAGAGGACTCGAAACATGTAGATCCGTCGAAAACTCGAGTTACGATTTCCGGCATGATTCCAAAACTTTCCCTATACATTACCATGTATTTCAGGGAAAGTAAAAATACTTCTTAAATCAAAGCATTGTTTTCTGAAAGGAGCTATGCTAGAGATAACAATATATGTTGTATTTCATAAGAATTTTTTCTGTAAAATATGAAATTTCCATTTTCGTTTTATTTCGATGGACAAATTTAAATATTTAAATCATTTCTTTAATACCGATGGTAATTCTCAGTGGCGAATGCATATTAAAGAATTTTGCAAATGCGAATACAAAACAGTTACTTATTACCATAATGATAGTTCAGTATATATTTTAACTGATTTGTTTCTGTTGCTTAAGTTATGTGCTTGCTTTAAGATCAATGGTAAATGCATGTTTTGCTTTAAAGCATAAAATATTTTTCTGCAGATTGAACAAAGAGATGATTATAATTTGGTTGCAACAATAAATTGATAAAAAAATTTGCATGTAACGAAACTATGTATATACTCAAGAAATATCCAAAATGCTTCCTTTTATTATAGTTTTGAATCTTTTTTTTTTTTCAAAATTCGATGGGGATGGACTCAGATCGTGTAGACTCAGATCGATCTTTCCTTTCGTTATTTTCATTCATTAAAATGATATACATATTCATTTTTTCTGAAAATGCATGAAATAAGAGCTCGTTTAAAATTATATCGATTTTTCAACTTTTAAATATATTTGTTTTTTTATTTGGCGATTTGGTGCGTTTTTAAATAACAACAATTTATCAAAATTCCCCAAAATTGAAATTTCTTGGAAAAGATTTATACAATTGCAATTCAAGTGTTTTTATTTCAATTTTTTTATATGTGTAAAAATTTTATCTGAAAAAGCTTTTAATTAATATAATAAAGAAAATGTATTTATTTATTTATTTTTCAATTTTGTGAACCATTTTGTAATGACGGTCATTTCTGCAGTTTTAATGTTTGCCAAAATCTAAATACAATGGCTTTCAAAAGTTAAGCACGGACGGCAAAATCAACAAAAATGGAAAAGTAAAGCTTCGATTAACTCAAAATTTTATATAAAGGTATCAAATGTATTTATGCATTAAAAAAAACAAGAATTATGTGCAAAGACGAAAAAAAAATATTTCTTTTCGTGAGTTATATTATGACGTCACATTTGGGTCATTAACAAAATGATGATTAAAGACAAACAAACCAAACAAAACTAACATTAATATGGTATGTGACAACCCCGGACCTTCACACAAACTTTACAACGATTTTCCATGCTGTTAATGAGGTAGGTGATCAACCATCACAGATGCTAGCAATGGCCATTCCTCCAATAGGGTTGTTTCCAACTCTCTGAGACTGACTGGAGGAGGTAAACGTGCAGAGAGACCGCACGCCCGAGGACAACCCAAAAGTTTTCACTGGGATTAAGGTCGGAGGAATACGCCGGCCACTCCATACGAGAAATGCCCTCATTTTCTAGGTATTCGTCAATGATGTTAGCTCGTTGGGGACGGGCATTATCGTCCATAAGGAGGAAATCAGGACCAACTGCTGCAGCGCAGAGTCTCGCAATGGGATTTAGGACTTCATCCCGATATCGCGCAGCCGTTGCAGAACCGCCTTTAAAGATGTGCAGTTCTGTGCGATATCCCATTGAAATTCCAGCCCACACCATGATGTTGTCACCTCTGAATGCATAATGTTCGATTATGTTCTTAGACTGAATGCGTGTGTCTCGTTCTCTCCAGACCCTTACACGCTTATCATCTGGTTTCAGGGCAAATATGGACTCATCCGTGAGCAGGACGTTGCACCGATCTGAGCCAGTCCAATTGACATGTTGACGACACCACTTTAATCTTGCCCCTCTGGCTTGGACGGTTAGTGGAACACAAAAACGTAATACTCGGGCGCACAGTCTCTTCACGTGGAGCCTTCGGCGCACAGTACTGGCAAATATTGCCTTACCAAGTGCCACTGCAACCATGGATGTAACAGTTGTGGAGGTCCCTCGTCGATTCCGCTTGGCTACTATAGCAATATACCGATCATTAGAGGAGGTAGTAACCTTTGGACGACCGGGCATAGGTCTCCAGATAACTGTTTGACTTGTTTGGAATTGCTTCCATAACCGAGGAATTACCGAATGATCAACTCCAAAGAAAATAGCGACATCTTTGATTGACTGTTCTGCTTCAATGCGTCCGACAGCATGACAGCGCTCACTATCAGTCATTCGTCTTCTTTCAGCTATAGAAGCACGAATATCATCAAAAATAAGTCTGCAAAAGTTATAAACACTTCGTATCAGCATTTAAATTCACCTCCTCAAACCCTTCAGAATGCTGGCGTCATCAATGACTGCCTAATTAGGATATATCCGGACAGTCAATCGTGTTTGGCTGTAACATACAATATTTGCATACTGCCATCTACATCCGCAGCAATTTTCAGCACTCAAATTCAAATATGCTTTCGAAAAATGAAAAGTTGCATTGCTTGCTTAACTTTTGGAAGTTAGTGTAGAACAAAATTAACTGAGCCATATTTCATGAAAATCCGTCCTCAACTGTCATATTATATGGAAATGTTCCAAATAGTTTTAAACTCGAGCAATTATAAACTTCTGCATGCACACAGTGCTCATACACAAGTGCTCACACACACACAAAGAGAGAGTGTGTGTGGGGGAGTCCTTCAGTTATTTTCATTCACTAGAATAATGTACATATTTATTTTTACGGAAAATACATGAAATGAGAACTTATTTAAAGTTATACAGAAATACCTTAAAGGAGTATCCTACATATAATTTATTCGTGTCGTTGTATGTGATGCTATGAACATGTAAATCTATCCCAGATTCCAATTCATTGCCAGACTATTTTAGACTCCTTAGCTATATTTCCTTATACATATATTATGTGTTATAGGAGAAGTAAAAACGCTAATTTGGGTTTTTATCTAACTTCGAATCCTGTTATTTACTTCAACGTGTTAACTCTGAACTGAAATTTGAATGAAATAAAAAAATAATGATTTTCAAATAAATCAAAAAGTATTTATTGAGTACTACTTATACAACGATCAATATTAGAATGAAAAAAAGTACATATTTTATAATATTTCGCTCACAAGCAACTCCTATTAAAATTGATTGAAAATTTTCTATAAAATTCTTTATTTTTCTGAATAATTCTTTAATGGCGACAACTGATGTGACACCAACGAATTGAAAGCATTTGGATAATTTGCTTTATTGCATTCTATTTTAGTACCATTTGTGTCCATAGCATAGTTCAAACAATAATTTTCTAATATAGACTACATTAGAATTACTTTTAAAATAAAGGAGAATAAATATAGAATTCATTTATCTATTAAAATAGTCTCTAGACTATATTACCACCATTATTCCATGAATTATCCCGGTTTTTTCTTCTTTTTTTCCCCCCATTAAGAAATAATGCTATGAAAATCTTAAATTTTGAAAACTCAGTTTTTAATCATTGTAATTTAAAAAATCTGATGTGGGCAGCACATGACTTTCCTTATATAATGCAATGAATTTACTACTTTTACAGTTAAAAAAATATTATTCTTATAGCAGATACGCATGTTCTTTCCAAGATATTGAATTTTCTTCAATTAGTCATCATTTCATTGGTGTAGCGTCATTTTTATCCATTTGGTGAGATTTCCGTTAATTTGGCAACATTTAAAAAAGTCGCTAAGTTGGCGACATTCCGCCAAATTCGTCGCCAAAATCTCGCCAAGCGTTATGGACGGAGAAATAAGTTATTCTTACAACAGATAAAGGACTATTGGCGTTCAAATACAAAAGTATTACTCAAAGTATCTTTTCTCGTGAATGGAACGAATTAGATTCACCAGAATGATATCACCAAATTTATGGCATGATATTACATATGAAAAGTGAACATGTTTCTTAAGAGTTAATATATTTTTTTTATTTTACTTGATTTTTTGATAAATTTATTTGAAAAATGTGCAATATCTCGAGAACGGTAAATGCTAGCGTCCTACAATTTGAGTCAATCGTTTTCTAAGGGAAAATTACGTAACATATATTTATTTGCGTAACTTTATTAAAGGTTTTGAGTTTTTAATGACTTTTTCAAAATTTCACTTTTTCAAAATCCACAAAATTTAGGGGGGTTCTGAACATTCGATTGTGTTTAAAAACAATAGGTTTCCAATATTCAGATATTGTGATTTTGTACCAAATTTCATTTAACTCGCTCCATTCGTTCGTGAGATATCGTCTCCACAGACTCACTGACACACACACACAGACATCACCTCAAAAATGTTCGATTCGTAATCAGGGATGCTTGAAACGTGCTCTCCCGTCGAAAACTCGAATTCGAATTTTCGACCCCGTCACAATATTTTCCTTATACATTATGTATATAAGGAAAGTAAAAATATACATTCCTGGTTCCAGTTTTTCACATAATTATCTACATAAAATTTCACATCAGTAAGTGCATTCGTTGTTAAGTTATCGAGTCCATACCTAACTCACTCACTTGGCCATCTTTTCCAAAGTATTATAATGGGTTATAATCGTAAAATATTACTTTTCCATTAAAGTCTCGAATTTGAAAATTTTTGACAAAAATTACTTTTCTTTAATGTATGAGAAAGTAAAAATTCTTGTATCCTTACTTTAAAGAGTTTTGTTTCCTTTTGTTATCTTATCGCGTAACCCTTGTGGAAGAGGTGCCAAACCACGAAACCAATCTAATGGTGTTAAAGGAGTGATCATGTGATCACTTTCTGCGCTCATGTTACTTTCTATATTAAATATTGTTTACTGTATAAACAATTTATTTCTTTGCATAACTACCAGAAATATTTCTAGAAAGTTTGTTTAATAAAATTTAATAAAAACTGATGAGTGCTGAACAATAAATAAAATTCCAAATGAATTTAAATATCAGTGAGAAGATAAAATGGAAAGCTAAAGGCTCATATAATGATAAGAGCGTTTTTACCAAGTGGAACTGTTAAAAAAATCCTAGTGTATGTTTTTTTCTTCAGATGCTATATTTAAATCGATTTTTTTTTGTATTAAAATTAAAAAAATGTTTGAATTAATGGGATGAGAGAAGTTAAATAAAATGTCTGCAGAACTAAAAATAGTGAATAATTTCTTGAGCTTTTAGACATAAAATTTAAACAATTCTAAAGGTTTTTACTTTGCAGTGAACTTTTAGCTCAGAGCCAACCTCGAAAAGAGATAGTATCCTAATGTGTTTTTTTTATGGTTGTCCTAAAAAAAATTTTTTAAATGAAAAAAATTAGTTTTGAGAACAATGGATATGTTTTGTTTTAGATGGAAGGAATTAAGCGAAATTTGGAGCACATTTATTTCGGTGTCCTTTTAATGTAGTAAAACATTTTTTTTAATTTAATAATAAAATAAAAAAAATCTGATATGAGCAGCACAGGACTTTTCTACAAGCGGAAATTATTGTTTTCTTCCTTTTTAGCATTATAGTTAAGTTTCATTGCCCAGAAATTAATAGTTATATTAAATTTTAGTTATATCATATTTTAATAATTTATTTCACATTTTTGTACATGAATCGGAGTTTAGTGTCCAAATTATCAAAATTACAAACAACGAAAATACTTTGAGAGCAGCTCATTCTAGCGTAATGAGTGTGGTGTTATTTATTTTGTTATTAAGAATGCACATAAATCAAACATTTAAATTATATAATTAAACATGTTATTTATTTCATTTCTGTTTCTCAAATTTAATAGTTTAATTTATTTCTTCGATTTGTGCCTTAATCTATAAAATACATAGAAACATATCCATCAATAATTTGCGCTAAACGTGGCAGATACGTTTTCTCGGATGCTCCTAACTTCACTTTAAAGTGTTGCTCTTCCTTATCAATAAAATTCATTTCTCTCTACTTAAATTCAGTAATTGAACATTTACCAAATTCCTTTTCAATGCGGAGTACCGTAGATAGGTTAAACTAAAACACACCAAAATTGTGTCAAAACCCAATACATTTATAAATCTTCAATTGCGAATCACGGCTGGATGGCTAGTCACCGATTTGAAGTTTCTTCCGCCTCCATTATTCAAAAGTGCTCTTCCTTATTCTATATGAATTTCGTTGAAGCTTTCCATATCAATAAAAATTCCAATAATATAGTTAATAACTTATCAATGACATATTATTTCTCCAAGGTATGGCTTAGCCACCATTTTTATTATGTGTTTCTCTATTTGGAACTTTTCTGCACTGAACTTTCAGTTCATATATTAATCATTTTATTTATTTTTTTCTTGTTTGCTTCATAAACTCATATTCATGACATTTTTCTTTTTTTTCTTTTGCTTCTATTTCATTGTATTAGGTGGCACTACCATATTGAGTTTAAACGTTTAACCATTTCTTCTTCTCAGTATGGTCTAGTTCTCATTTGGGCGTTCAGATCCAGGTCTATTCGCACTGAAGAAGAAAATCCCAGGATTTCCAAAACGTGCGTCTGTTTACAAATGCTTATTTGTAAATCATGTTATGTTGTGATCTAGTTTATTATATAACTAAATTAATACAAACAAATACCAATAACTAATATAGACATGTAACTAAACTAACATAATTTTCCATATAAAAATATTTAATACATATTTTAAGTAATCATAGATATTGTCTTATAACTTGTGATGAAAGTTGAAGCCGACATTTCAGCTTCACACTAAATTATATCAATCCGTTTTTGTCGAGCTTTTCCCATCGGCTTTAATGTTTAATATTTCCACTTAGCGTTTCCTCACTGGTGCATAATGTAAAAAAGGTCAAAAGGTCACGTTAAGAATATGCGATTAATGATAGAGAGCTAAAAGTAAGTTTCAACGTCTTAATACACACACAAAAAAAAACTTTATGCTTACCATATAAAGTGGTCTTTGCATCTGTGTTTAAATATTAAAACGACTTCCAACAAAATGCTAGTGGCCAACATATTTTAAAGTTTGACAAGTATAAAATATAAGTATAAAATATGTTGTAACCAACATATTTTATACTTATATTTAATGTTGTAATATATATAAGTATAAAATATGTTGTAACCAACATATTTTATACTTATATATATATATAGTGGCTAACAAAAAAAATTATAATTTTTTTTTAATTATATAAAAAAATAAAAATGAAAAATAATAAAATAAGCTAAAAAAATTAGAGAAATTAAAAAAATAGGAAAATAAGATACATTAATATTAATGTTTTGAATTTTATTTTCGCTAAAAAATGGTAACTTTAACCAGTTTGAAACTACAATTTGAGCGCCCTTATAATGGTGTATAGTGGCATTCTCGTTCATCCATTTCTTCTATGAATCACTTGTTTAGTAAGAATTTTCATCTTTGTTTCATGTTCATATTCTTTTTTGCTTATACAGGTAATTATCCTGTCTCCTGCTCTGACTCAATGGACTGGTCTGGGAGTGTCGCTGTGAACGTTCTTACTGCCCCCTAAATAGTATTTCGTTATGTTCATTCCGGTGCTTCTAGAATTTTTTTTATACTGCTGAGGTTGATTTTCATACACGTGGTGAAAGAAGAAGAGTTTCTGCCACATGGTAATACAAATTTTCCTAATGCTTCTTATCTTCATTTTTTCATCTTTTGGCGCCTGTAGTCTGAGTTTGGACATTTATAGTGATGTACTATTGTCCAATCTGAAACAGGCATTTGTTTGGGTTAATTAGAATTACATACTCAGACCTGAAGATGAATTTAATTCTTTTCTAACTTCGAATTTGGGCCGGTGCTGATCTTTTCTATTATCGGCATTATGGCCGTGATTATGCTTCTATGGTGATGTTAATATTCCACGATTACTTGAATTAATTATTTTTATTATTTCTTCTTTCTAATATATATATATATATTATTATTACTTTTCCTAACATTTCGCTTAACTGTTTTTCAATTCTTATGAATGGCAACAGTAGATTGTTTTTTATTTTTTCTTTAAGAATGGCAACACTGGTCTCTTCTATCAGAGTTCCCGGTTTCGACTCGTTTGTACATGCGCTGTGCATTTTCCAGGTATTCATTTTTTCTTTTTTATTCCTTCTTTATGTATGTCGTCCAAGTAGAAATAGTTTATAGATATAATCTATCTATTTCTTCAGACACATACATGTTTTGTGTCTGCTTCGTAAAATACTTGGACTTGAGAAGGAATTTTACGAAGTGAACATTTCCATTTGTTTAGGCTTAGCCCTTTTTCCACGTGTATAGCGATATAGCTTGTTATATTAAGTTTTTCTTTTTTCGTTTCCATACCTTTGAATTTTATTGATTTTCTGTAACTTGATAGCTTGTGTTTTGTATTTTTTTCCATTTGATTGATGATTTGCTGTATTATATTTTATTCTGTGGGTGTTTTACAAAGTTAGGTTTATCGTGTTGCATCTTCTTACTTTTCGTTCATTGGATTTTCAAACTACTATTATATATATATATATATATATATATATATATATATATATATATATAATAGTTTAAAAGTCCAATGACAGAAAAGTGAGAAGCTAAACCTAACTTTCTAACAAGCCTATAAAATAAAAGTATAAATCAGCAAATCAGCATATCTTCAATCAAATGGAAAAAAATACAAATTTCGAATCATCATATTGAAGAAAATCATCAAAAATCAATGGTATGGAATCGATAAAAGAAAAACAAATGAAATCCAAGCATTAATGCTATACACGTGGACAAGGGCTAGGCCTAAATCATGGATTTGTTCACTTCTCCAAAACTCTTCCTCTGGTCCAAGTATTTTGTCGAAGCAAACACAAAAAATGTATGTTTCTGAAGAAATAGATAGATTATATCTATAAACTATTTCTACTTGGACAACATACATAAAAAATAAAAAATAAAAGGAAACAAGAATACCTGAAAAAAAAACACTACAAATGCACGAAGAGAATGAAGAGACCAGTGTTGCCATTCGCAAAAAAAAATGATCTACTGTTGCCATTCGTAAGAAATAAATAACAGTAATGCGAAAAGGCAAGAATAAGTGATAATATACAATCAGAGCTACTAAAAGGAGGGGCTAATAATAGAAAAGCTAATGTTTAAGTGGATATAAAAATAAAAATATTATTAATACAAGAGAATGGAGATGTCAAGTTAATATAAAAAACTATGAATAGAATTCGTGAAAATCCGTCTAATCTAAATTTAACTATACCATTTACAAAATAAGAGGGATATTATATAAATTGCTGGTAATTTTTAGATTATCTATATGTATAGCATGAAATTTTTTTTCAGATAATTTATAAATTCTAAAAAGCTGGTTAAGTATAATATTTCTAAACAATAGAATCGAGTTGCAGGAATTAAATGGTAATATTTTATTAATGTTAAAATTAAAATAGTCTTTTTTATCATATAAATTAGTAACAATTCTATTAGAAGGTTCAATAATAAGATTTCAATCCAAAAAATTAATATTATTACTAATAGTAGCTTCATTAGGAATTAATTCCAAATTGTCTGGATAGAAATCTATATCTATGACTAAGCAAATCAGATCATCAACATATTTGTATAATGTATAATCTATTGAAGTAAAAGACTGTTCATAATGATAAAGGTATAAATTAGGTAACATACTGCTACTGCAGCCACCCTGTGGAACTCTTGAGACTTGTAAGTATAATTTATTTTCTTGAAAGATATAATTATTGAAAATAACAATGTGAAGAAATTTAGGAAAATTTATAAAATTGGTCTGAGTTGTTAGATTAGTTATATAAGTATTATATAGAGCTAAATTACGTCATACAGGTCTGAGATCTTAATATTATTAAAAAGACCTTTAAAATCAAAAGTTTGAAATGCTATTAGTTTTCTAAGTGATGTTAATTTATTCTTAATTCTTTACTTTTATTTAGAATAAGGTAATTATTGCTAGACTGACGTAAACTATCATTTATTATATTTAAAGAATTTAGTAGTAATTTACTCGCAGTTGTAGAGTAAGTATTATGACCACTAGTTACTGTTCTAAATTTAATAGGATTTTTATGAAATTTAGGAATAAGCCCTATATATGGAAATTTAAGAAATTTATATTTAATACTTAAATCAATATACATATTGATGATTTTGAATTTGATACTGTTGATGGAATGTAAATCTAGTTTAAAATGACTATTATTTTTTAAATAATCTAACAGAAATTGTATATAAAATTTTTTACAGATAATAGCATAATTATTAGAGGCTTTATCAACATAGGTGATATCAAAAGATCTTTGTAAATCATTAATGGAATGTTTAATATTATCAATATTATATATAGATTTAGACAATTTAATACTACTAATAGCATTTTTAATAGATTCTAATAAAGTAAATTTCCACATATTAAATGCCTCTAAAGGCAGAGCATATTTAGAAGCTAATTTATATATATATTTATCAAGATCAAGATTAATTGAATTTAAAACTTTAAAAGAATTATTACAAGAGGGTAGTCTGAATTTAGTGCCAAAAGACATAATGGTTCTTAACGAATTGTCTTTAACTATACCTCGGTCTCCTGTAACTATATGTCCCAAGTCTGGATTTATAAATTTAGCATAATCGTTTACTTTACAAATACATTCATTATCTAAAATTGACTGATCATGATCTATATAGAGAGTCTATATACTAATGATCTATATACTAATCATGATCTATATAGAGAGATTGTGAAATTTCATTATAATTAAATATGGATCTACCAATAGGCTTGTTGTATTTAAAAGTCTTTGATACACTCAAATCTCCAATAGGCATTAAATGTTTGAACTTGTTAAATAGATGACCAAAATTTATAGAATTATAAATGAGATGCTTGAAAGAGATTACACAATATGAATTAGTAGACAAATTATTAAGATGAAATTGATTAAGTTTTAAATTTAAATACTTTGATCTTGTAATAAGCAAATCATAGAAAATATGATTAAAATGTTCATTAGCAAGATTTAATTTTAAGAAAATTGCATAAACTTTATTTAAATGTTTTTTCTTTAGCGTAAAAACCCAGGATTTAATTAATTTCCATTGAAAAGAGTTATTAAATTGATTATGTTAACAAATTATCTCAGCTTTAAAATTATGTTGTAATGTGTTTCCTTTACCACGTTTAATTTTTTTTTAATTTGACTGATTCACTATTATTTAAATGGAGTTTCAAAAAACGTTGATTAAAAATAGAATATTTATTATCTATAAAATTATTTTTTACAATATTACCATTTAAATATACTTGATTTAATCCATATGGAAAAAGAGTACAATTTGATTTAATATGGTAGTTTTCAAAATAAATCCGATCTGTTGCTGTTTTTATATCCAAATATATATATATATATATATTACTGTAGAAATTTTGAATTCAATTTATAATCTGTCATTTATTGTTTTAGTCAAATTTGAAATTGCTATTGTATACTTTAAATAATAAAATATTCTTTGGAATTTTAATTATTTTTGTGATAAGTTTTGGATACATATAATATAAATATTAATTATTAATTATTATTTAGTATAATTTGTAAACAGATTTTTCTTTATATCTCTAATTCTTGGGTTTGGAACATGTCTATTTGTATATCTATTGTCTATTGGTTGAATATCTTATTCAGGAGTATTTCCTATAATTCACAACAGTTGGCGCTCTCTAGTACTCTTTCCAAATTCATCCTAGGATAGAGCAACGAAATATTAGGCGTCTGAATAATGGTGAAGAAAGGTATGAGTTTCAATTTCTATCTACATCCTTGTGGATTGTTGGATGGATTACTGATATGTTTAATATATGCACACTTTTCCTCTTCTTTCCATTTGCCTAATATTATTTGTTATTTCCGTTTGCCTAATATTATTTGTTATATCCATTTTTATTTCTGCCTGGTAATGTGTCGGATCTTTTGACGATGTTTCGGCCATGTGGCTGTATCATTGAACGAAACACATTTGGAACCTCTGTGGATACAAAGATCCTTGAAAAGATGGATCTACTGAGGTTCTATCCAATTTCATATTTTCGAATTACATCTTTTCATTTCTTTTTTATTTTTTGTCATTTTAATATTTTGAGCCTCCAAATTTTGATAATCTTTTGTTGTTTGAACTTGATTTGTATGTAACGCTCTTGAATGTTGATAAATTAATGTGCATTGTTAATAATTTAAATAAAATTAAGATCATTTTGCCTTATATGGTAACAATGGTTTCCGTTTGTTAGATATTTCCTTTCATATCTTCTGTACTTTATTTTCCTCCGTATTGTTTTTGAACCAGGGTATGACACTGTTGATGCTCTAAATTAGTCTTATTATATTTATTTATTTATTTATATTTATATATTTATTTTTATTATATATATATATATATATATATATATATATATATATATATATATATATATATATTGTTAAGTCTTAATGTGAAGTCTGCCATCTGTATTAAGCAACCACCTGCATTATTGGTTCCTTTAAGACCAGAAATGTTTACCATCACGTTCTGCCTTAAACAACCTTCTATTCACTCGACCGTTACCAATCAATTGCGAGACCAATGTCAAAGCATATAAATAGTAGAAAGTTTAAATTATACCTTTTTTACTAGCAGTATACCCGTACAATATAAAAAAAAATTAAATTCAAAATCATGGGCAAATTCCTATAATATTCTAAATGACATTGTTATTCAAAGCATTGTATTAAAATATTTAAGTTAATGCTCCTTTAATAAGTTTAAGAATCTGTGTTCCTGCTATACAAAATTATCCTCACAGGCAGATCTGAAGAATGAAATATTTTGGTCCCGTTTGTAAACAAATTTTAAAAAAATATGAAATTAAATCAATATGTGCCAAAATAAAAGCGCTAAAATTGTATGAAAATATATATTACTTATATTCTAGAATATACCAGTGTATTAGTAGAAAATTACCCGCCTATAATATATGAGTTTTAAAAATCTTTACCAAATAATAACATAACGTAATAAATTGAAAATATCGATAATCTCCATAATCTTTAAACCTGAAGGCCGTAATCGATTCCCAAAATGAAAACGCTAAAATTATGTACCCCTAGTACTTATATTCTAATAGATTAGAATATATACCCGTGTATTAGTAGAAGATTACCCATACTACAATATATGAGTTTCAAAAATATTTGTCAAAATAAAACAGATAACGTTATAAATTGAAAATATCAATAATCCTCGTAACCTTTAAACCCCAAGACCATTATTGATGCCAATAAATGCCAAAATGAAAGAGCTAAAATTGTATCGGAAGGTATATCCCTACTATTTACGTTTTCGTAGATTAGATCATATGCCAGTGTTTTAGTAGAAGATTACCCGTACTACATAGACATTCTTTGCACAGATTATATAACATAAAGAAACAAAAATTTCACAATCAAAATGTGCGGGCCAACGGCCGTACCGTGCTGAAAACACCGGTTCTCGTTAGATCACCGAAGTCAAGCAGCATCGGGCGCGGTTAGTACTTGGTGGGTGACCACCTCGGAACACCGCGTGCTGTTGGCCATCTCGGGTGCGGTATCCCCGTGGTTTGCGCGCTAGATTTGCACTCTGCCACAAATGCCGCCGTGTTCATGCGGAGTACGATCACGTTAAACATGTGGGTCCGTAAGTCCTTCCGAGAGGTTGGTGGTAGGGGAAGGAGGGTACGGTCCCTGTGGATGCCTCCCCCACTGGGTACCGGTCTAAATTGGGTGGCACTTCCCGGCCGTCCATACAGTTACCTTACACCTTTCTGGTAGGTCGGACGGTCTGGGTCTCAACAACAACAACAATCAAAATGTGCGAATTCTTATACTATTCAAAATGATATTGTTAATCAAAATATTCTATTAAAATATCTAAATTAATGCTCTTAAAAAGAAGTTTAAGAATGTTGTAGGTATACAAAAATTATCTTCACAGACAGATCTGATGAATAAAACAACCTGGTTCCGTGTGTAAACAAATATACAATACATATAAAATTGTATCAATATATGCCAAAATAAAAGCGCTAAAATTGTATGTGAAGATCTTCCCGTACTACTTATATTCCCGAATATTTGAAGATATACTCATGTATTAGAAGAAAATTACCCATACTACAATATATGAATTTCAAAAATATTTGCCAAAATAAAACAGATGGCGTAATACAGTGAAAATATCAATTATACGCGCAATCTTTAAACTTGAGGGCCGTAATTGATTCCAATATATGACAAAATGAAAGCGCAAAAATTTCATGGGAAGATATAACTGTACTACGTATATTCTCGTAGATTAAAAAATAATAGACAAAGGGAATATTACTGCCAGTACTACAATTTATGAGTTTTAACTGTTTTTGCCAAAATAAAACAAATGGCGTAATAAATTGCAAATATCAAGAATCCCAGTAATCTTTGAACATGAAGGCCGTATTTGATATAATTCGGTAAAAAATGAAATTGCCATAAAATTTATTTTTATATACATTTCTTTATTATTTAAATCGAAAAAGATTTAATAAAAATTATCTGTCATATAAACACATTGGATTTAAATCCATTGCTAAGGATATCATTTTCTTCAAATAAATTTATGAAAAAAAAATGTCATCTGCATAATGTTATGTCTATGGGAAGTTTAACTGTGCGTTTTTAATTAATATCTAGAGAATTCTAGAAATTCGAAATATAGACAAAAATTTTAAGTGGGGCTATTCCAAGGCTATCCACAAAAGTTTATGAAAATCGGTTCAGCCGTCCTCCCGTCATGATGAGACAAATATACAGACAGACAGGTTTTCAATTTTATTTATATAGATTTTAGCCAATCGAGACACTCTGAGAAGATGAAACTCAATGCATTTCAACCACTTAAAGAGGTTGAAGTGAATACTTGCATGAAAAAAAGTTTAAAACTTCATTTTTAGATTTATTTTCAATCTAAAAAAAAAACTGGAATGTCTGGAAGATGAGAGAGAAAATTTTATTCCGAGAAAACGAATGGAAATAGAAAATCAGCAAATTTCTTTTGCAAATATAGTTACCTTAAAGGTTTAGTTGAACTAGTTTACCTTGAAAGCTGAGAAAAAAAATTATTTTTTGTAGTATGCCAGCTTTCTACGTAATCAAAAAATGACGTATTTTTTTTCTTATTCAAGCAAAATTGTTGCAATATTTTAACTTGATGAGTTTTTTATAAGAAAGAGCAATTTTTCGTAAGGTTTATTAATTTTGGTATGGTTCAATTAATTTTGGTTTGTTTGGTAATTTTGGTATGTTTATTAACTTTGGTATGTTTCAAAATTTACTATGATCCAGATAATTCTGGGTAGAAATCCTAAATTATATAAATAAAGAATTTTCCAGAATACCATGGAATCCTACATATAGGCCGGCTGTCTGACGGAGTGAGTGAGCTCAGTGCAATAAGAACTTCAGTGTTTTGTAAAAATGTAAATAAAAATACTTCATTAGTAATAGCATCATAAAAAAGGATTAAATATATCAACTTGTTTCGAAGGCACATAAAAGGCTTCTCCGATAAAATATTTGAGTCAGGGCAGTAATTACAGTAAAAGTGTGGAAATTTATGTCAAAAGAAAATGCTTTCGTGTCCCAGAAATATAGTTCTTTGCCAATTCGAACAAAAACAAAAACTTTACCAAAAACCTAGCAGATATGACACTGGGGTGATACAAACAGCTGAAGATTGCAAAAAATATATTCAAAACACCGAAATTACTTATGAATATGTAACATTACGATATTTAGCGATATCTTAAAAAAGGTAAAGGAAGACTACCGGTTTCAGAAAATAAAATAAATATTCATCAGTAAAAGAGCTAATATATTAAATATATCAAAAGGAAACAATCAGTTTTAGAAAATAAATGGGATATTATCAAAAGCAAAGAGTAAACTAGTAGGTAAAAAATTTAGTAAAAAGACTAATTTAAAGAGAATTTAGTTAACTGGAACAAGAAAGAAGCGAATTTAAATAAAGAAATTGCCGATTTCCAAAAAAAAAAAAATTTCAAATTTTTCCGCATCAGGAAAAAGAGTAAATAAAAATAAAGCAAATAAGCTATTTCAGGAAATGAAATAGTCAATATTAACCGCAAAATTTTATAGTCTATTTCAATATTCAATGAGAAAGTAAAACAGATCAGTAGCAAATAATGAAAATCACACACGGTTTCAAAAACTGAAAAAGTAAACATCAACCTGAGAAGTAAATATAGCTCTACAAATCAAGAAAAACAACCTGTTTTTGACACAAAATTCTTCTTCCTGCAAAGAAAAGCTGGACAGAAACAAATCAGAAAAAAAGAACCTTTTAGAAAACAAAATTATTTAAATACATCCAGAATGGAAGAACAAAGCAATAATAAAGCGAGGAAATTGACCAATATCGGAAACTACAATTAAAAGGAGGAGAGAAAAGAATTAAGCAAGAGATTTCCAGACCGAAGAAATTATGAAAGAATTATCATTAACGAGTGAAATTGATAATTTGAATATCGTCAATGATAATGATCTCGATAATCTTTACTAAGAATTCTCCTTCCTGAATGTAATTGATTTTGCATACGAAATCGGTTCGTTAACTTGATTTTTTCACTTTCATTTTTCTTCGTTTCTAAATGAAGGTAACTAATTTAACCAACGAAATCAGTTTTTTTTCTAATTCATACTACTGCTTTCTGCTCCAGTCAGTGTTCACTCATTAAACTGAAATCTTGTTTGTTTTGTTTTTCGTTAGTTGTTACTGCTCTGTTTTACTTTCTGGTTGAATTTCGAAACTGGTTGTTTGACTTTTTCAGGTTTGATCTTAGTTATTTCATTTTCCAAATCATCTGTTTCCTTTATTTGTAGCTACTCACTTTTACATGATTCAGTTTTCTAACATTTCTCAAAACTGGTCATTTCTTTCATGTTTAGCTGCTCTATTTCTTCTTTCTTCTCGCGGTTGTCGGGAGTCCAATTTAAAACTTTTTCACTCAGAGAGGACAGACCAGTCAGAGTTGTCATTCGAGGACTCCCGGTGGCGACTGAGATCGCAGCCATTACTGACGTTGTCGGAGCCATGGGCTTCAAAGTCCTGAGCAACGTTAGGTTAACCAGGAGAGGAAGCAGGCAGCCTCTTCCTCTTTACTACCTCCAGTTAGAGCCCGGGACTAACCCGGAAGAAATCTTTGCTGTGAACTGTTTGCTAGGCACAGAAGTGATCGTGTAGCCCTACACAGGCAGGAAAGGCTATGCCTCCCAGTGCCATTCGTGCTCGGGTTTTTTCCATTCGAGTGTCGCATGTACACTGCCGCTGAGATGCGTGCGTTGTGCAGGGCCCCATACCGCCAAGGATTGTAAGGCAGAATTTGTCCTCTGCTGTAATTGTGGAGGGCAGCACTCTGCAAATTGGCGCGGTTGCCCCAGGAATCCTGGCAACTCGTCTGTGACTAGCAAACGTAGGGATCCCCACTACCACAACGCACAGAATGTAGGCACCCATCCAGCATATAGAGCTGCTAATGGACGTCCATACCGAAGATCAAACATGCCAAATAGTTTTAACTACGCGCAAGTGACAACTGGACAGCCCCAGGAGCCGTTAACCCCCCCCCCCCTGAAATTGTCAACTTCAGAAATTTTAATAGTAAGGCTGATATGGCCAGCCATGACTTAGCAGATTCGGCCACCACCAAAAGGATTACCATGGCATCCAACCAAAATTCAGGCCCAGGCTTGGCCACTCCCACTGGACCCAGTAAGACTTCTCCCCCTCAAGGAGAGAAGCACATTGACTATGACTCATTTTTGTCGTCTTTATTGGCGATGAGGCATACTCATAATAAAGACATCTTAATGCAGGCCTTCAGCCAAGCGCTACCTGAACTTCGAAAAGCTGTAACTGAGATAGATATGATTTTTCATATCTTTCAGCGTTATAACGCTCTCTTAGGATAAACCCCCCCCCCCTTGTTGTTCTGGCTTCTTTTTCTCGGCCCACTTCCCGTAACTTGCAGTCTCTCAACGTCGGCTTTTGGAATGCCAATGGAGTGCATTCCAGGCTAGACGAGTTACGTGATTATGTTGTGAACAATAACTTTGATGTTTTCATGGTTAGCGAGACTCATCTCGCCTCTCCCTCTTCTCCTGCTATATGCAATTATACTGGTTATTTTTCCTATAGGCCCATTAACCCTGCTGCATATCGTAGACGTATCACCGGCGGCACTGCACTTTACATCAAGAATGACATACCCCACCACCGTCTGAGCGCCCCGGCTTTCACGAAGCTTGAAGCCACGCTCGTAAAGGTCACTATTCCAAATTTGGTCCCGATTACACTTGCTTCGGTGTATAACCCTCCATCAAATTGTAATGCTGCGGCTAATATTAGGGATGTAGAAGCACTTTTGAGACTCAGCAGTAACATGATCATAGCTGGCGACCTAAACGCTCGCCATCGCAACTGGGACACAGCTTCGAACAGCAATGGCGTTGCTCTAAATCGATTGGCCCAGTGCGCCAACCTCAGGATCCTAGCTCCTCCCACTCCGACCCACTTTCCTATCGCTGGAAGGAGAAACCCAAGTACTATTGATCTGGCCATCTTTCGGAATATTCCTTTTGAATATACGATCAGAACTGATACTGATTTATCATCTGATCACCTTCCAGTGATACTGACCCTTAACTTTGACAATTTATCTTTAGACTACCCGGAGGAGCTAAATACAAATTGGGATGACTTCAGATACATCCTTCAAAATTTCAAAGCACCCCCCCCTCAAAATTGCCAGCACCGATGACTTAGAAAAATGTGTCATCGATATGAATCATGTACTGCTAGAGGCAGTCGCTGAGGCCTCGAAACCAAAAACTCCACGACCTAATTATCACACTCTTCCAGGTGATATTAGGGACAAAATTAGACAGCGAAATAGGTTACGAAAGGATTGGCAACGCACCAGGTACCCTTATTACAGCGTATGCTTTCGTAAACTTCATCATGAGATCAAGGCTATGATTAAGACACACACACAGCAAAGCTGGAAAACACACCTTGAGGGACTTACACCCACGAATCACAGTCTCTGGCGAACTACTAAACGCATGAGAACAACTAAAACTTTAATTCCGCCCATTAATGGCCCTAATGGACTCGCCCAGACTGCGGAGGAAAAAGCAAATCTGTTCGCAGATAGCTTGGAACTCCAATTTACACCACATATTGACCATAACTTCAGCCACACATACACAGACACTGAACAAGATCTACAGCAGACCAATCACAACGCACTACACACTCAAGCACCCAACGACTTCTCTCTGGCTGAAATACTGCATATCGTTGATGGACTGATCACCAAGAAAGCACCCGGCCTTGATAAAATCAGCAATCGCATCATCAAGAACCTGCCTGACTTGTACTTATGTTGGATTACCATGCTGCTGAACCATATGATGGAACTTCGTTTCTTTCCCACAAGTTGGAAGACCGCTGTCATCATCCCTATTCCAAAAGCAAATCAAAATCTCTCGCTAGCCGAGAATTTCAGACCAATAAGCCTACTTTCTAGCCTCTCGAAAATCTATGAATTGGTGTTGCTTAAGCGTTTGGATAGTTTCTGCCGTTCGAAGAATATTTTAATACCTGACCAGCATGGATTCCGAACTGAGCATTCAACGCAATCCCAACTTTTGCGTGTTGTCGAAACTATCCACAAGAACGCTATCAACAGACAATATACTACCATAGTATTTTTCGACGTGGCTAAGGCCTTTGATAAAACTTATCTGCCTGGGCTTATTTCCAAGCTGGTGCGACTTGGCATTTCGACTCAACTTTTGACCATCATCAACTCGTACCTCACTAATCGTTCTTTCTACGTACGAGTTGATAAAACTCTCTCCTCGATTAGACCAATCAAGGCCGGAGTTCCTCAGGGAGGAAACCTCAGCCCTCTGCTCTTCAACATATACATCAACGATATTCCAAGCACACCTCATGTTAAGCTGGCCATCTTTGCAGATGACACAGCGTTGATTGCTAGTAGCCAAGCACCACAACACTCGATTAACAAACACACTGCAGACCTATATTAAGAATAGCCTTGAGCACTGGCTCATGACCTGGAGAATCAAAATTAACGCGACCAAAAGTGCAGTTGTCATTTTCAAGCCTAACCACCGAGGAGTCAGCGGAAATTTCATGCTCAACATCTTCAATGAACCCATCCCTTTTGCACATTCAGCCAAGTACCTGGGCGTCACCCTGGACGCCCACTTAACCTACAAAGAGCATATCACTAAAAAGATTGAATCAACTGGCAAAACGTACAGAGCTCTCCTGCCACTCCTCGGTAGGAATTCCCATCTCTCCCTTGAAAACAAGTTGATTGTTTACAAACAGATCATCGTACCGAGCCTTTTGTATGCCTGTCCAGTATGGGGGTCGGCAGCAAAAGGCCACATAGGGAAATTGCAAGTGTTCCAAAATAAAGTCTTGCGATGCATTGTTAATGCTCCTAGATATGTCCAGAATGAAGTGATACATCATGACCTTAAAATCTCTGGCATTACAGAGTATATTGGGCTATCCACTCAAAATTTTTACAAGAAAAACTCCAGTAGACTCTGTATGAGAGACGTCGATCAGGTCTATGACCCGATCGCGCCTTCCTATCTTAGGAAGCGCAGGCCTCGACACATTCTGTTTGACTCTAACGAGACCAAATGGAAAAAGTGTCGTTACCTAGTCCCTCAAACGGGTGTTTCCTAGTTTTTCAGCTACTCTCGTGGATCGAAGATAGATGGCGCCACTCCGATTCAAGGACTTGGCGTTTTTTCGACTCTTCTTTCAGGGCCTAGTTACGGGCCAATAGTACGGCTTGCATTTGCCTCTCGCGTTGCATGTTAGCGACACCTTGTCCACGTTCCATTATCCTATAGAGATTTAATACTTTAAAGCATTTTAAATTTGCTTTTTAGATTGAACTTAATTTGTATTTATAGCACCTCAAAAGATGCTAGCGTCTGCACTCCATCACGCAGACCTTTTTGTGTCCCCTGAAAAGGGCCTCTTTTTTTCACAACAAGCAAGGGAATTTAAATCTGTAAATTGTAAAAGTTATTTAGTTATTTATTTATCTACTTATTCATCATATCCATTTTTCAAAAGTTTTATGTGTAACCTGTAATTTTGTAACTTAAACTTAACTTGTAAACTCATCGATCTTTTTGATTGGCTCTAGCCCTGCCCCGCCCCCTTTCCTTTCCAGTACCTACTTACGAGTTCAGCCTCCCAGGAAAAGAATTTCCATCGTCTTTCAACATCCAGTCAACTACAGCACAGCACCCTCTTCTGAGATGAGTGCAAACACTGATCGCTATTGCTATCTTCGCTACAACGAATGGACATTTCATATTTGAGATGTGGGGTTACGCGTCTGAGACGCAGGCACCCCGAAAGCAAAACGTCTTGGCTCTTTCTTCTCGCGGTTAGCTAACAATTTCGAGCGCGGTCTTTTTCTTCAATTTATACTGGGGATTTTTTTCTTTGCTGCCGATGATAGCTCGTTTAGTTTTGGAAACTGGTTATTACTTTCCTTTATTTTTCTATTATTCCTTTATTTTCTAATACTCCAGCCCACCCAAAGGGTATAGAACAATTATAATGGAAAGCCGGAAATACACAGAAATAACAATAAATCATCACAAATGACAATAGAATAACAATACTACGGGTACTTCCAATCTTTGTCTGTAAAAATTGAAGAATTTTTCAACCTTATGAAGTATTGCTTCGCAATTTAAGTTAATCGAAGTCAACTAAATTTTGTTGGGAAGAGTTACAAAAGAACAATGAACAAAGATAAAATAGCTAATTACTTTCCTATGTATTTGACCAATCATATAATTTTTTGATGAAGTTACTATTTAATTTTTTGAAATTGGTAGTTTTCTCTTTATATTTATTAAGTACCACTAAATTTCTTAACTTTTTTTATTCATAATATATTTCAGTTCTGTTTTTCAATTCTTATAATAATCTGCTATTTGCATCATTGTATTTCGTACATCATTACTTTTTCGGTTTAATTACTTTTTTCAGCTTGGCAACGCCTACCTTGGTCATGTACGCCTTCTTCTGTTAATAGAAATTTCCCTACCTTTACTGCAGCGTCTCAACTCAACTAGGCAGATGAAGAAGATTCTTTCTTGCTTTTAAAATGAGTGGTTGAATTAAGCCAACAGTATCTTATACTATTGCTAAGAAATTATTTTTTTTTATTTAAAGATTATTTTAAATGAAAGTTTAAGCGAATTGTTAACGTTTTGTAAATAATCACTATGATGATACGCATTTTGATGGTTTATTCTTTTCCTGGGGCTAATTAGATTTTGGTACAAAATTGAAAAATTATAACTCGGCTGGCTCTTTGTTCGAAATGTTATGAGAACGAAAAGAAAAATACCCATTTCTAACTATGTGGAAAAAACTCTTGTTCTATAAGTAAATTTTGACAGAAAGGCTATTGAAACCATTCCTATTATGCTAGATTAAACCATTCTCACCATATTTCTGTACTGACGCTTCGGCGAGATGGCGTCTCTAAAAATACACCATTCATCAACGACAAATAAAATGTTTAAAAACTGCAAATCTGATGTAATTTGAACAAGTGTTAATACCACGAATTATTTTGTGCAATACAACTCCATATAATAAATATAAATGAGTCTATAAAAAAAGTAATTTGAGTCTACAGAGGAAGTCATGTGCTGTCCACGTTAGGTTTTTACATTATTGTAGAAAAAACAAAAATTGAAAGCATTTGTTTTTCTTTTGTAAGCAAAGTCAAGATAAATTTTCGGTTTTCAACTCCCTCAACTAGGCTCCATCGCACATTTTTCAGTAGGTTTAACGTTTAATTTTTCCGCCTGGCAGCGTCTTTTCATAAGCACACCTTAAGCTGTTTGTTTTCCCATCTGGTGACAGCCACAACAATGTGTGCATCGTATCGCAAAGGTCAAAATGTCACGTTATTAAAACTTACTCTGGATGAACTATCACGAAAAGTGAGGTTTAATATGTTAATGCTCGGCGCTGAAATAAAATGTCATATCAGGGAGTAATTTCTTTCAGAAAGTTCGGGATAGCAAAAGATTTAAAGTATGTGCGCTTAGGCTTTGTTTTGGTGAAAATTAAATGATGGGAAAATTTCTAGGAATCGCGCTCCTAGAAAACCACCCAGCTTCCGTGGATCGGTTTCGAGGTTTTAGCGCTCATCAGCAAAGTTTAGATCCTATCTGCACTGGAAACTAGAAAGTCTGGTGGCACAATTTCGCGAGAATCTATGGAAACCAACAAAGTCAGTCGTTTATTAAAGAAAATTAAGCTCAGATGCACTGGGATACTATAGCTACATTCATAGCCTTAGAATACGTGTATAGAGGGACACGGCACAAAATGCATGGGTCCTATTAGTGCTGTGTAAAGGGGGCCCTATACAGTACTAATAGGACCCATGCAAGGGTAAAAGCAATCGTGACCCCTGTCATGAGATTAATGCTTAATTTTTGGTAGAAATGGCGTCCTTTCTAAGTGAGCTTTTAAGCAAGTAGCAAGTTTTGAGCTTGTATCGTCTGCCCCGATGCTGTGTAAGAAAGGATAAAATGTCACGTAAAAAATACACATTTGATGAAAGATTACGTAAAGAAAATTGAAAAGCTTTCTTAACCAGAAATAAGCACTATTCTTAATTACACTGAATGGAGGGGATAACCCAGTGGAGGTTAAAGCACGAGGATTGCATTCCGAAACCCGAGTTCGATTCCGGAGCTACCCAACACTATCCCAGCGTCTATGAGGAATATAAGTCCTTTAAATCTGTAGATCCGAAAGTCTTTCCGAATGGGTGATGGCAGGAGGAGAGTACGGGCCATGGGAGGAGAGTGCGGGCCAACTACTGTATTCCGGTTAAATTAGGTGGCAAATGGGCGCAGAAGTCTAAACTGTCCTCCTTGCATGGGACTCTATAATAACGAGGCAATGGCAAAAGTCCTTCCATAATGAGTAATGGAGACGACACCAACCAACACACCAATTACCCTGGACAACAGCCAAAATACTTATGAGACATAAATAGATGTTTGTTTAACTAAGTAGACGTGCTGATCACGAATATGAACTTAAAAATCGCAGATTAACTCCAGTTTTCAAGAAAGGGGAGGGGAGACCAGTGGGGATGAATGATCTACACTGGTTGTAGAAACTCACTTTCAACGCTACAATAGACTAGGTGCAACATGTCATTGAAAATACACTTTGTACACTCAATTGGGTTTCTTCCCGGCCAACTGCAATACTGACGATCACGGAGGCTCTCTTGGTTTCATCAGAAAATTATTACTCTCGAAAAAATAACATCTGCAATGGAATGCAGCAATGTAGCAGATTACTTTTGAACTCTTTCGTGAGATTCTCCAAAAACTCGTTACATGTTACAGTTTTCGTGTATGAGGACTTTAATAGATTATGCAAATACAAATATGTATAACTTGATTTATAAATGTTTCAAAAACTAGAGTTAATCGTGATGTTTTAACGGTCATTTTTATATGCAGAAGACCAAACAACATAAACATAACTTGGTTTAATCTCAGAGATACACAAAAAGTCAAAAATTTATTGTCCACTGTTCTAAAATATTTTGGAATTAACCATATTCTATTCTTCTTAACAAGGAAATGTATTTCAAATCATGTTTCGTGGTAAATAAGAATTAATTTCGAAATAGTGAAGGTAAGAATCGCATAGTGGCTGTATCGAATTTTGCATGTAATTTAATCAAACTGACGTAGAAACAAAAACTTCTTATTGAATCAATGATATTATCGCAATAAAATCAATAACATTATTTCAAATGCTTGCAAATTTATGGGGGCAAATTTTCAACCCTATCACAATACTTCCTTTCTTATTTCTCCTTATTTGCCCGATAAGGTAGGGCAAGATGTGTCCTCTGTTTTTTTCTTTTTAGTATGAGCCCTTTCTTTCGTTCTGTGCATTTCAACTTCCTCAACTTTTGGGAGTTTAAATGGAGAACTTGTCAATTATTCTGCTTTCTGTGATTTGGGTCGTGATTAAACTTCACTGATATCCTCCTGAAACTCATGTGTTTGTATATTTTGCTGTCCTCCTTTCTATATGCTTTTATGACATGTTTTATAAGATTCTTTTCACCCGGGCCCTTCAATTTTTTTACAAAGCACACTACGACTTTACAAGCTTATATTTCGGTATCTACGCATATCGTTGATAACCTCCTGAAACTCGTGGCTGTTTAGATTTTGCCATCCTCCTTTTTATACGCTGAACTCTTATGACGAGTTTTTATGAGGTTACTTTTACCCGATCCCTTATTTTTTTTTATTTTACAAAGCATTGACTTTACAAGCTTATATTTCGATATCCACGTACATCATTGACAGCCTCTTGAAACTCGTGTATTTATAAGGTTCTTTTTACCCGGCCCCTTCAATTTTTTTACAAAGCAACGATACGACTTTACAAGCTTATATTTCGATGTCCACGTATTCAATATCTATTGCAAATATTTTAATAAAGTAAATTCCTATTAAAAAGTAAATAAAAAGGATGCAGAGATTACCCTAAAACTCAAATTTCAAACGAAAATGCAGGCTTACAGTGGATATAATTAATGGTAGATTATGCACTGAATAAAGGAGGTTAGAGGCTTCTAATTAGCATATTTGACTGCAGATGACAGCATATGGCGAGCTATAATTATCCTGGACGTCTGTGCTCCGTTTCGCGTTAAATAATATGTACGTGTTAAATAAAGCTTCAAAAGTTTATTTTTTATAAAGAGAAAAGTACTTTCACGAAATAGAATTTATATAATATTTCAACGCAAGTTTCACAAGAATTCACACAAGGCACGTGTATGTTCAGTCAAATGGTTCCAAAAGAAATCCTTTTCTGACTTCTCGTGTTACCACAACCGCAAAATATTCCACATTTTTGTTTTGATTTATTCTTTCCTTCCTTTGGGGTTTGACGGGAAATGTTTCGCAAACACAGGAAAAACGGAATATTTTGATTAGGATAAGAAAAGAGAAATGTAATATTCCTCTATTTTTTATGTTTTACGTATGCGTATTTCATTGTTATCTCAAAAATTTTAATATGTTCCATAGGGTAATTATTAACTATAAAAATAAGTTCTTTCTGGAGTAACAGAGGAGTAAACAAGACATTTATCGATAGAATATTTCCATTTTTAGAAAACATTTCTAATGCACTATTTTAGGAATTTTTACTTCGTAATCTAAAATGCTGTGAAAAGCTGATTCATGCATATCTGTTAAAAATTAAACTTTTCCAAAAGATTGAAATTGAAAACAGAATTTTACTTGCAATTTTTATATATATCTATATTTTTTTTATGTATTTAGCTTCTTTAAATTGTTATATTTAGTGCTTAGTCGTGATGCAAGGAGAAAATATCTTTGTAATAACTTGTTTATTTGGAACTCATAAACAAGACCAATATGTAACACAAGCGGGCACAATACATATTGAGTATCATAAAACACAATACCAGCCTATAACGAAACGTTTCCAAGAATATGGAAGACACTCCCATTGCAATGCACTGCATTGTAAGGCATGTGCATTGCTTACATATGGAATACACTCCTATAGATTTCGCAGGCGAAACTGGTTCATGGATACTAGTATCTACAATCGGAGTGTCTTACATACAAACTACGGGGAGTGTCTTACATACAAACTACGGACGCCAAGCACTACGTGCTAACATGCTAATCTGCAACTCTATAAGCTACAGAGATAAACTTAAATCCGTCTATCCCATCTTTACACAGTTACAGTTATATACAGCATATCCCCGTTTTTCAAAATTTTAAAATTATTTTTTAATTTTAAAAGTAAGCACAATAAAACATTAAAAATTTAAGAATATCCGTAAACATTACAAACACCATGGCTTTACCCTGTTTATATTCAATCAGAAAATACAAAACACTCTTACAGAACGCTAACAACATTTTTAATCCAAGGCGCGACAAATATTATGATATTACCTATCAAGAGCAGCTCTACCATCGAGTCATATATGGTTTACTCACTTGTTTACTTTCAGACATATTCCTAGATGACTTCATATTAATAACAGTATAAATCGATCTCATCATCCTGAAACATAAGTGGTTTTAAGGACTGTCTCAAGGGTACAGGATTTCTGCGTATCACTCTGCTATTTTCATACTTAACCCAAAAGGGATTTAACAGTTTTATCTTGCTCCCAGTGTTTATCCTTTTGAATCCACACATTCTGATTAGACTCATGCTCAGGTAGTGGTCTAATATTACGATCATAACATTTTTTTGAAACACTTCACCTATCTCGAAGCTGCGTAGCAACATCCCTCTGAACTTGTGAAATCAACATATTTTTACTTATAAGAACTTTAGTTTTGACCCTTCTACTCATCAATATTTGAGGCAGTGAAACTTCTATACATTTTCATGAAGGATTTCCATATTCTAACAAAGTAGAACTTTGGTTTTTTTCTCCTTCTAACACTTTTTACTTGTAGCTATTTGAACAGCCAATTGAGCTTAACCATTAGATTTTGCATAAGTTGGACTGCTTGTTATGACTCCAAATTCCACTTTCTAGTAAATTCTCCAAATGCATACGATCTAAATTCCATATTATCTGCAATTATTGTTATCGGTATACCATAACAATCAAATATAAGTTTAATATTTTTATTATTTCACCAGCATCCCATTGGAACCAGCTTAATTCACTTTAATAAATTATTAATTTCAACCAAATAATATCTTCGGTCAAACTCGAGAAGATCCATAGCAATCTTTTCAAAAGGCAATAAAGGTATTTCATGCGAAATCAAAGGATCTTTAATAATACTGGGTTCAAACTTCTCACATGCGGAACATTCACCTATGTGATTTTTTGTCGCTTGCCATTCCGGGCTAATATAACTCTTGTCTAGCTTTGAACTTGGTTCTTTCAATACCAAAATTTCCATCTTACAAAAATGTCAGCATTTCACTTCGCACTTCCGCAGGCGCCAAGTCTAAGATTTTACGATATTTTTTTCTTCTCTTCAGGCCAACCATTTTTATAGACTTGCATTATTTGACTTTAAACTGGATCATTTTTGTTGCAGTTCTAAACTGTTGCAATCTTCGCTCGTTCACGCATAAATGCCTAGTTGACTTAACACAGTAAACTTATTTACATTTACTCAAAATATCATGTCTCTTGCTTCTGTATTATAAGACCCACTCAAGCGAGAATCGCGTCTATTGCTTTTGTATTATAAGATCCACTCAAGAAAGAATCGCGTCTATTGCTTCTGAATTGTAAAATCCACTTAAGAAAGAATCGCGTCTATTGCTTCTAAATTGTAAAACCCACTTAAGAAAGAATCATGTCTATTGCTTCTGTATTATAAGACCCATTGAGCAGATCTGCATCATGCATATAGTTTTCCGATAAATACTGCACATTTAAATCATACCGCAAGAATTTAAGTTTCAATTGCTGTAACCTACTTGACTAAATATTTCTTATCAACGAAATTTAAATTTAAATTTGGTTTAACAACCTTCATGGCGCATAGCTGTCTGGTTGTTGTACTGATGACGAAAATTCGAAAATGGTTTACAACGTTATACTAGTTATTAGGCCTAGCTTGAGCGCGTAGTGTCAAAACAAGGGAAAAGAAAATAAATTCAAGTCTTTTCTGGAGAAAATACTAAAGCTGTCTTTATTTAAAGAACGAAATCTTGCCAAATACAATGGCTGGCTGCTATAAACATAAGCAGCAGAACATATGTACTTAAGAGCTCGATGTTGTAGATTGTATAAAGAGTTCCATACGGAAACACAGGATTGCAATTTGACTTCCACCACTTGCTGGTCACATATCGGGAATAATACCTATTCCATTACTTTTAACTTTGAAGCACAACACAAAGAACAATCATCACTAAACATATGGGCAAGTTTCTACTGAAAAAAAACTCGTGTTTACTTGAGTTCAAAACATATTTTTCACCGGTGGATGATTAAAGGACTAACTGTGACTTAAACTGTCCCCAACAAACTTAACCGTTTGATATTTGGTAATAATCTCCACCCGTTCGCATACGTAGAGACTAGAAACGTATAGCATATAGTAGATACGGTGAGACTGCGATGAATGAATAAACATCCTGCTTTCATATCGAACCCTTTATATACTCTAGGATGGGTACCTTCCGGAATATTACATTATCCGGGGTTAATGCAGAGTATGCAAATGAACTTGTATACGCGTCGGATACGTAATTTGCATGAAGACTTCTGCTGAAAGAACGCTGTGAGTCACTCCCGAGAACGAAGTAAGTTGCTAAAAAATAAGTTTGTGTTTATGAACTTAGTCCAGGATAATAGTGAGTCGTGATGTTTATTTACATACCTCCAGCAATATTACACACATATTTATCCGGGCGCGGTAGCCCATTGGTTAGCGCGCTGGAGTTGCACTCGGTAGGCCCGGGTTCGATTCCAGCCACTGCCAAAACTGCCGCCGTGTTCACGCGGAGTACGATCACGCTAAACATGTGGGTCCGTAAGTCCTTCCGAAAGGTTGGTGGTAGGGGAAGGAGGGTACGGTCCCTGTGGATGCCTCCCCCACTGGGTTCCAGTCTAAATTGGGTGGCACTTCCCGGCTGTCCAAACAGTTACCTTACACCTTTCTGGTAGGTCGGACGGTCTGGGTCTCAACAGCAACAACACATATTTATCCATAGCATTTACTATTGGTTTATGATCTGTGTGTACCAGTATTTTACCATATGTGTAATTAAAGAACTTTTTAACAGCACAAATACTACACTCAGAAACTCATTTTAATTTGGACATAATTTTTCTGCTCCCATAAATCCTTTTGCAGCGAAGGCGGTAGGCTGACTGTTTTGAAATAAGCAGCATTCTAATCCCTCTTTTGAACTATGGCACTGGAGTATAATTGGTTTCGAACTGTCAAACATTCCTAAAACTTATTTTGTTTTTTAACTCAAGATTTTGTATGTACAGGAAACCACTGCGAACTCACGTTACTTTTAAGAAATTCTCCCAACTGAGCAGTACTTTTAGACAAATCAGGAACAAATTTTCATCCAAGTAGTACTTTATTAAAGTAGTTTCATCAAGTATGTAGGGAATAACAAATCTATTTTAAGCAATATAGAGCGCAAAATTAATAGTGTTGACCTGTTTCAGAGACAAGAAATAGATTTCTTCGTCAGAACAAACAAGAAGAGCAACCGTCACTCATCAGGACAAGATCAACAAGCGATGATGAAACAGAAAATTAAAATAAAGCAGGAAAATCGGGGTTGCCAACGGTAAGAGAATAAAAAGTACTTAAAAACTATAGAGAAAGAACCGAGAAGTTTGACGCTATGAATCAACGGTAAAATACCAAAAGCGGAAAGTGAACGAATAACAAAAAGATTTGAAGTACTTATTCAGTGAGTAAAACTAAAAACATAGGTGTCCTATTAAATTAGAAGGTAACTAATGGGTTTCGGAAATTACATGAGTCGCTCAAATCAACTGTAAAAATATTTGTTTATAAACAAATACGAAGTGGAAGAGAAAATGAAGGAACTAACTAATTTTTGAGGCTTACTTCGTTAACAAATACTTCGAAAAATAGCAAAAATTCAGGAAACTGGTAGAAAATTAACAAAAAAGAAGAAGGAAATAAACTATTAATTTTGAGTTTGTTGTTGCTTCAAACAAAGTTTATTTTAGTTTTATCTCTTATCGTCCCACACTGGCGATACCCGCCTACACGTAAAAATGTTCTAAATCAACATTGTCAATATCTAATTGTAACACATATAAAAGCCTTTTCATAGTTTTGAAATATATTTTCTGTCTGATCATAAAATAGCCATATAATCCTTTTATTGCATCCAAAAGCTCCTAAATCACCTCCTTTTTCAGATACGTAAATCCTTGCAGAAGATACTGTTACGTGATATAAAGCACCAATTCCAGAAATCTAACTGAAAATTTTGTACCTGAAGGTTAAATACTATTAGAAATATACTTGAAATATTTAATTTATTGTGCTTAGAATTTTTCAGTAATACAAAAAATTAGTTTATATTTTATAATAGGAAGTTATAGAGACCAGGACCGTCACAAGGGTGAGGTCAAAAGGATGCATTACATAGGGACCCCGGATGCTTAGGGGTACAGGCCGAATAAATAGTTAAGTGAAAAAGTATTTTTGTAATAGGGGTGATATAGGAGCCTAAAAGTTCTATTGGCGGCACTGATAGAGACTGTAGATAATACTAAGACTAAACTGAGACTATTATCTTTCTTTGAGACTTACACTTCAAAGAAAAAAAATAGTCTCAGTATCTCTATGGATAAAGGGACTTCTGGTGGACTGGTGATTGGTATTCCAATACACAACAGAAAAATACAAAGTTATTTATAATAGTACTCGATCAACTAATCCCTGCAGGTTAGATTCAATGGCTGCTGCTGCTAACCAAAATTGGAATTTTCCTAGTATACTAACATTTATGACGTGGGCTTTATCAATTCAAGAAAAGTTACATCGAACAGGTTGCTCTAAAAAAGCAGAAGAATTGGAGATTGTACAGATGAAAAGTTACACTCTGCTGTGAAACCTGAATAGAACGAAAGTAGGATCTACTTTCAAATATAGAACGAAAAATAATTGTCTTGATAACTTACAGACTGAACCCATATTGTGCTACGCTTTGAAAAAATTAAAATTTTTTATTATAAAATCTTTTCAAATGTGTGTTTCTCTAAGCCTATATTTACACATAAAATCCAAAAACTTACCAAACTTTTATTACTTTGATCAGTACAGGCTGTCCTAAAAATAGGACAATGGTCCATCCTCTAAATATATATCCCATAGGACAATCCTCTAGATAATTTTTTTGACAATACTTTTTTACTGGCATAGAAGTATGGAATATTACCTTAATAAATTTATATGTTTTTCTTAGAGCTCAAAACTTTAAAAAATTTGTGTGTTGAAAATGTAAAAAAAAAATCTGCAAGAATCGCAATTTTAAAGAATTAATAAAAAAATATCCAGCATTCATTTAAACATGCGACAAAGGCAAATATAGAGTTTGATTCTTAAACAATATATTATCTATAAATTGAATTAAAATATGCAAAAGGATTTATATAAAGACCACTTATGTGTGATGTCCTACTTTTAGGACGATGAGGAAATGTGGGTTAAGGGTTATTAGACCAGCCTGAGATTGGTGGTTTGATTTCCCGCTAAGATAGATAGTTTTCTACAAGATTCTTAAATAAAAGAAGCTGTATAATGTAACAAGGAAACTTCATAGGTTAAAAATAATCTCATAAGTTTAAACAATTATTTCCTTTAAATATTATCTGTTAATTACTAAGATTTGCTCGATTTTCATTTAGTTTAGTCTTTATGGCAAAATTCAGGTCTGTTTTAACTTTCCCTGCAATACACGGTAATGTATAGAGAAAGTATTGGAATCATGTCGAAAATTGCAACTCTAGTTTTCGACGGATCTACACGTTTCAAGACCTCTAGAATACGAAAAAACCATTTTTAGCGCGACGTCTGTGTGTGTATCTGTGTGTCTGTCTGTCTGTGTGTCTGTCTGTGCAGATTTTGTGGCCACTCTAACTAAAAAACTAATTGACCGAATTTCATAAAATTTGGTAGGGAAGTCACTTGTGGGCGAATCTGGTGCTGATTAATTTTGGGTACGGTTTGGGATAAAAGAAACCGCTTTTTTTTTTGCGAAATGGCCCGCAAAAGCTTGTATCCACTCTAGCTGAAAAACTAATGGACCGAATTCCACAAAATTCAGTAGATAAATCCCTTGTGGGACACCTTGATGCTGATTAGAATTTGGTATGATTTTAAAAAAAGCAACCTGCCTTTTTATGCAAAATGGCCCGCAAAAATCACCAAAATCTAAAATAAAAAACCACGTATGCTCAAATACGTAATTTTTAACGAATAAAAGAATAAGACCAACCGCATTACACTAAGACTAGCCGTTCTCGAGATATTTTGGTTTTTTCGTATTTCCGCTACGCCACCTTTGAAAAGAAATCCAGTTTTCAAATGAGTACGAAAATTGAATTAAAAGTTAATTAAATGTAATTAAAATAAATGGAACGTGAATATAAGTCTGCAGGGAAAGTTATGTGCTGCCCACATCAAATTTTTTCTAATGGTATCAAAATCCAATGAGTAATAGGGCAACACATATGTAATTTAAGTACCAAATTCCTTGAAATTTTATTAAATAGTTTTTGCATTAAAATAGATACATACATTTTAGAGACAAATACACACATACAGAGACGATACGGCAAAAACAGTTCATTCGTATTCAAGAGGGTTCTAAACGTATACATTTATATAAAACTTGGGACTATTATATTGGATTGCATTTCATTACTTTCACCGTACACGATGGAGAAAATGAAAGTTAAAAATATTCGCATTCGAGCAAACCTTCTAAATGCATTAGATATTAATATAAGAATATTTCTGGTAATGAATGAAAATAAAATTTATAAATTTTAAAGACGTTTTTTACCTTAATTATGGTTTAAACCTATGTCAGAGAAATTATTCCAGACAAATATTTTTCATTTTAATCAATCACAAATGAAAAGCGTTAGACACAAAGGAAATAATATCTTCTATCATTGGCACGACACATAGAAAATACTTAGATCATGTTTGCTAAAGTTCTGATGCAACATAGCGGTATTTCTTTTTATAAGAGATTTTCCCTCTGATCACAAGATGGCTGTATAAACTTTTATTGCGTATGAATTCCTTTAAGCCATCTAAAAGGAAACGTAAGCCTTTTAACAGATTGAGTTACGTGATTTCTGATATCATTTTTGGACAATTAGAAAAATGGTGTCTGGAGCTTAAATGCTATTGCAATATTCGATTGTAAATGCTATTGCAAAATGTGGTTTCCCGTGTCTTAAATAAGCGCCAATTACTTAAATAATACTGATACAGACAACACCACTTAATTTCCAAATTATCTGTTTTGATCCAAAATCTTTCCCGTGCTTCGTTTCCTCCATGAGAATATATGCCAATTATATAATGCGGGCTCAATACGCCTTAAATAAGCTCCTCTGCCACGCCTGAAATAAGCCCGTTGCAATTTGTCACGTATGCTCACGAGGGGGCGCGGTAGCCCATTGGTTAGCGCGCTGGAGTTGCACTCGATAGGCCCGGGTTCGATTCCAGCCGCTGCCAAAAACTGCCGCCGTGTTCACGCGGAGTACGATCACGTTAAACATGTGGATCCGTAAGTCCTTCCGAGAGGTTGGTGGTAGGGGAAGGAGGGTACGGTCTCTGTGGATGCCTCCCCCACTGGGTTCCGGTCCAAATTGGGTGGCACTTCCCGGCCGTCCAAACAGTTACCTTACACCTTTCTGGTAGGTCGGACGGTCTGGGTCTCAACAACAACAACGCATGCTCACGAACATCTGGGTCGTCGGTTATATATATATATGTGTGTATATATATATATATATATATATATATATATATATAGCATACTAAACATATTAAAATAAAATTATTTCACAGTTATCCAATTTTTCTCCAGAATTTTTCTCCTTCTGGTACCGTGAGTGTTGCCCGGGCATAAAAGCAGTCTTTTAAACGGGAAAGAGGGGTCGCCATCCCCCTCTACCATTTTATGCCTTGCATTTGGTCATTTCCCCTCTTTTTCATATGAATCTTATATATATATATATATATATATATATATATTTATATCTCTTTATTTTTAATTCAGCAAAATTTCATCCGATTAAAGACAAATTTTAACACAATACTCATAATGATAATATAATACATTATTGAGAAAAAATTAGAAAGATATGTTCTTAATTCATAAAGTTTGAAAACTGATGATTAAAACCTATATTAAAAAACAGCTTCTTTGATGTCTCAACAAATAGAGATTTTATCATTTATTGTCTGACCAAAATAAAACTGATTTCGAATTCGAAATTTTTATTGGTTCTAGGCTATAAATGCTCGCAAGTCACAGGCGGGTGCCAATCCGGCACAGAGGCACATCGTAAATGCTTGCTGCAGTTTTTCGTCATATGCCATCCAGCAATAAATTCCGCACCTATCAGATCTGCAGCATTTTATTAACTGCTTTAGCACTTTACAATATTATTTACATGTTTCTTGAGTTTGTTACATGCTGGCTTCTGCCTCACTCTCAAGTGCAAGGCTATATTTTTTCGACCTCAGGCCTGCGCAGAAGGTTGACCAAAGCTGTAAGACCTACATACAGTCTATGTTTAGTGTTGTGGAACTGCCAATTTTGTTTTAGAGTTTTTGCTATTATGCTACTCAGTCTTTGTTTCTCTGATTTAATTACTGTTTGACTTTTTTTTTGTTTGTTTGTTGTTGTTGTTATAGTTCTTTATTCTTTCAGATGCATAGTCTTTGCTACGTTTTCTACTGTGATACATATAGTCTGCGCTGTATCTGAGTCCTTGTTGAGATAACCTGTTAAAGTTTTTGCTAACTTATTTCTTTATCTTTGCTGTTTCATTGAGGCAATTTCATTTAAAAGCACTGACTTTGATTACGTCTGTGCTGGTGAGATCAATATTTCTAATTCCGAACCCCTGACTCTAATGCGCTTAGGCTGCGTATGCTGTGTGATGTTGTACTTACTGTAATGTACATAATGTCTTCCAAGTAATTTAGCATTTTCTTGACTCTATTAAACGAACGATCTTGAAGGGGCGATATGATATCGACCTGATATGATATCGATTCAGATATTGACCAGCGTTATTGCTACTTTGCAACATATGCATCAGGTCAGACTTGAGACTCAACTTTGGTAGTTTGATATGGACTTCAATGTCTTCTTGTGGCTGTCCTGTTGCGGGCTTCGCTGACTGGTCCGCTTGTCCGTTTCCTTCTGTGCCGACATGTTCTGGGACCCATGTCATCTGAACTTTGTGATCGAACCTTAAGATGAGTTTTTGGGCCTCTTTGACCTGACTCGCAGTTGGCTCGTGCTGCTTTAATGTTTTAAGACTAGATAGGCTGTCTGTGACAATTACCGCCTGTGGCAACCCATATTGTAGCATTGAAGTGCCTGTGTTATTGCTTTAAGTTCTGCCTGGAAGACCGTAGTTTCTTTAAGTGAAATTCCTTGAATTTTGTCCCCCACACGACTGTCGCGTGGCCACCACTAACTGATGTCATTCTTTCAGTAGACGCGAACTGACCTCTCAGATTTTAGGTGCATATCTCACTAAATGTTTGTGAATTTGGAGTACTTTGACTTTAAGCATTTCTATGTGAGGCAGCCATGAATGTCTCTTAATTTATTGTTGTTTTGGTTAGTATTCCTCTGTCACTGACTCTTATTTTGCCGATATTTACAATAGTTTTTTTTAATTACATATAACTATTTGATAAATTTATCTGAAAAATGTGCAATATCTCGAGAAAGGTTCATACTAACGCTAAAAATATTGTGTCAATCGTTTTTCAATTAAACATTACATATGAAATAACTATTTATTTAACAATATTCAAAGTCCCGATTTTTAAATGCTTTGTCTGAAGTATATTAAAAAATCAATATCTCGCGAACGGTCGCGCAATATCAATACATCGCGCAATATCTCGCGAACGGTATATGCTAGAGTTCAAATTTGTGTCATTCGTTTCCAAATTAAAAATTAAGTTGATATGATTATTTATTTATCATTACTGATAGTACTGATTTTTAAATTATTTTTTCAAAACTTCATTGGAAAATTGGAGGGATTTTAGAACATTTGACCACATTTAAAATCAATAGGATTCCAGTATTCACCGATCGCAGCAGTCGTACTAAATTATATTTGAAATGCTCGTTGCGTTCGTCAGATATCATACATGCACACATATACCTTTAAAAACATTCGATTCAGATCAAGGATGTTTGAAACATGTTCTTCCGTCAATAATCCGCATTCGAATTTTCGACCCTTCATAATTCTTTCCCTATACATTATGCTATGTATATAAGCTAAGTAACTAGGGGCGAAAAATTTTTTATAACCTGTATGGCGTCGAAGTGGTAAACTCTCTACTGATCTTAAACTTTCCCAAAAACTCAAACGTTTTAACAATATCTTCTCAATTATATCCGGTGTTGAGCAAAATTTGGACATTCCTGAGAAAATCTAGGATGGAAAGCAATTACATGTTGCTCAATTAAATTTTTTGTGTCCTATTGCCTCAAGTTGGAATGCCTACAAATCTAATCAGTCAAATAGTTATCTAGTTAATGGTTTAACTATTATTAGAGGTGGAAAATGGCATATAAGTGGATTTATTTTCAGCCTTACACTATTGAGTATCGTTCATAATTGACCACGAGTTTATAAAAGATAAACGTTAAAAGTGAGAAATTATCAGAAATATATAATAGTACAGGAATATGTTTGTTTGTTTGTTTGTTTGTTGGTCGTGTAGCGTAAAGTCTAAGCGACCCACAGCTACGAAATTTAGTAAAGAGTTACCTTGACTCCCAAAAGAAAATACCTCATCAACATTTTTTTTAACTCAAATTAGTTTAAAAGTTAAGAATTCAATTAAATTTGGCCCTATCAAAATACAGCGGCCAATTTTGATTGGTAGCACCATTAATTGCATGTTGCTACAACTAAAACAATTTTTGGATTTTACGTACAGCTTAAAAAAGGCATGTCTGTCCTTTCAACTTTGGTCCATCGCACACATTATCGATAAGGACAAAGATTAAATCCTACAGATCCGGCCCACCGTGAGATCTGCAGCGATCCCGCTGACAGTATCTGGGCTTAACTTTCACTACTGAGACTGGGTAACTTGTCTAAGATTGTTTGTTCAAATATTGGTGACGTCATCTACTGTAACATTTGAAGGCGAAAACGTTGTGGTTCGAATTTTCATGTTGTAACGGCGATAAATTTATAATATTCTGATAAATGTTTTCGGTTTCAAGAATTTATTGGTGTTTGGAGTATCCTTTCATGTCAAATTTGCATTTAAATTAGTTTATTTTGTATATGTCATCATATCTTTGTGTCATCAGAAAGTGTGCAAGTGTTTTCCGAATGATGTGCCTTTTTTTATAATGTCTTTTTATGATGTATAATTTTATAATGTCTTTTTTATAATGTTTTTTAACTTGCTTGGCAAATAAATGTTTATTGCGTCATCTTTAAAGCTAGATTCCTTGCTGTAAAAGGAAAATTATTCTGTTCAATTATATCATATTGCAGGTTTTCAGCAAGAGAGCAGGCATCTGAAAAAAAAAGAAATGTCAAAATTGAGAAACCGAGATCCGTTATCAGGTTTTTACAGAAACCCGCAAAAGTGACCACAACTTGTTTATTTTTTACTCAATCCAAATATGATTTTTCTGCTTATTTTTATTAACACTTTACAACAAAGTTGAAAAGTGTTTATGACTTTGTTCATTCTGTCTGTCTGTCCGTTAGCACGATAACTGCCGTAAAAATGACTTTATTAACACTTTACAACAAAGTTAAAAAGTGTTTATGACTTTGTTCATTCTGTCTGTCTGTCTGTCTATCCGTTAGCACGATAACTGTCGTAAAAATGACTTAATCAAAATGAAATTTTAGTATGTTGTTCAGACGGTCTGTAGGACCTATGGGAATATAAATGAATAATATCACCCAATTAGTTTTGGATTGAATCCGGGTTGAAAAAAGGAAATACATTAAACCCCATGGGACCTAATTTTTCAAACGTTTTTAAGCGGATTTAAAATTCACATATTGCTTCGAAAATTTTAAGAAATATTCAAATTATTCCATAGAATATATAAAAAAAATTTCAGTAAAATATATTCAGTAGTTTTTAAATAAAAATTAAAATAATAATTACACTTTTTATATGAAGCGATCACGTCACCATTATATGAAGAGATCACGTGGCCCACTTCAAAATAAAATATGGCATCCATCTTGTGTCAAAATCGTGATTTTTAAAGTTCTTTTTAATTCGTATTTAGTGTTGTATCCGTCCTAAAATCGCTTTATTTTTGCTGAAATTCTGTACATCTACATACTGGAACAACGCAATTACAATATATTTGAGTTTAATTATCATTCAAATTTGATTATTTCTACAACGAAGCCTAGTTTTCACTTGTGGAAAATATAAACAGCAAAATATGTAGAATGAGTTGTATAAGAATTGCTGCATTTTTTTAACGCAAAATTTTTTAGCTCATAGAGTCTGTAATATAGCTCATATAAATGAAATATTCATTGATTTTACAGAGAGAAAGACGATTTTTTGGATGAAGTTTTAAGCATAGAATTTAATTACTTGTACCTCCATGGTCTTAAGTCTTTAAATAAAATAAATTATTATAGTATTGTAATGAATGAAATGAATGGAAAAATGTTTGTGAATGAAATACTGCTTTTATAGAGAGAGCCAGACGTGTTATATTTCGATGACGTCATTTGAATTAATTTCAGCTGTTTTCGATGACATTTTCAAATATAATAAATTATTGTAGTATTATGATAATTTTAAAAATATTTCCGAGGAATGTATCGTATTTTAGAGATGTTTAAACCAGGCAATTTATATTTCAATGCCGTCATTTGAATGAAGTTCATTTTTTTCGATGAAGGTTTAAGTTTTCAAATATAATAAATTAATGTAGTATTGTAATAATTTGTAAAATATTACCGAGGAATGTATCGCATTTTAGAGATGTTTAAACAAAATTGCGTTGATGTTGGAAGTGTTTCATAATCAATGCCTTCTGCATGATTGATCTATCTTGTACTTAACTACACCCTATGCTTGTTGCAGTGTTTTTGAGTATTGAAGTACATTCATCCTATCGACCAAACGAAAATATATTTCATATAGGATTCATTAATAAAATATTAACGGTATATATTAACGAACCACATAAATATTTCATTTTATATTTTTAGTAATATCATGGTCTATAGGGCGATATCTGTTATTAATTGAGGGCTTAACAAATGACTGTCCAAATAACCAATGACCTTTCCACCATAAATAAAATAAAATGAAAATTTAGATTTTATACAGCAGAATGATTGCCGATGCGAAATTCACCTTGAAAAGTTATTTCAATTTTTGAAATTTTCCCTGTCATCTTTTTTCATGCTGAAATAGTAATTCGAAATGAAATCATCTAAATAAAATTTTACACTATTCCCACTTCCATAGTTTTTAAAAATAAATGCTATTTCTATTTCTAAAGAGAACTCCAAATGAAAAAAAAAGAAAAAAAAAATGGGCGTGGCTAAATAAACTATTGATACATGTTAGCCCGACATTCTACAACTAAATCTTTACACAATTCTAAAACTAAATAATCTTTTTTTTTTAATAATTAAACATAATTATCAGGATTTTCAATTTGTTTAATTCCTAATAGGATTGTATTAGCGTCAAAATATAGATTAAGGAAATGGAACCCTTAATCACTGCAACCCGCAGCATTTACCTGCTTGTATGATAAAAAGTGGCCCTGACTATATATACAGGGTGTCCCAAACACATTGACCTCGGCCTTTATTCCTTAAATATTGATCTTAAATATAAACCGTATAAAAATTTAAATTTTTAAACGGCCCCCGTACAAAAACATTTCCAATGAGTAAAATGTACCCCATACACTAATAAGGTGATGTACAAATCTTCAGCATTTTATCATAAAAAGTCCCAGAGATATGTTTAAACAAAGTTGATGAGTGATTAATCACAAATTAAAATGTAAATGTTTACAGCAAGAGTGCAAATGACGTAACGCCTTATCATTTTTTTCACCACCACGTGCCAAAACAAAATGATGCATCAACATGATTATATAACAGAAATATAGCAGGCATTGCAAATTGTACTTTACCGCCGGCCAACATTTATCTGTGTTATTCAAGTTGTGAAATTTTAAATAATTTTTTTAAGAAAAGTATGTACTTCTTACCACAACACACAAAATGATTCATCATTCATCAAAATCTGTTCAAATTAAAGCTGTAGGTTCGTTAACACTGAAAAATAAAGAGCTGGAACGGCAATCGTGAAGAGTACTATTTTGAAGTTCGTTTTCTCTGGTGCTATCATACTAATTGTAATTTATTTTGTTTTGCTTTCTCACCTTTGAGACGGCTTTACAGAGGAATTGGAATCAAGCTTTCTTAGAGGCCGAGTTGTAGACCACTGAAAATCGGTGTTTGTCAAATGTAAAATTACGGATCAACTACTACTTGTCAACTACCTGCTTGTCAACTACCTACTTATTAACTACGGAATCGAACATGACGTCTTGACGAATTGCGTTCCTAAAATAGCATTTCGAGTGAAAAAGAGGACAAATGCGTAATTTTAGCCCAAATACAGATAGAACTCAGGTGATGGCTGATATGGATTCAGTATCGAATTCAAGAGACTGTAAGGGTTCACTAAATATTGCCATTTACAATTCTGGAGAAGTCAATTCCAGTTTTCCCGAACATTCAGCATATATCCACCTCTTGCCACACTATGTCCTCTTTCATAAATTTATTGTTATATGTTGTCTTTCTTGTGCAATAAAACTTAAATTCATGCATAAAAGTAAAAGTTAAGTTTGAGTCTGTAGAAAAAGTAGTGTACAGCAAACATATTTTTTTAGTACAGTAATATTTATTTATGATATATGTACTGCCTGGAGTAAATTCGAAATCTTAATAAAACCTTTAATTTTAATTCAAAATTTTCTTTATTTATATTAATCAATCAATGTGTTTGTAAATTTAAAAATATAAAAGGTAACACTGACTTTATGATAAATATCAATAGCTACACTAGAGTCGTATTTCCTAGGTGATACGACGTGCTTTCAAACTTTACTGTGTAATGAACTCACGCCTCAGCGGGTTGCGAACCCTGGACCTCTATCTGGTTATGCGACGCTTTAAGGGTGAGCGTCAGTAAATTTTCTGCCCTATCCGAGCTTTATTAACTTTCGCGGCACACATTTTTCGCCGAAATTCTGCTCAAACTGTTGCAAAATATTTTTTGAAAGATAAAATGCAATGCTTAGATTATATTAAAACTAAATTTAATACCCAATAAAATATAAAATATGTTTTTTATTTGAATCCAAAATATTTTTGGTGCTGCCATCTGTTGTTGTAATTTAATTCATACTGATTAATTTTATTATTTAATGAACACTTTTAAATATCTATTCCTTCTAATACAATATTAAATACAACAACAGATCCTATATAATAATGCCACAATCACGGAAAGGTAATTTCTCATTCTATAAATTTGATAAGGGGATCTGAATGTACATCACTGAGGACTGCAGTTTTGTCTTCAAGTTCCTTTGTCTTCAAGTCCAAGTTCAATTACGTTTCCGTGATTGTGGCATTATTATATATAATCTGTTGTATTTAATAGCGTATTAGAAGGAATAGACATTTAAAAATGTTCATTAAAAAATAAAAATAGTCGGTATGAATTAAATTATGACAACAGATGGCAGCACCAAAAATATTTTGAATTAAAATAAAAAATATATTCTATGTTTTATTGGGTATTAAACTTAGTTTTAATATAATTTAAGCATTGCATTTTATCTATCAGAAAATGTTTCGCAACTGTTTGAACAGAATTTCGGCGAAAAACGTGTGCAGCGAAAGTTAACAAAGCGGGGATAGGGCAGAAGATTTACTGACGCTCACCCTTAAGGCTTGAGCTACTGGAGGCTTTGTTGTTGTTGTTGTTGTTGTTGTTGTCGTGTCCCTAACATTACATTTTAAGGAAGAATGTGTGCACTGCTTCTGGTGCACCAATGTGTGCACTGGGGACTTTAATAAACATATATATTTTTTTAAGTTTTGCAAATTTTGTAAGATAAATTTTGAAAAATTTGTATTGTTGATCCAACTGCTCACAATTACAGTATGTTACCCTTCATTTGAAAGGACTTGAAGAAAATCTGTCGATTAATACCAAGTTTGACAATGTACCCGCGAGGGGAGGGGGGCTAATGACGCCAAGAAAAACACAAAAATTGCATCGTGGCTATTTTTCACTTCAATAAATGAGCTTGTTAAATCTGGGGACCGTTAAGACATAAATCTCCCCTTTATTGCATAATTATATCAAATGCTGTCCTTTAAGAAAATATAAAATTTCGGAGTTTCCGCTCGAATTTCAAAAAATTCTATCTAGTTCTATATTTTTCAATAACAAAGCCGGATGGAAAGTTTCGCTAAGATCCATTAATATTTTGAGTAGCTATCGTGTACACAAATTGTCGATCCCAGACAGACGAACGAACATTCATCTAAAAACAGTCAAAACGTGTTCAAGAGGCCATAAAATATATATTGGCATCAAAATCTCAAAATCGAAAATTTTCGTGGAAACAATACCTTCTCTATACTATATTCTATAGTATGCGAAAGTAAAAATGGGGGAACCGCCCTCTTACGTAATTTGTGTGCTGATATTGTTATGTAATCTATGTGGAATTTCTCACATCTTACTTTTCTTATGATTAAATATTAATCATGTGAGACCAGAATATGTTCTCACATGAGACATTTTTATTTGTATTATTTATGGTGCCCAGAACGGCTAACAAAGCTATAGTCTGGCTGGCACCGGGGTTCATGAGGACTTGAACTTTAAGGTCATAATACTATAAATTTAGGTGTGCCAGACAAAAGGGGCTGAGAGGGGCCTTGCTATATATGTGAAATGGTGCCATTGGGTTAAGAAGAACCAATGAGCGCCAAGGGGAAGAAGGGCGGAGCTACCCCCCCCCCCCCCGCCGAGGAAACCACAGCTTGATGGAGACGAACGAAATCAGTTGGAGTGGTGGACAACGAGAAGCAGGATGGAATTCAGACATGAAAAGAAATAATCACGATTTTGACTTGAGCACGAGTAGAGAAAAATGAAAAACTAACAGATTTGTAAAGGTTCCGTAGATGTTCCAAATTAATGGAGGTAGATCAAATGGCGAGTGCATTAGTAGTACGAGGAGGAGACACACACCACAGAGTTATGGCAGTATAAGACTGATGCAAGCGAGATGAAGAGCCCAAGACTAAACTGGAAGGTATGTGCTCAAAATATCACAGGTTCTAGACACTATCGCAAATCTAATAATTCTGGTCGCATATCTCCCCTTGCTAAAATAATTAAATGAAAATTGATAATAATTGAAAATTGATATTTATGAAAATTGGTGTTATTGATAAATTGATATTGTTAATAAATTATATTGTTTAAGTTTAAATAGTCTAATCTTTTTATATTAATTAATAATGCTTTTCAGGACTTACACAAAAGGTAAAAATAATTGGAGGGTTTATTGCGGCACAATAACGAGCAATGTACGTTTTAATGTTAATTCCACTGTATGAGATTAACGGCCATGTCTTTAATGCTTAATAATAATTAAAGTTAAACTTTAACTTTAAGTTACTTTCTCTATTACGGTTGCCACTAATCACCTCTACAAAATTGGCTACTACTCTTTAATTAAGAAATGCTAAGTATCAGTACGATCAAAATAGTATCTCTACAGGAGCTTTGTGGGACCTTTTTATATTCGTTTTCGAAATATATTTTTCCAACCGGGTCATTCGCATTGTTTATTCACAACAGATCAGTCATTTTAACAGATTGACAAGAAGTGCAAGTTTAGATCACAGTTTAAAAATCTAATATGGACGTTACATGACTTCCCCTACAGACTCAACCCCCCTACAATTCATATTCTCTTACGAAATCCATTAAATTGAGTTTAATTGCTCAAAATAGCATGGTTACTTATTTGATATTCTATCCAATTTGCGCTTTTAATGCGTTTTCTTTTTCATCAGGCAACTTAACGCATTTTACAACGTTGCCAGCTCCTCAAAATTCCAAAAATCTAAATATCTCGAAAACAATTCGTCTTATTGCAATGAGGTTTATCTATTTCATCTCTTCGTTAAAAATTACGTATAAAACAAACATTTAATTAATGTATTTAGGCACACATAATTTTTTATTTCAGATTTTGAAGATTTTTGCCGGCGATTTTGCAAGTAAAAAGACATGTTCTATTTTTCCGAATCATACCAAAATCTAACCAACACCATAGAGCCTACAAGTGACTTAACTACATAAATTTAAGAAATTTCATCGAATAGTTTTTAACTACAATGATAAACATTGATAGCTTCTCAAAATTCCAAAATGCTTGAAATATCTCAAGGACGGTCAATGCTACAGAAATGGGTTTGGTTTTATTCCTTTCGTCGTAAAGAATTACATATAAAACAAACATTTGATTATTACATTTCAGCATATTTAGTTTTTTATTTCAGAGTATAATGAGTTTTGCTGGTCATTTTGCATAAAAGTCGGTTCTATTTCTTCGAATCATACCAAAATCTAATCAACACCAAAGCAAATTTCGACAAACAGTTTATGAGTTAAGTGAATACGTATATTGCATAGCACACACACACACAGATGCCACGTCAAAAGTAGTAGATTCGTGCTCTGTCCAACCCGTACAGCTCCGTCAAAAACTTGAGTTCCGATTTCCGACCCTATTCCAGTACTTTCTTTATACATTACCATGTATTGTAAAGGTAAAAATTGCTGACATTCATTGTCATAAACTTTACCATTTTCTGCCTCTCAAAGAATGTGTAATTTAAACTCAAATATATGACAACTTTACAAAACAATTAAATTTATTCTTTTACATTATATACTACTTACGCATCATTGGCACAAATTTGGAAACTTGTTATTCGATGAAAGTCGTGCACTTATACCACTCAACTCCACTATTAATTTGGCGGGTAAAATATTCTAGAGTTTCGTTCTATTCCTCAACCATGGAAACGGATTTAATTTCGAGCGTCGTTAAGGATGTTGGAAATTGACGGGACCCCGTTCTATACGAGACGACAGACTTGAATTATTTGCTTCCAACGCATTCTTTAACATCATTGATTTTGTCTGGAATTCTTTTTCCACTCTCGCAGTTATTACTTCCCCCTCTAAATGGAAATAAGGTAAAGAGTCAAATTTTCGTCTGCCAGACACATTTTAGTAGGATCACGCTCCCATTGCAGATATCAGCATCCAAAGACCGGTTCCAGCTTTTTATGCACTCGTCAGCATGGAATAGTGAAACCAGTCGACCTTGTGGTGGCATAAAGACTTATCTCAAGATGTCGTGTTTCCTTTACAAGGTTGCATGGCTTTCTTTTAATGGATTAATACTATGATATTTTTGTTGAAGGTATATCTAAATTAAAGAAGATAGCAGAATGCGAATAAAAATATTTTCACTGTTCTATTTGAAAAAAATTAATGAATTTTACCTTAGAATGTTGTTTCTCAAGAAACCCCGTCGTTTTGCCATCACATAAGTTCGCAGTACATGGTAATCGAAAAATCGTGTGCGCTATCAAATTTTAAAATCATATCATGTATCTCGAAATTGAAATAGTAGAATTATTATCAGTTAGGTGGCGCTAATATACCCTCAGAAATATATTAGGAATATTGTCTGCGATTTTAATACTCTAGACCAGAGCTTAGCAATCGGCGTACCACTGTGTAAGTAATGCCTCCAAGAGAGGGGATGAATGCACAGTATATGCAATTTACACTTTCATTAGTTATAGATAAGAGTTTATATTTGCTTCTGTTTATAACTAAAGGTAATGTTAATTATAAGTAAAAACATTGTTGTTAACTACGAAGTTAAATTTATCAAATGAAAAGTAATAAATAAATGTAATTTCTGTGTATGCACTTTATAACTCCTACATATTTTGTTTATTTTTGCTTGTGGTGGGACGCGTAATTTTGAGACGACTTTAGGTGTGCCACGTAATTCTGGGAAGACCTTAGGTGTGCCATGTAATTCTGGGAATACCATAGGTGTGCCGTGTAATTCTGGGAAGACCTTAGGTGTGCCGTCTAATTCTGGGAAAACCTTAGGGTACAGTGCCTAGAACAAAGTTCTAGGCACTGTACTTAGGGTAAAAAAAGGTTGCCGAGCACTGAGTTAGACGATGAATACCGACCTCTTTTCTACCAGTCGAAGAACATAAAGTTTACCTAGAGTGAAAGAATTTTTATTTTAAAGCAATATTTCTCTAGTCGTTCTTATGAGAGTATCAATGGAGAGTTTCAAAAGAATTCATTGAAGATCCAACAACGTAGCTTATATTTAAAGCAGTTTATCCTGAAATAAAACAAAAGACTTGCATGTTCTCCTTAATCTGCAGATCTAGTTTCTATAAAACGTTTTAATTACCTCGGAATTGTTAGGGGTTTTAGAGGACGTGCATCTCTTCTAAAACTCTTCAATGGCACTCTCATGACCACAACTAGAGAAACATTACTCTATTTTTTTCATTCTAAGAAAACACCATGTACTTCAATTGATGATAAAAAAAGGTCTGCAATAATCGTCTGACGTATTAGAAACAGTACGCTTTAATACTGATATATTATGGGGTATATTAGTGACACCTAACTGAAAATGATTGTACTATTTCGAATTCTCGGTAAGTTACATGATTTTAAAATTTATATCCATTGAAAGCAAGATTCTAACTTTATGAATGTATTTTATAAGAGGGTTTTGTGAGACTGAACTTTGCCGTTGCAGTCTCGCACAGCCTGGTTCAATCTTTTAAAAATTCAAAGCCGTTTACATGGTAGGACTACGTCGGTAACTACAGAGATTTTCAAAATTGTGATCCTTTTCAGGCTTTCTAACTAGGTAACTTTCTAAATATGTTAACATCATTTACGTATAATTTTAAATAATTCTAAATATCCTTGTCAAATATTAATATAGTTACATAGTTACATCTACATCATTGATCAGTTCACGATAACTGCAGTAAAAACTTTTTTAAAAAAAATCAAAGACACTTTCTTACTGACTTACTACCATTCCATCAATAATACAATTTTCTTTTTGCAATATCTATAAGTGGTTCATAACTTTTTTTGTGGAAGACCTTTTGTACTCTTTCACGGCAAAAATAAGTGAGTTTTTACCAAAAGGAATATATATGAAGACTTCCTAAGGGCAACTAATGAAGACAAAAGTATATCTGAAGATATTTATTTGCCAACTGCAACAAGTCTATTTGATTGATTATGAGACTATAAAAATACTCTGAACAAGAAGATTTAAGAAACTTATTTTAAAATCTTGCTTGGCATTAGAAAAGTTTTTAAAAAGTTTGTCTTTTCAACTGAGCAGGCGTTCAGTTTCGCATTTGAATTCAATGCATTTCGCTGATTTGTGTTATACAATATTTTAACATCGTACATTTTTAAATAATGCTAAATATCCTTGCCAAATATTAATATAGATGCATCAACATCATTAACTAGTTTACGAAAACTGGAATAAAAGCTTTTTCTAAAGTAAATCAAAGACTACTTACTTTCTTAACTGACTGAACTGCTACCATTCCATCAATAATAGCCTTTTCTCTTAGTAATGTTTGTAAGTGGTTCATAATTTTTGTTGTGGAAGACCTGTTGTACTCATTTACGGTGAAAATAATGAGATTTTATTAAAAGGAATAAATGAATGAATATGAATGAAGACAAAAGTATATCTAAAGATACCTTACTTTCCAACTGCATCTTATCTGTTTGATTGGTTATTACATTAAGACACTGAGCAAGAAGCTTTCTATTTCCACTTATCGTAATTGTCTAATCAGCATTTTTGTATATTCATCTTGTGACAGGGACATAATGTTGTCAATTTTCTTTTCAGAACCGAATCTCAAATTTCTGCAGAAATACCAGTATAATAATCTGGTATTTAGAAACTGGATTTTTCCTTTCTCACCGCCACTCAAGATGTCATTTTTAAAAGATTTTGAAATAACATATAGACAATGCAATGCTAATGAGAAAATGTTCCTTGGAGAAGAGTACAATATTTAAGAAAATTTTAAATTCTCTACCTAAAATCCTCTGTAAACAACATTTCTTTTCCTTTTCTTACCGTTACGTTTATTTACAAACTTGATAAATCTCTATAGACTAGTTATCCAAACAAAACTCGAATTGACCAAAGAATTTGAAAAAAATTGAAAAATATGCAATGAACTCGTGCTGTTTAAATAAGCAGGGCTTGCAAAAAAGAATGTGTTTAAGGGAGGTCGGCGGATTCAAACTAAAAACTTTAGAAAAATCCGCGTAAGATGGCATTATAGGTCTACATTTTTAATTAACTTTAGTTACTATTTGTCAGAGAAATTATTAATATTCCACCCAAAGACATTGAGGACTAACTTATGTGCTGTATGTGATAAAAACAAAAAGGTTTTACCATGGTCTACGTAAAACACATTTTGTACGCATATTTCTATTTTCGGCGCCCTTTGGATATTATTATTAGCCACTCTTGGACACCAGTACATTCATACAATTTGACTGAAATAGTCACAGGAGGATATATAAAGCCTTCAAAGGTCAGACATCTTGTAAAAATGACATAATATTTTTTTTTAATTACACTAACACTTTTTACATCCCTAAAATGACACCAACACTTTTTACATACCAAAAATGACTCCAACACTTCTTACACACCAAAAATAACACCAACACTTTTAACGCACCAAAATTGGCTCCAATGCTTTATACACATCCAATATTCCAACAAAAAGTCCAAATTGACGCAATAATCTCACGAAAGCGCACATGATCTCTCTCCTACTAATATTCCTACCTCGAAAGCTAACAAAGTAAACATTTGCTTTTATTCTGAATTTGGCCCCGTTGAAAATAAAATAATTCTACCTTATTTATTGGACACATTTACAAAGAAGGATCAAAAAGTTCGGAGAATGTGCTGATATCTCAAACTCTGATTGGAGGAGAGGGGTAACTATTTTACCGTGGCGTAGAGGCACATGTGACAAGAGATATGAAAAGAAAGAAGCAGGTCCGCAGTGCAAGTTTTTTCGGACAATGGGTGTCAATGAACTGTAGTCGTTAGCATTCATCGAAACTGGAAATGGCGTTTGAAGAACAACGAGCTGCCCGGTTGTGTCCGAATATCAAATTCTTCCAGCGTTTGGGCTGTAGCAGGTGCAATGTTTCTGTCGGCGATTTCCCCAAAAGCTGGCAGAATTTGATATTCGCACGTTGTTCTTCAAACGCTATTTCCATTTTCGACGAACGCGAATTACTACAGTTCACTGACACCCTGGCCCGAGATTTGGATGCTCAACCTCTTTAGCGAGCCCTCGGATCTAGGTTGCGGAAGTTCACTGACACGCATTGTCTGGAAAAACATCTGCTTCTTCCTTTTCACATCTCGCGTCACATATGCCTCTGCGCCGAGGTAAAATTGTACCCCTCTCTTACAATCAGGGTTGGAGATATCAGCACAGTCTCCGAACTTTTTGATCCTACCTTGTATATTTTAATTTGCGTAAAAGTTTTATTACCTATAGATTAACTTACAGCATACTTAGCGCACTAAAAATATTTGAATCGAACGTAGCTAAAATGCTACTTGCGATATTTTGTCAAATTTGCATAAGTTCCAAATTAAATATATCTATAAATAGCCCTTTGTAACGCCTATAATCAGAGGCGGATTTCGCCAATTAGAGGCCCCTGGCGGTAAAAATTTCGAGGCCTTTAGACCCAAGCCCTAAAACAAAAAATTGTGTAGGGAAGTGATACTTTTCCGAAAAATTTTCAGCATTAGATTTTTAATAAGTTGCTTAAACCAGCAATATGTAGATAATAAATAATATAACTCAACGTATCAAGAAAAATCAGAAATTTATTTAATAAATTTAGCAGTAACTAAGTTACCTGAATGTTTCAAAAAAGTTTTCTATATAAATTTCTGTCTTGTTTCCTCTTTGGCAAATTCATCAATTATTTTTACAGTATCTGTCCAAAATTTCTTGTTCTGGGTATAATGGGGCCATGTTGTTCAATCTGTCTTCTATTATCGTACTCCTTAAATAGTTTTTAACGCTTTTTAAAACTGAAAAAGATCTTTCTCCTAATGCTTTTGATATCGGTATTGTTAAAAATATTTTCAAAATAATCTCTACGTTAGGAAAAGTCGAAGACATTTCTCTTTCAGCAGGAACATTTCTAATGCGGTTTTGATGGTATATTTGTTTTCGTGTAGAAATAGTAAGAACTGGCCTAGTTCATCGTTAAAATTAGAAATATCAATGTCATTTTTATAAAAAAAATCCTTCAGTTTTATCTATCGTGTTCTTTTTTGCTTTAGTTGGTAATCTTTGATCAAAACACACCCTAAAATATTCTATAATAGCTTCATACGTCTGAGTTCTTCTAGGCGTACGTGATTTCACCAACGTGATTGGCATATGTGATTTCACCAAGGCAGATTCTGTCTTGGTAAAATCACATATGACATAAAATGAATTGACAATGAATTTTTTCCTTCTTGCAAATTCATGATTGACTTCTTTGCTTTCATCGAAAAACAGTTTTCTTTTCTGTGACCTTCGAGCTTGTCATCTTCATCAAATGATAGCTCCAACAACTCAGTTGCTTCTTTTTCCACTCTTCCAAATTCTTCTCTGAAATATTCGATAAAATTCTCTAGTGACCGTAGTAGAATAGAACTTTTTAATTGTTCACACTTCACTTATTGCAGTGATTTGCTATTAACATTTATTCTTTGTAAAATATGCATTCCAAATCACTGTCATCAAGGCGGTTTCATATTTGTCCATTTTAATCAGAAGTGAAGTTGCCTCGACTATTGCGGTCTTTTTCTCTTCTTTTAAGTCACAGATATCAGCTAAATCCTTTTTATATAGGTGTAACTAAGTTTCATAGCCCGTATGGCATCTGCTCTTGCTGACCATCTTGTGTCTGAAACTATCTTCACTGAAACAGCATGTTCACACTTCTGCAGTTTTTTGCACAAAACTCGCCAGCGATGATGGCTTGACGCAGGAAAAATGTGAATAAATTCTGTACAAATATAAAATATTAAACCACAGTGCTACAACTTTCGGCAGCCGAATTTCCGATTAAATTTAAAGTGTGACTGGCACAAAGTATATAAACGGCGCTTAGACTGTATTCTTTAATACGCGCCTGTAGTCAAGCATTGCCAAATGATTTTCCTCGACAATTTTTAGTATCCACTCCTAATTTTTCTAAAATCTTCAATATTTGTTGTTCCAAATATAAAGACGTATGTCCTTCTATGGGAATGAATTTCACAAAACTTTCTTTGATATCACCACTGGGTAAAACATGTCTTATGACAAATATCAGTTAATAAACATGTAACACATCGGGCGTAGTGTCAACGATGATACTGTAATAATTCGCAGTCTTAATGTCGTCAATTATGTGCGTTCTTACTTGGTTACCAGTGATGCCTATAAATTCGTTACAAATAAGGTGAGATAAATAGCTAACATTTCCTCGCCCTCTATTGGCATATTTCTGTAGGTGCAACTTCAAGAAATCATCATATTCACTGAAATATTCCAAGCACGTCAAGTAGTTTCCTTTTCTTGTAGAATCCTTACCTTCTTCGTCACCTCTGAATGCTAGCCCTAAACGACTCAATAATCTTATAGTCGATATTATTCACTTCAAAATTTATTTCCAAGAATGTTCTTCATTTTCTCTCCTCTGCAATAACTGAGTATCAATTCTATTAAAAATTTTGATGACCTTATATACAAAGTACACATGGCTGACGTATGCTCTTTTGACACTTCGTGGTCAGATAAAATTGCCATAATTGATTTCCAAAAACCAGTTGAAAACCAGTCATTAATTTGTACTTTGATGTCAAAAACAGTTTATAAGGGTAGCAGTAAACACTTTTGCTCGTTTCTGAAAATACTAGCTAATTTCTCTCTTCCTTGATTCCATTTGTTTTTATCCTATAAAAATGATCATAGGAAAGTCCTTTGAAATACACTCCATCTATTTTTATACGCTGATTTCAATGTCTCTATATTCCCGATGTTTGGGGTTTGTTTCTAAGAATATAGTCAATCGTTGCATCTATTAATATCGTAGACCATATAGCTATATCATCTAGTACTTTGACGCCTAAATCGGTGCATCTTTCTGGATTATCTATATCTTCTGTGTTTTCGGAATCACCTTCTTCAATAGCACTTTAAACATTTGATTCTCGACTTGTTCTTTTTTTTCTTGTTCGTCTTGTTCTCCATCAATGGGTCTCGTTTCACTTATACATGCTTCAAAAAACATTTCGAAGGTAGGATTACATTCGGAGTTACCAGAAATAAATGATGAGGGCAGCTCCGTATCTGTACTGGCGACTAAAAATTTATGCAATGCATTTTTCTGACTTTCAGCAATTTCCAGGTTTCGTTACAGCTTTTTTCTCTTTTCTGCCCCGCTTTGATAACACTTCATTCCCCCCCCCCCTGACAAAAATAGTTTTTGCTTTATCTAATCTATTTTAGAACCTATCAAGTACTTAACCAACATTGGGTGAGTAAACAATGAACAGTACTAACAGTAGTCAACAAACGAGACCATTTCATTATCATCTACTACTTACTACTATTTACTTACCACAAATGATACGAAAAGCTCAGAGACAGACTCAGTGAGATATCGTCTCCACAGACTCACTGACACACACACACACACACACACACACACACACACACACACACACACACACACACACACACACATATATATATATATATACACACACACACACGCACACATACTTTCACACACACACACACACACACAGACATCACTTCAAAAATGTTCGATTCGTGATCAGAGATGCTTGAAACGTGCTCTCCCGTCGAAAACTCGAATTCGAATTTTCGACCCCGTCACAATACTTTCCTTATACATTATGTATATAAGGAAAGTAAAAATGAAACATGTACACAGATTTAAAAGTGCAATCGCTGGATAGTAATTTGTGCAATATAATCACGGTTGATTAAAAAATAACACATTCAGTAAGTTTAATTCAGCGAAACAATTAAACTTCCTTTTAAGATGAAGATTCTTTTCTACTGCATATTGTAAAGATCCCCTCCACCGTCATGTCATGGTCATGGATACAGCATTCATTTGGCGCATCGTTAAGAATGCTGAAGTTGACAGCAAAAGCTCCAGAGAGGAGTCACAGGAATTCCACAGATCCACATTCTTCGAGATTTTATTGATCTGGCTTTTACTGATCTTGAATGTCTGAAAGTCTTTTTTGTTTTCCACTGTCCCAATCGCTAAATGAGATTTTTATGACTGATTCTATGAAAAAAAAAAGGATGAGTATATCGCGAAAACATACGAACGAGATTATGTAAAAGGACATACATTATTAAAATTGGACGATTTAATTTTTATTACAGGTTATTCCTTGATAATTTATTTTTGGATAATAAAATACAATAAATATATGCAAGTTTTGCTTCTCAGTAGTGACGTAATTAGAGGGGAGACTGGAACTTGGGCCCTTCATGCAATGTAATTGAACTAATAATACACAAATCACTTTTGCATTTTGAGTATCTTTCAATTTGTTTTATCTATATTATAATATTATATCACTACTTTCAAATATTTTTCTCGTGTAAATATTTCTATTAACTCTTCCAAGATAAAAGCAGAGGGTAGGTTAACTTACTCATTTTCTTCCTTCCCTATATCTATATATAAATAAAACTGAAAATCTATCTGTATGTATGTGACTACGTCTCATCGTCACGGGAGAACGGATGCACCGTATTTCATGAAATTTTGTGGGAAGCTTTATAATAGCCCCACATAAAATTTAGTCCCCATTTCGAGTTTCTGGGACCAGGGGTTTTTGAGATATTGATAAGAAATGAACCTTGAACGGAAATAGCGTTATGCAGGCGATATAGTTTTTGCAAATTTATTTGAAGAGTAATATATCATGTTGGTTAGCGAAGGAATTAAATCCAATGTGCTTATACAACAGACGATTTTATTGAATCTTTTCTGGTTTAAATAATAAAGAAATGTATATAAATATAAATTTTGTCGGAATTGCATTTTTGATTGGACTATATCTATTAAGGCCTTCGGGTTTAAAGATTACGCAATTTGATATTATCAATTTCTTGCTTAATCCGTTTTGTTTTGGCAAAGTTTTTTAAACTCATATATTATGTTTAACCAATTAACTCATTGTGTTAAGCTTATTGTTGAAACAGAATGAAAGTAGTACGGGTACATCTTCTAATCCATTTTAGCGCTTTCATCTTGGCATATACTGATTCAATTTCATAGTGTTTTCATTTCGGCATATATTGACCCAATTTTATATTTTTTGTAAATTTGTTTACAAACGGGACCGGGATTCTTCAGATCTGCCTGTGAAGATAATTTTGCATAGCGAGAACAGAGATTCTTTTACTTCTGTTTAGGTGAATTAAATCAAATATTTTAATATAATGTTTTGGACGACAATATCATTTAGAATACCACAGGAAGTTGCATATTATTGTGAATTTTAAGTTTCTTTATATTATATGTTCCGTACGAAGAACGGGCATACTGCTATTACATACTATCATGTATATTACTTTTTCTACATACATAATATAATCCATATTACTTTTCTTATATACATAGTATAATGTATAAAGTCTTATGACGATGTCAACAATTCGAATTTTCGATCTAAGAGCACACTTTAATTATCCCTGAACTTAAATCCAACGTTTGTGACGTCCTATCTGTGTGTAAGTGTGCATGTATGTATGTGTGTGAGAGTCTGCAGATGAGATATCTCATGAACAAATAATGCGTTATGAGCGTTATTTGGCAAGATTATTACAATTAGTGATTACTTGAATCCTATTGATTATGAACGCGACTGAAGGTATCAAGGCCTTTAATAATACTAAATAAATAACCATTACATACGTAATTTTTCATAATAAAACCAATGACAGAAATGTTATAACTCTATCATTAACTACTTTCGAGATATTGCACGTTTATTTAAATAAAATTATCAAAAACTCACATAAAATCAAAAAAGTAGTAAGTATCAACAAATATCTTTGTTTTTGATATCCAATATTATGCGATAAATCTGGTAACATTATTCTCGGGGATCTAGATCGTTTCATTCATGAGAGAAGACACTTTTCATAATAGTTTTGTATTTTGACTCAAACCGCCAGGAGTTATTTGTTTCATGGCCTATTAGTTAAATGTAAATTGCATTTTGATCTGAATTTTGCGAGTCATTATAAGTAAGACATTCTGTTTCCCCACCAAAAAAATCTTTAAAACTCCAATTTTCAATTTACGTCATGTAGATTCAATGCGAATAGCATTGTGACATGGATTTATTATTTATACGCATATTTGGAGATTTTTATGGTTTTCATAGTAACAAAATTTTCCTGTCCAAATAAAAAAAAACGTGAAGTTAAATACATAATTGAGATGCGAAAAATATTATCGGAATATGGATTTTGAATTTTAAGAATTTATTGAATAAAATTCAAACTATCAGTTTTATATAATAAAATATTAGTTTCTAATACCTAAAACCGTTTAATAGCGAAAACTAGCAATGTTTTTGTTACATTAGATTTGCACAAAATATAAATTAATCTAGTCCTTCAAAATAGTGTCACATGTTGACATCAAGAAAACTACCAAATGGTAATGTATAATTCAACGCCGAAAACATGGTGTCGTGGATCTTGCACATCATTGTTTCGCTGTGAAAAAAATAAAATCATTGCATTATGTAGGTGAAGTTATGTGCTGTCCACATTGGATTTTCTAGTTAAACAAATCTGCAGTTAAAATATAACTTTACTTTCTTCGTGGAATTTAGTTTTAAAAATTGATTATTTACACATAATTATTCGATGCCGCTTTCAGTTTTAAATTCCTATCAAAACAATATTTAATAGTATTTATTAATATTTTAGTAAAAGTTTTCAAAGAATTATTTTATTTTTTTACACCTGCATTATTGAAAAATACCATTATGCCAAAAATACAAATATACAATTATGCTTCCCTTCCAAAAAAAATTTTGTTTACATAACTTTGGTTGCCATCCGAAATATATGCCTGGCTACGCTACTGTCTCTGAGGATGGGTTTCTGCCACTTTCTTATATGATGTCAACTTTTTGCTCACTATTTACAACTTTCTAGTTCTTCTCATTTATAATGAGAATAAAAATAGTAGGGTAAATTAATGACATGACGATGGGAAATACGATAAAAATATAAAGATCATTCATTGAAAATAACTACTCTCAGCCTTCTTCTTCTTGCCCTGGTAGTCGATATGGCACTAGTCTGGAAATTCAAAGGTCGGAGTTTCGAATCTGCCCTTAGACTCTCACTCTGGAACACATCATACAAAAATTCTAACACGGTAATTAACACAATTATCACCAAACCACTAAAAATGAGTTCATTAGGTCTTTAATGAGTTCTATTAGAAATTTTTAGAAGGCTCAATCTAATTTCTGAAAATGTTATAAGTGTTTAAAATTTTCAAAAAAAAAAATCGATAAATGTGAACACATTAAATGAATATGTGAACACATTAAATATTTATCAATTTATCAGGAAAATTATAAAAGCTTATTTCTTTCTTAGGAATTCAATTGGGCATCCTAAATTCTCCGAATTTACTAATTAATTATTTTTTTCCCAGTGAACTATTTTTTTTTGGTTCACGGGTTTGGTGATACTTATTATTGATTCACGGGTTTGGTGATACTTAGAAATTATTCCCCTTGTCAATCTGATTCCTAATTAATCCACCAAATAATAAATATTAGGGCTCATCCAAAGAGCTATTTCTCCTCGAAGGGCTCCTCTGCTTCTTAATTTGTACCCCAATCTGAGGATGATGTGCCTCAATCGAATAAATAAAAGTCTGCAAAACAAATAATTTAATTACTTATCTGATAATTCATTTACATACCTTCACTACAACTTAAAATTTGCACAGTTACAAAATTAATTGTTTGCAATAAACATTAAAGTCCAATAAAACTTATTGAAATAATAAAACAAGCTTATCTTTACAATGTTTATGTTACAATGTTTTTGTCTTAAAATACTGTACATTAAAAACTCACTGGAACGACTTCTTACCTGGTCATAGGGAGCAAAACGGGTCGTAGGGAGCCTTATTTCCTTCCATTTAAATAAAAATTGTTGGAATAGCAGGAATGATTTTATGATTTGCGCAGTTACTAATAGTTACTGCGCAAATCATGCGCAGTTTTGTCAGTAATAAACTTCACAATGAAATGATATACGAGCATATTCTTACAATCTTCTGTTAAAATGTTCAGCAAATATGCAGCATGTCGGATTGAAAAAAGTCAAGAATCAAGGTATAAAAAATGTGTTATCTCAGCATATATATTTTAAAATTATTTATCATATTTCCAGATGTCTTTTTCTGGAAATATGATAAATACAGTAAAGTGGTTTTAAGGTTTAAAAGAAGTAAGAAGGTTATTACTTAAGTATAAAGGTTTTTTCTGGAAATATGATAAATGCAGAAGAAAGTTTTTCTGAAGATATGATAAATACAGAAGAAAGTTTTTCTGGAGATATGTTACATACAGTAAGAACGTTTTAAGGTTTAAAAGAAGCAAGAAGGTTAATGCTTAAGTAAAATGGTCTTTCTAGAAATATGATAAATACAGAAGGTTTTTCTAGAAATATGATAAATACAGTAAGAAGGGTTCAAGATGTAGAAAATGCAAGATCAGTACTTAAGTAGAAGCGTTTTTCTGGATATATTTATGATAATTTTATGGTTATATTTATGACGGTATTTCTGGAAATATAATAAATACAGTAAGAAGGGTTTTGGAGATATGATAAATACAGTAAAAACGTTTAAATGTTCAGAAGAAGTAAGAAGGTACAGTAGAAAGGTTTTCTGGAAATATGATAAGTACAGTAGTAAAGTTTTAAGGGTTAGAAAAAGTAAGAGGGTCTATACTTAACTAAGAAAATTTTCTGGAAATATGATAAATACAGTCAGAAGGTTTAAAAAAATTCTTATTGTATTAATAATCTGACAAAACTTAAATTATCTTACTTTTAAATTCCCGTTTTACTGCTTCAGTTTGCAGCATAGTATCCCTATTAATATTCAATTACAGCCATCTAGTGACAAATTTCATTAATATAGAAGCTATGGCTTATCGCCCCATCTAATGTTGTCTTCGAATAAAAAATTTTTTGCTTTAAAACCATTACCTAAACAAACCACTATCTTTCGAAGCTAAGAAAAAAAAATGTTTCTACTGAAAGTTCACTTTCCTGAAAAGTTTTCATGGAAAAGCCTGCTGAGAGGAAAAATTCCAAGTAATTAAAGGCTTAAAAGAAAAACATTCGATGAAAAAGAGCTCTCCATATTACATTAACTCCATGAAACACAGGCTGACTTTCTTTTTTCAGATTTTTTTAGTAATCAGCAACTTTAAAGGGATCCGGAGAAAAAAGAAAACAAGATAAATTTTGAACTTTGTTTACTTTATCTTTTTATGTTACTTTTCCGTCAGACAAATTACACTATAAAGAAAAATAGCAGTTACTACGTCAAACATTGGAATTCGAATTTTTCATACATTTGCACGTTTGGAACATCCGTAATTTCGAGTCAAACTTTTTGAGTTGATACTTGTGCGTACGAGACGTGTGTGTGTGATTCTGAGCGTACGATATCAGTGGAACAAATGAAGCAATTCGAATGAAATTTGGTACGATTACTACTATCTGTAAAAATTAAAACCCGATTGATTTTAATTGAGATAAGAAATCAGGCATTCAGAAATGATTATTTTTACTTTCTCTTATTATGTAATACAGTATAGAGAAATATCTTTTTCACGAATATTATATATATTACACGAATATTACAAATATTATATATCTAAATATAATATTAATATGTATAATAATTATTCTGCAATGATATTGAAAATAAGCAGCGGTGAAAATTCAAATCAGTAGCAAAATTCCCCTGCTAGACGGTCATCAAATCTATCCAGGATTTGTCGAACTTAATTTAATCAGGTGGGACCTGCTTTTAAAGTTAGTTTAACCCTAATTTCTTATTTCATTTTAGGCCAGTATACGAATGTTAGGAAATACACTCTTTTGAAAAAAAAAAAAAAAAAAAAAAAAAAAAAACGAAGCACCATCAAAAAAGTGACTGTTTTCATTGAAATTAAATATGCGTACAGCTCATATATAGGTAATGAATACAAAATCAAGGCCGCAGGACCAATCAATGGTTAGCAGTTGCACATTGAATTTTCAAATCACTAATTGGTGAAACACCCCCATGGCGGCAATGCATGATTGTATATGTGTAGATAAGGAGTGATAAAGTTTCCTAATATCATACTGCGATACATTCTGCCAAGCATTCCTCAATTGTTGCTCCAGATCTGCTACATTTCGGGGTGCCCGAATCTGACGGTCTAGTACGTCCCATACATGCTCGATTGGCGAAAGGTCTGGTGACCTTGCTTGCCAAGGAACAGTATCAACAGCATGGAGACAGTCCACAGATATGCAAGCCGTATGTTACGTGGCATTATCTTGTCAGAAAATGGCCCCAGAATGACGTGCCAAGAAGGATAGCGCAAACAGCCACAGGATTTCACCAACATATTGCTGAGCTGTTAAAGTGTACGCAGGATGATTAAGGGCGACCTGCTGTCGTAAAAGGTAGCACCCCCACACCATCACACCAGGGGTAATGGCTGTGCGCCTGTGTGAAACAAAGGCCTAATTGGGACCGCTGGCACTGGAACATCCACACACGTACCCGATGCCGGCCACACATCTTGCTACCATAAGCCTTCGGGTTGGTCGTGTGGTCTGGGTTTTCAACACGTACCCGATGGTCATCTGCTGGAAGACTGAAGCGTAATTCATCGCTGAACACTATGCGATGCCAGTCTGCTGGCAGTCATGATTCTCGGCTACGACACCACTCCAAACGACTCTGTCGATGTTGTGAGGTTATGGGTAGACGTCTTAAAAGCCGCCGTGAGCGTAACCCCACCTCAGCCGTGAGATGGTGGAAGGTACCACGAGTGGTATGGAAGAGGCTGTAGCACGTTGGATAGCGGACAACAATGCCGTTGGGCCAGTTCGGACCTGTCGCCCAATCATCCTATCTTGCCTCGCATTCGTGCACCTTGGCCTTCCAGAAACTTCATTCCGCCGATGAGTTCCTTGCAGCAACCAATGCTGCCAGCACGTTTACACATCAGTGTCCGTTCGGTACAGGTGGCGGTCTATTGCTCGGTATGACCAGCCAGCTTCACGTATCCCGACTATACAACCACGTTCAAACTCGTCTAAAGGTCTTCGGCAACGTCGTAACGGCATTATTACTTGTGTCTCCACGGAACTGCAACGCCGATAACGAGCAAAGATAAACCGTCCACATTTTTAACCTGTTTTATGGGATGCTAGTTGCGCAGTAGAAACGCGCTCTATGACTGAAGTTAACACTCATTGTCCTTGCAAATTTAATCATTTGCATACTTGGTATAAAGGAATTTGTATACGAAATTTCGAGATGATCGGATTATTTTTTAGGGGTGCTTCCTTTTTTTTCTTTTGTTTTAGTTTTTGTTTTTGCAGAAGAGTGTACATTTTTTTAATAGATTTTTTTCTAGGACACAGATTTTTCCTAAGACAAATATCCGAGGTTGGACCGGATAGCACGGAAATGAAACAAAAGCGGCACAGAATCTGATATATATTTAGTCATAAAGCTGCTACCCCGAAACAATTAAATGTATATAAGTCTGTTGAGCCATTTTCGAGATATAAGTGTTCATCGCAGACAGATAGAAGCGGGTCTTCCTTTCTTTTTATACTACAGTTCGTTGCAGGGTAATAAAAATTGGCATCAGAATATTTCTTGGGCTCAGCTCCATTTCCTAAGAAACCAGTTTTAAAATTCATCACTTGAAACAGGATATATTTAAGCTAGAAGCGCGTATTGAAATTTACTCTTTTATACATTATATACGACATAATATGCATAATTTTAAATATTTATTATGTGAAAAATAACTTTTCTAAAATCGATACTTTTCCGTGCATGATACAGTGGTGCTCAAAAATATTAGGTCACTCATATTTCCGTGACGTTGATGGAGAAAAAGAAAGTAACACATTTAAAGTGATATTTAAAGTATATTGACGAAACGATAGATTGAAGAGGAAGGTATGTAATGATGTACAAACATTATTTATTTAGGAATGTTTATGTGTGAAATATTCCGAAATAATGAGAAATGGATGATATTCCTACTTTATTGAATATAAAGAGAAATATGGGATATTCTTATTTTATTGTGCATTTAATAATAGTTCTTTATAATTTCAAAAAAAATATTTTGTTGAATTTTAATAATGATGTAATAATATATACTGGCCTACAATGGCTACTTGAATTTTTCGTGCAAGGGTCAATGCACTAAAAGGATGATGTAACATTCGGGTTTGTTACGCTATATTTATAATTTATTTAAAAAATACTGAAATTTTCAGGGTGATATAATTTTTGAGCGCAGCTGAATTTTTTCTTTCAGCCGTCATCCTCGCTCATTGGGAGGCGGCCCCCTCATCTCAATGAGGGAAGAGGGGTTCGCTCCTGTGATATGGAAGTTTCATCTCTGCTCTATTTTATACCCTGCTCTATACATTTTTTTAAATTCCAGCAAATTGCCTATTAAGGGTAAGAGTTTTGTGACCATGACAAGTGATGTTCGATTGCGTAAATTGCCTGAATATGTATGCCAATCTTTCGACCTTCCATTTCCGGGCGTTCACTGTTCGAACCTGTCAGAAGTTCAAGGAGTTTATGCCTCTTTACGCCCGTCAAGAATTCTGTAAGGGTATGCGGGAGGGTTCATGTACGGAAGGACAATGCCACCCGACATGACAACCACAGATCGATCTGTCAATTTTCGAGAACGAATAAACTCGTAATATCCTGTAGGGGAATTTCAGTATACAGTAAAATCTGTATGAAGTAACCACTAATAGTGGGTCATAGAATTAGAAAATGCCAGGCATGCGCGAACTACGTGTGATATTGCATGTGATATATCTCTGCAGAATTTCCCCATAACCGTTCTGTATATAAAATATCTAGCTTCTAACATCATATTTTGTTTGAAAAATCTATAGTTCCTTTAGAATCCTACAAAATTCACCATAATCTACCTTTACTACAAAATCTTAAATAATCTGCATTTCCTACAGAATCTCACAATGTATATATAAGCATACAAAAACATCTATGTGCAAAAACCATGTACTATCAACCAATGTGAACTTTTATTTCAAAAATCTGCATTTCCAACAGAATCAGTGGCAAGGCTTGGTTTGGTTGCCCTCCCCACCCCTGCAACTTAAACCGTGCCACCCATTACCTCCCCCTTCCACTTAGTTCTCATGTTATCACGCATTAACATTGCTCCCTCCAAGTCCCTCCAAACCTCTTACGCTCCCCACTCGCAAATACTTCCGTAGCTCCGCCAACGTATTAGATTCAGAATCTTACTACAGAATCTTACAGAATCCCACAGGATAATCTGTATTTCTTACAGAATCCTTCATAATCTACATTTTTCACAGAATCTTGCAGAATCCTGCCTAATCATTTTCTGCAGAATCCTTTAATCTACAGAATCATTCATAAGCATCCATGAACAAAGGCCATGACTATGCCCTCGATCAATGTAGAAACAAGAAAGATCAATCATGCTTAAAGTATTGATTAAGAAACCCTTTCCAACTTCAATGCAATTTTATTTAAACAAGTCTAAAATGCAATACATTCCTCGGTAATATTTTAAAACTTATCACAAAACTACATTAATTTATTATATTTGAAAACTTAAAACTTCATCGAAAAAAATGAACTTTATTCAAATGACGGCATTGAAATATAAATTGCCTGGTTTAAACATCTCTAAAATGCGCCCCGGTAATATTTTTAAAACTATCGTAATACTACGATAATTTATTATATTTGAAAACTTCATCGAAAGCAACTGAAATTCATTCAAATGACGTCATAGAAAAAGTAGCACGCCTGGATCTCTCTATAAAAACAGCATTTCATTCATAACATTTTCCCATTCATTTCATTCATCACAATACTATAATAATTTATTTTATTTAAAAATTAAGACCATGGAGCTACAAGTAATTAAACTCTATGCTTAAAACTTCGTCGAAAAAATCGTCCTTTTCTTTGTAAAATCAATGAATATTTCATTCATATCAGCTATGCAGACTCCATGGGCTAAATAATTTTGTGTTAAAGAAATACAACTCATATATTTTGCTGTTTACATTTTACATAAGTGAAAAATAGGCTTCGTTGTAGAAATAATCAAATTTGGATGATTATTTGAACTCAAATATATTGTAATTGCGTTGTTTCAGTATGTAGATGCACAGAATTTAAGCAAAAATAAAAAAATAAAGTGGTTTTAGGACGGATACAACACTCGATATGAATTAAAAAGAACTTAAAAAGTCACGATTTTGAGACAAGATGGATGCCATATATCATTTTGAAGAGGCACGTGACCATGATTTGATCCATAAAGATCATATCATGGTCACGTGCCTCTTATATGAAGCGATCACGTGACCATGATATGATCTTTTCATATCATGGTCACGTGATCGCTTCATATAAGAGGTGTAAATATTATTTTAATTTTTATTTAAACAACTACTGAATATATTTCGCTGAATTTTTTTATATATTTTATGGAGCAATTTGAATACTACCTAAAATTTTCGAAGCAATTTGTGAATTTTAAATCCGCTTAAAAAATGTTTGAAAAATTAGGTCCCGTAGGGTTCAATGTATTTCATTTTTTCATCCCGAGTTCAATCCAAAACTAATTGGGTGATATTATTAATTTATATTCCCATAAGTCCTACAGACCGTCTGAACAACATACTAAAATTTCATTTTGATTAAGTCATTTTACAGCAGTTATCGTGCTAACGGACAGACAGACAGACAGACAGACAGACAGAATAAACAAAGTCATAAAGACTTTTCAACTTTGTTGTAAAGTGTTAAAAATGCATTAGTAGATATTGGCAATGACCTTGATATTGGCTTGCAAAATGTTACTTATTTAGATACGAAAACTCTGTAGTTAAAAGAACGAGCGCAATGTTCCCATATAGATTTAATAACGTTTCGGTTTCATCTATGTTTGGATTCCATGAGTTTCTCCTGTATTGAAATTTAGAAAATTCGCTTTAAGGTGAGTCATGAACAAACGTTTTTATTTTCCCTGCAATATAATGTAAAGGGAATATATTGGAATCATGTCGGAAACCGCAACTCACGTTTTTGAAACTTTAGAACACAAAAAACTATTTTTAGCGTGACGTCTGTGTGTGTGTGCAATGTATGTCTGTGCAATGTATGTATTCACTCTAACTCAAAAATTAATTGACCAAATGTCATAAAATTTTATAGGTAAGTTATTTGTGGGATACCCTGATGCTGATTGTATAATCAAATTGTATTGATCATACAATCAACTGGATTGATGATCAAATGTATTAATTAAATGCTTGTTTTATACGTAATTTTTTTTTTCGAATTTTTTTAAATTTTTTTGAAATTTTTTCGAATTTGAAAACACGTTCCGTTACCAAATGAAAGCAAAAATTGAATTAAAAGTACATATTCAGTGTTATTTCAAATAAGTATGCATGTTTTGTATGTAGTACAATAAAACTCAATTTAATGAATGATTAAAGAAATAAAAAGAAAATGAATTTAAATGTGCAGAGAAAGTCATGTGATGTCCACATCAGATATTTTTGAGAAGGTAGTCACTTGAGAAATTGTATTGCGTTTTGCTTATAGGCTCGAGACATGCGTTTCTATATTACTTTCCTTATATACATAATGCATAAGGAAAGTATTGTGAAGGGGTCGAAAATTCAGATTCGAGTTTTCGACGGGAGAGCTCGTTTCAAGCATCCCTGATCACGAATCAAACATTTTTGAAGTGATGTCTATGTGTGTGCGTGTGTGTGTGTGTGTGTGTGTGTGTGAAAGTATGTGTGTGTGTGTGTGTCAGTGAGTTTGTGGAGACGATAACTGACGAACGAATGGATCGATTCGAACAAAATTTGGAACAAAAATCACAATCCGTAAACACTAGAAGCCTATTGTTTTTATACGCAATCGAATGGTCAGAATCCCCCTAAATTTTCGAATGAAATTTTGAAAAAACCGTCAAAAAATCAAAACAGCTAATAGCGTTACGCAAATAGATATTTCTTATGTAGTTTTTCATTAGAAAACGATTGACATAAATTTTCGAACGCTAACATGAACCGTTCTCGAGATATTGCACATTTTTCAAAAAAATTATCAAAAAGTTATATGAAATAAAAAAAAAATATTTTCTATTGAGAAACATGTTCACTTTTCATATGTAATACCATGCGATAAATTGGGTGACATCATTCTCGTGGCTCTAGCTCGTTCCATTCATGAAAAAAGATACTTTGAGTAATACTTTTGTATTTGAACGCCAATAATCATTTATCTGCTGTAAGAATAACTTATTTCTCCGTCCATAACACTTGGCAAGATTTTTGCGACGAATTTGGCGGAATGTCGCCAACTTGGCGACGTGGCATTGTGGTTGAGTCCATGGAATATTCCGGTGCATGCCTTATTGCCTATAGTAAAGTTTGGAATAACAGGAAACGAAACCTCGTTTCTGTGTGTTTGACTGTCATGATCGTTTATAACTCGCGAACAACTCAACGAATTTACATTTGATTGGCAACAAGTTTGTAGATAAAAAATATTTCCGACGTACCGCGTTAATTTATAAAAATTAAAAATTCGGGAATATATTTGCAAGTTAAATATCGCCTAAGATACGTGACATTTTTGACAAAACTTTTGTACATGTAGTAATATCGAATACAGAGAATGCTTTGATATGACTTTTACCCTTCTATGACTACTCACGGTATATATATATATATATATATATATATATATATATATACATATATTATTTCTGTAATACAATTTACAGTAATGCACACAGAAACGTAGAATTCGCATTAAAGAAACATGTATGGCCCTTGATAACGTGCATGGTTTCGGAAATGCTTTTTCACTTTAATCAATATATTCAATTTCCAAAGAAATTTGAGAGCTAGAAAAGGCCTAGCTCATCGTGCAAAACAATGTTTCTGTTTTGCAACTTTTCATCTTTAAACACATTTCTTGCATTTACACTATGTATGTTTATGCAGGGAACAAAGGGATTAGTACCTTAAGTACCTGTATTACATATATGATTTGTATCAATACTTTCATCTTAATGTGTTGTACAAAAATTTATTCACCCCTCTTTCTTTACCACATGTAATTCTTATTCCATTCCTTAACTTTTATTTGGAACAGGGAAAAAGGGGTATTTTATACCAATTTAGTACCTGTTTTATTTATAATGTTTTCTTATCATGTTTTTTTTTTAAATATTCCATAGCTTGTCGTATAGTATTTTGATGTCACATTTACATTTCAGTCCATCCTTCCCTTCACTTATGTTATACAGAACATTCTCTATTAATGATCTATCTCAGGTATATATAATACAAGTAAAATAAAAAATCTGATGTGGGCAGAACATGACTTTCCTGCAGACTTATATCCATGTTCTCTTTATTTTAATTAAATTTAATTCACTTTCAATTCAATTTTCGTTCTCATTTGGTAACTGGACTTATTTTCAAAGATGGCGTAGAAAAAATACGAAAAAACTAACATATCTCAAGAACGGCTAGTCCTAGTGTAATGGAGTTGGTCTTATTCTTTTCTTCGTTAAAAATTACGTATAAAACTAGCATTCAATGGATATATTTGAGCATACGTAGTTTTTTATTTGAGATTTTGACACGCTAAAAATAGTTTTTTCGTATTATAGATGTCTCGAAACATGTAGATCCGTCGAAAACTCGAGTTGCGATTTTTGGCATGACTCCAATACTTTCCCTATACATTACCATGTATTGCAGGGTAAGTAAAATTCTTCAATTATATATATATATATATATATATATATATATATATATATATAATTATATATATATATATATATATATATATATATATATATATATATTCTTTAAGAATTTTAATTACTTGTATTTTAAATACCAGCGACTTATCGTTTATTGAAATTGGTCTGAAGAGCATATGTGAAAATCATATATATATATATATATATATATACATATATATATATATATATATATATATATATATATATATATATATATATATATATATATATTCTTAACATGGCTTAAAGTAATTTTTAAATATGACTGCAACTTAACTTATTGATTTCGGATTAATTTGAAAAACTTTTAATAATTTTTAATTAAAAAACAAAAACAGGATATAAAAAATTCTAATTTTAACATACTTTTTGTGTTATGCATTGGTATAAGCAGATCTTTGCCTTTCTAAGCATATCATTTGAAGCCATTTGAAATAAGTTACTCTAATCAGGAAAAGTACTTCTTTTGGAGTAATTACTGTTCAACAACCTCAAATATGAGCTAATAGCGTGCCACATGGCCAACATGAACACCTGGATCGATAAACTGTGGAACTCCTCAACGGACGAATGTTAGAATGGTTTCAGTGTCTAAAATATGTTCCTTTGTTATGCCATCTGAGATGAAAATACACTATTTTTGTTCTTGTCTCATTGTGTAAAATAGAGATCAATATTTGTAAAGTAAATCGAATAGAAATATTTAAATGTCACCCGTATGTATGTAATTGTCTAATGGTCACTAAATGTGACACTTAATAAAAGTTCTGATTATCAAAAGAGCCGTTTCAAATTTAAACAGAAAAGCGACTTATAGTTCTTATTAGCAAGGAAAGTGCTGTATGTAAAACAACATTTCATCTCCGATCACTGTATTCTAAAGAATATATTCTAAAGATCGCTGTATTCTATAGATCACTATATTCTATAGATCACTGTATTCTAAAGATCACTTTATCCTAAATAATGCATTCTATAGATCACTCTATTCTAAAGTATGCATTCTAAAGATCACTGTATTCTAAAGTATGTATTCTGAAGATCACCGCATTCTAAAGTATATGTATTCTAAAAATCGCTGTATTCTGCTTTATCTTCAAAGTTTTCATATTTTTTAAACTAAAAGTTAATTATCTATAGCATTTTTTCAATAGTTTGATTTGAAGAATAGCCAACAAATTTGATATTTAAAAAGAACTCGGTTACCATAGTTCCGTTTATGGAATCAAAAACTGCAAATAAATTCATTGATAAAATATAATTAAAAAAATCGTCTGCCGTAAACTAAAAAATTTCATGTTGATTATACAGAGTTAATTGAGTAAATTTCGGATATTTCTTTTGTGTGTGTGTGTGCACGATGGGATCAAAACGAATTTTGTGGATCTATCTATTTTCCAGTTATTGCTGAGGGAATGTTAGAACAAAAATTTCCGCGATTTATAAATTTTTCGAACAAAATCCGAAAATTTTACATTTTTCTCATTACTTATAGATCAAGTTTTAGGTGTATGAAAAATTCCAAGTTTCTACTTTTAGCAATTCGAGCTGTGTCTTCCAGTCCAGTCAGTGTCAGAAAACCATAGAGAAGCTGTATAGTATTGTACATTCCCTAACATAGTGCATATACAGAGTGATTAAAAAAAGATGGGCCAAACTGTACGAGATGGTAATAGACACCAAACCAAGCATTTTTACTTTCCTTATATACATAATGTATAAGGAAAGTATTGTGACGGGGTCGAAAATTCGAATTCGAGTTTTCGACGGGAGAGCACGTTTCAAGCATCCCTGATCCCGAATCAAACATTTTTGAAGTGATGTCTGTGTGCGTGTGTGCGTGTGTGTGTGTGTGTGTGTGTGTGTCAGTGAGTCTGTGGAGACGATAACTGACGAACGAATGGACCGATTCGAACCAAATTTGGTACAAAAATCACAATCCGTAAACACTGGAAGCCTATTGTTTTTATACGTAATCGAATGTTCAGAACCCCCCTAAATTTTCGAATGAAATTTTGAAAAAATTGTCAAAAAATCAAAACCGCTAATAAAGTTACGCAAATAGACATTTCTTATGTAATTTTTCATTAGAAAACGATTGGCATAAATTTTAGAACACTAACATAAACCGTTCTCGAGATATTGTACATTTTTCAAAAAAATTATGAAAAAGTCACATAAAAAAAAAAATTCCTATTAAGAAACATGCTCACTTTTCATATGTAATACCATGCGATAAATTAAGTGACATCATTCTCGTGGATCTAGCTCGTTCCATTCATGAAAAAATATACTTTGAATAATACTTCTGTATTTGAACGCCAATAGTCATTTATCTGCTGTAAGAATAACTTTTTTCTTAGTGCATAACGCTTGCCGAGATTTTGGCGACGAATTTGGCGGAATGTCGCCAACTTGGCGGCTTTTTTGAAATGTTGCCAAAATAATGAAAATCTCGCCAAAGGGATAAAAATGATGCTAAATCAATGAAAATGGCAACTAATTGTCGAAAATTCAATATTTTGGAAAGAATATTAGTATCTACTATAAGAAAAACCTATTTTTTTTACTGTAAAAGTAGTAAATCCATTACATTATATAAGGAAAGTCATGTGTTGCCCACATCAGATTTTTTGTCATAGTTTACCGGGTCGGAAATGAAACGTAAAGGCGTTACAGGGCGCTTACTCGTTGGGAAACGGCCGCTCTGCAAACATAAAAGCGTCATTCTGGTTGTTATTTTCTGGTTGAAGGAAACCACGTACGCAAATTTCATCTGGGGAAGAAGAAGAACACTTATGCAACTTTTCGTAACACCGAATATAAGGCCTTATCAGTTTGCAGCAGTTATTCGCAGCTCCAACTTTTGAAACGATGGAGTCCCACGATCGTTCGATATGTCGGATTTTGACTTCTTTTTGTGGGGATATCTCAAGAGTCTTGTCTACGACACTCCCCTTGAATCTGAAGAGGAACTCGTCACCAGAATTTCAGCCGCTGCTACCAAAGTGCGCGACATGCCTGGTCTGTTCGAGAGAGTTCGCCAATTCCTCCATCGCCTCTGTGAGACGTACATTCAGGTTGGTAATCGCATTTTTGAGCCATTACTGTGAGTATTGTTTATTAAATGTCATTTTATAACTTCTAAGTAAGTCTTGTGTTTTCGCCTCACCTCATCGGTTTCATCATTAAGCGCCCACTGGCGCCTTTACATTTCATTTCCGACCCGGTAAACTAAGGCGGAAAATGCTTGGTTTGGTATGTACAGGTACTACCACCTCGTAAAGCCCTTCTTTTTTAATCACCCTGTATAGAGAAAGTTATTATAACGGGATCGAAACTTCAACCAAAATTTTACCGTGGCTTTACATGCTGGACATTCTATGCAGAAAATAAATCGACTGTTTTTAGTTTCACATACGTGTACACTCCCATGTTATATGCGGGCACGATAACTCTAACTATGGGGTTATGAACTCTAGGAGGGACCTGAAAAAAAAAGTAAGATTCACAGATTTTTACGGTACATTTATAGGTGTCTTCTATAGAGGGATACTTTATAAAAGGGTTATGACGCTATATAAATGCTGTAGGTACGCCTCTGTACAAATTAGTGGAAAATAAATTTAATTTAAAACTGTACATGTACGACACGACAAATTAAAACTTTAAAATACAACATATGTACAAAAATTAACTGGACAGCCAGTTAAGGCAAGAACAGCAGTATTTTTCTTTAAGGACAGACAAGCGACCTCTACGTCAGGTCGGCAACCTGAATAGGCGATGTCACGTTTCTTGTCAGTCCTGAAGAAGGAGGCTGTTGTTTGCCTTTAAAACTAGTAACCCAATTTATGTTTTGTATATATGTTGTATTTTAAAAAGTTATACTCTAATTTTGCAGCAAAAATATCTAGAGTGCGTATTTCCACTCGACCTTCTCATAGGTTCTTATTCCATGTTTTTCACATTCATTTTTATCCCAATCAGTATCAGTAATCATTCAGTGACTTGAAAGAAAATGAATCTTAAAATGGGCGTTTGTTTGCAACTTGTTCTATCAAAATTATTCTCAATTCTTTAAAATAATTTGGCTGGCAACAAGTTAGTCAAATCGATTAATTGTATGCATTTACCTAATGTGTATGATAATATTTTAAAACCATCTGCGACATAGCGAATTTCAAACTTCAGTCTTCTGCAAAATTGCTAGCATTGCTCTCCATAGGAAATAAGGCTAGGAAAATTTTAGATTTCGAAAAAATCACTACTATATGTAATTATCTGTCTAACGTACTTTTGTCTTTACAGACCTTTCAGAACTCTCCCCCCCCCCCCCGGTGGTCATGAAGGATGAATTTTTGCTCACTTGTAATATCGTCTGTGGTGCAGAACCTAATGGAGCCGGATTTTTGATTTACCGCCCCCGCCCCCTAGAGGCGGAGGAAACGGAGGTTCTCAAAAACTCTTTTCAGACCATCCAAAAGCTTCCCTGGAGACCTAGAAGGCTAAAACTTCGCACATTTATAGTACCGGCCATCGAACAGAAAATAGCTGAACATTCTAAAACATGCGTTCTGCGTTACAAACATTCGTTCTGCGATATGTCCGTAACTTGCATCTTAAATTTCTATTAATTGGTGGCAAAATTTTGCCATACTATTGTTTTTATTAAGAAGTTCTGCTAAAGTATATACTATATATAAATATTAGATGATGGCTGATATAGATTCAGTATTCAATTCCAGGAGAAGTAGTGGATTTACTAAGGATTTCCACTTCCGGTTATTTTTCTATTTCCGGTTTAAAGTTTCCATTTTACTTGCAACATCCGTTTCTCAAGATTGGCTATAGATCAAGCTTGGATATTAACTGATAGGAATTTAGCATCAGATTCTGAAGGGAGTTGAGTGGTTTACTAAGGATTTCCACTTCTGGTTCATTTTTCACTTTTGATTCAAAAAGTTCCTGAAGCCATCTGTTTCTCAGGTTGACTATAGATAGAGCTTAGATGATGACTGATATGTATTCAGCATCGAATTCCACGGGGGACAGGGATTCACTATTGGTTTCCACTTCCGTTTTCTGCCGAAAACCCATATAACTGTACGAACTAAGTATGCAAAATAATAATAATAGTTCCAAAATAATAATAATAGGCTTAATAATTCCATCAGAAATGAAGTGTGCGCACCATTTGCTACCATATGAAGGCCCCTTTATAAATAAAAATTTCTATCTAATTGTAGCGTCTGTATTTTCTTTCCAATTTGAAGTAAAAAGAAAAACTCTTTGTTCGCACACAAACGCTATTCTTATTTGCAATTATTTATAAGATAACTAAACTAAACTACTCATTAGTCATGAGCTCAAATGATTTACACTTAATATTACATATGCAAAATTGTATTAGCAGGTCGCTTTATACGAACTTCAGAATTCCGACTTCAAAATTCCAGCCTTTTTAAAACTTCGGAATTAATAAAAATTTCTTTCTTCCGAGTTAGGGTTGCCATACCAGATTTGACTGTTCTGCGCTCAGGCGAAATTCTGTTCTTTACCATAGTTCTAATAATTCATATATTGTATCCATATATGAATTTTCTGAACTACCGTACCTCGTTTGTTCATCATTGTTCATTTTTCCTTTTGACTAGAGGAACAGAACGGACCATTCGCATCGAAGGCTATAGAGAGGAGTAAAGTTTTCCAGAATTGGCGATAATTGCACCAGTACAACGTGTAAAGATGAGCCTTATTCTTTAGTTGTCATGTCATGACGTCACATATACAAAGAGCGGTGGAAATCATTTCCGAAACATTAATTTCCAAAATAATCCGAAATGTGGCCAGGCGATCTTAAAACCTACCTTTACTTAGCAATCCTAAAATTCGAAAACTTTCAGTAAAGCAGTGCTTTCTTTCTGTATACGTCAGTATAAGAGAGTAAAAAAACTCGGAATTTCATCATCCAAAATGAATTTTTGTCATATTTTTCGCTCTTAAAAGTTGAATAATATTTTCCAGATAATTAACTTATTATTTCAAAGTAAGGGTAAGAATAATACGCCCTCTTCTGTAAGGACGCCTGTGGTTTTATGTTCTTGACCCGAATATTCAGATAATGAATCGATAAAATTATGCAGAAATTAACGATAAGCAAAATTTTATGGCGCAATGTTCGCTTATTGATTTTTTTTTTCTGTGGTAAATATGAAAGAGAGAGAAACCGCAAATGATTTTCTTCGCAGCTTTATTAATTATCATCAGCAAATGAAAAATAAAAACAATGGCGAAATTAAAATGTCGAGTATAATACGCGTAGCAATTATGAATTCTGTGTTTATGTAGTTATGTGGTTATGCGGTTTTAAGCATTTGTGAAAATGAATTACTGCCGTATCCTGTCAGTAACCCGAATCTTTGAAAACATTACTGTGTAATTACTATTTTTTTTACCCTTTCTGAACTGCATCAAGAAAGAAAAGTTTGTTTTGTCCTTAATGTCAAAATAATTTCTTAAACGAAAGTGTACGATCGTATTAATTTAATATTTAGTTTATTATTATATAGATACGGAATAATATTAATTTACGGAATTATTATATAGACTCCGTATCTACATTATACAATTTTGTTTATTATTATATAGATGCTGAATGTTAGAATATATTTTGATTTTATTACGATATTATGATCTAAGAATAAGAAAATGCGGAGTGTGGTAGTCTTCGCGATTATTCTGGACTAGACACCACATATTTTTACTTTCTCCTACTATAACATATAGTATAAAGAAAGCATTGTTTTTACGAAAATTTTCGATTTCGAGATTTTAATTCCAATATGCCAATATATGTTTTAGGGCCTCCTGAATATGTTTTGACTATTTTTAGAGCGATGTCTGTCTGTGGTAGATTTCTTGTGTACACATTAGCCACCACAAATATTAATAGATTTTCACGAAACTTTCTACACGGCTTTGTTAACAAAATATCTAGAACTAGATAGAATTTTTTGAAATTCGGGCATAAACCAAAATTTTATATTTTATCCAAAATTTTATATTTATTTAACATGGCTGCATGGGGGAGGGGGGGATTTTACATAATTTTGCATAAAATGGGTTATTGATGGCTGAATGATGGCGAAACTTTACAGTTTCAATGATTGTAGTGAAAAATAGCCGAGATACAATTTTTGTATTCGTAACATCATTAGCCCCTCTCTGGGAAAAAATAAGTTACCCCCCCCAGGGGATACATTGTCAAACTTAGTATAAATCGAAATATTTTTCAAGCCCTGTGAAATAACAATACAGATTTCTCAATTTTTTTCTTACAAAATTTGCAAGAAAAAGAATCACAAGCAATTTAGAAATGAATTCTGGTATAAGAAATTCGAGTTCAGCCACGTTTCAGTTAATTTTAATTTTGTTTCACAATATCGCATTAAAATCAAAATACATTCAAACAATCTGTATCTATATAACAATAAATTAAATTGATAGGATCGTACGTTTTCAACTAAGAAAATATTTTGCTATTAGGAACAAAGTAAACTTTTCTATCTTAATGCAATTTAGAAATGGTAGAAAAATAGTGATTGCACAGTAGTGTTTTCAAAGATTCGGATAACTAGCAAAATACAGAAGTAATAAATTGTTTTTAAACTACTACCGTCATTGGCCCTATCAAACTACCATCGTCAATTATCCTGTCTCTTTATTATGTTACGAGAATCTAAAATTTAGAACAATTTGAGCTATTATCATGAAAATTATTAAAAATTCAGAGAATTTTTTTAAAACTATTGAGTATACTTCGGTCAATCAAAATGTATAATTTATTGCTGCCAAACCTCTGGAAATAATTTCGAAAATTTAGTCAATGAATGCAGTAGCGTAATAAACCATTAGTCGAATAATAAACCATTCTATAGAATTATTCAACAAGTATTCATTTAAAAAATTAAATCGCTCTAAAAATCATTGACACAAAATTTAAAACAAACACATCCATGTTCATATATAAAAGAAAATACAATATTCCGCATTCATTTTGGATATATATATAATATTTTCCGTGATCTTGGTGGTTAAAACACTACTTAGAACTAGAAAATGCTTAAATAATTAATCACAAATATGTTTAAACATTTGAGAATATTCCATCATTAATATATATTTCATTGAAAATATTCAACATCTAATACGTGTAACCCGCTGATTTGTATTATGGAGGTGGATCACGGGGACTTATTGATCCGTCAAAGTGGACTGCGATAAGAATAATTTAATCAAAAGGAAGCATATGAGTAAAGGATATCATAGACTACTATCGTCATAGTCTACTTGATCGTCATAGACTACTCTGTCATGAAGACAACTGTCGATAATGAATTTAAATACAAATGCAAATTTATAATAAATTAGGTAAACTGGTGCATATGATCAGATATTCTAGCAAAGGAAAGGTTAACTGCATCTAAGGAGTGAATGGTACAACGTAAAAATTCCCCATATACACTCCATACATTTCCAATATTTTTAACAACTAATACTCAAATACCATGATACTATGATATAAAAGTGACTTTGCATAAAATAAACAACAGAACATTCTTGTCAAAATCCCATCTCAGGGCATTCACCATTGCATTTCGAAAACTCATAACGACCTCGGAAAGGTTATACCATCATGTATCCCTCCACGCCCATAAATTACGGCGCAGTCACCTTAAACCCATTTCTGCCGTAACCCCAAGTTCTGATCAAAACATACCTTCCTGTCATTGAATATAAATTACGACGCTTATTCACCACTCCAAGGACTTGGCAAGTTGTTGCAACAATGATCATCACTGCGCATCAACACCTTCCACAAAAAAACACATTGTCACTGTGTACAAAAAAAAAAAAAGTGTGACATTAACCTTCAATTTCCAGTGGTCACGCCCTACGGTCTCGCTCACATCTTTTTTCAATTCCAGGAGGCAAGGTCAATCCACCACCCTCTAGTGGTGACCTCGGTGGGTAACCCTGATCATCCCTACAACGAAATGCTCTCTCTTGAAATGAAAGCGAAAACAAACTTTCTCCTGATCGAAAGTGAAAAAAAAAGGTGTCAGTAGGTCAGATTGCCCCCAGCATGAAACTGCAACGGTTTAAATAGCATCCCGGCGCCTTTGAACCTACTATTATACTCATCTTTTGTTTTGGTTTTTGATCGGCAAGCTCTGGAGAGAGTAAGAGAAATGCGACTGGAAAAAAAACTCTTCCTCATCCTTTTCATCCTGGATCTCATCCTGGAAGTGAAAACGATAAGTAAGGAAGCGATTAAACTGTAATCTCTCATTATAATTGCCGAGTGGATGATTAATTGTGTCAATTGCTATTTATAGTTATTATATGAAGTTAATTAGGAAAGTTATTTTTGTGCTTTTTATTTGCTACTTATCTTTTTCATCTGTATTCACATTACTGAAACACGCTCTCCATTTATAGAGCAAAAAAATAATTTAAGTTTTGGTGAGTAGATTTGGTATCGCATTAATCTTCCTAAAACTATTAATTTAAATTAAATTAATTCATTTTAAAAACAATCAAGGAAAATAAAGTGGAATGATAACCGGAAAAATTAGTATATAAAGATTTAGATATTAGTAACTGAACAATTTTTGTATTAGAAAGTCACGGTTAAAATATCAATTCTTTAAAATTATAAAATGTTATGTAATTTTAAATATTTGCCATGCTAAATTTTAAAATAACAAAATATACAAAAATGTAAGTACAATAAATAAATATTCATAATTCCAACTTCATAGTTGTTGTTTTCAGTTTGGAAAGGAAATTGCTCTGTAAGATGGAAATTAGAATATAATTTACCATTTTTATATATTACTCCAATAATTTATTGAACAATTATTTTCATAAATGAAATTTACATTTATTTATTTAATTTTCAACCCCTCCATGGTACCTTAGCTCACCTGACTTAACATTAAGTCTTAACATTAAATTTTCAACATTAAAATCGTCTGCAGACTTATTTAAAAATTATTATAGTAAAATTCTTATCGATAGTTGCCATTAAAATGAATCATTATCTAATAGACAATTAGAATCAAACTTTCACTAATCATTCTAATTGTCTATTATGTAATGAATAATTTTAATGACAACTAACAATAAGTTAAATTGGCAATATTTATCTTGTATTCATTTTTGTGTGTTTTATATATATAACATTGCTTTTATATTTGTATATTTGCTCTTCCTTATTTTACCACCTTATTGTTATTTTTGAAATCATTTCATAAACCAAAAGTTCTTAGGAGAGGCTCTGGTACTACGATTGATAAATCTTAACTATTATTATTTCAGACTTAATGGACTTATTTTTAATGACTATTAAAGTGCAGTGCATAGTGTAATGTCAACAACCAAACCACGGTATCATAAAATTGTATCATTTTAAGAAATAATAAGTTGATTTCATAGAAGAAACAATACATTCTTAAAAGATACTTTGGTATTTGGGATTGATAGTTTTAATTCTTGTTTAAGATCGAGTAGGTTTATTTTTAAAATAACTAGAAGAGTACGTGTCCACTATAATGTCTCTACTACCAAATCACGGTATTGTATAGGATATTGTAATCTTCAGAAAGCACAAAATATTATTCGGATGTTTATCAATAAAATACTAATTTATCTGCACCATATAAGGTTTTAAATATAATCCTGACACATTTGAATCTGACATTATGCTGATATTTTGTTCTGGTTTAGTCCGTAAGCTGTGAGAGCGAGAACAAGGTGAGGATGGAAGAAAATCTCCCTCCTCATCTTCTTGTCCTAGATTTTCATTCTGAAAATTAAAACGGTGAGTAAAGAGGTGATGAGAGTCTCGCTATATGTCGAGTTTTTATTTTTTTTTTTCAAATTTGTAATGAAAAATTAATTTTGCTGCTGTCTAATAGGATTTGACAAAAGTGTTGTTGAATATAATTTAGGGTCAAAAGTTACAAATTTTCACTAAGTTTTGGAGAACTGAAAATATATACGTTTTAACATTCGAATTCCTCTTTACGTTTTAACATTTATAATCATTTGTTTCGGCGCCATTAATGTATTTAACGTTTTTATTAGGATAAGCTTATTTTAAATTCATTTAGTATTTTTTTTTTCAAACCAATAGCAAAATGCGAGAGGGAGAGGCAGATATAGAGGACGTTTATAAATCGATTTCAAAAGCAAAAAATGGCCATTTTTCCAAATGGAAAGACAGAGCAACAGCACTAACAAAGAGCAGGAACACGTCTGTTTCAAAGTGCTGTCGAAATCAATCTGCAATAAAAATGCTTCGTAAATAACAGAATAAAAATTGACCAAACGCATTAACGGTTTCAAAGGCAAAAGCCAGCCTACTACGTCAAAAGAAGCGTTCACAATTCTCATCGTCTCATTGTCATAACCAATCATGGAGACAAGATGTAGTTGGAAAATAAAGTATCTTCAGATATTCTTCTGTCTTCATTTTCTCCGGAAGTGAAGTCTTTATATCTATTATTTTCGATGAAAGCTCGTTTATTTTCACAGTGAATGATTGCAATACGTCTTTTACAAGAAAAATTATGAACCACTTCCAGACATTACAAAGAGAAAAGTGTATTATTAATGGAATAGAGTAGTGCAAGCAGTTAAGAAAGTAGTCTTTGATTTACTTTAGAAAAGCTTTTATTGCAGTTTTCGTGAACTGGTTAATGATGTGGGTGTAACCATATTAATATTTGACAAGCATATTTAGAATTATTTAAAATTATACGTAAATGGTAATAAAATATTAATTATATGACACAGATCAGCCGAATGTATTACATTAAAATGAGTAACTGAGCGATTGCCAAATTGAAAAGATAAACTTTTACAGAATTTATTTTTAATGTCAAGAAAGTTTGACTTCCACTAGTAGGATTGTTCCGTCTCTCTATCCTGACGCAGAATGTTCTTTTTTTTTAACTTATATTTTTGCCCCCCCCCCCTTTTAAACGCTTTGTAGATAAAATAACATGAGATAATTTAATGTAAAGTACGAGTAATATTGAGGGTAGGATCCTCCCTAGAGCGTATTGTAAAATATGTACATGTGAAAGATGTTTGGTAATACTAGTAATTCCCCTTAAACCCCCTTCTTACCTCTCTTCACGCTAGTAAACATGCCTGTCAGCACAGCTACAATTAATAATGCTCTGTCCATTTAACTGAGTCAGAATTGTAATCAACTCTCTGCATGACCTTCTTAATATCACAAGCAGGTGGTTGCTTATGAAATGACGCGACAATATTGTGAACCTTAATAAGGGTGTAAATAAACAAATTCATCACGTGCTTTCGCAAACAAACATTCGGTACCATTCAGAAGTTCCAAAAGATTTTGCTTTTCCTATTATGCATAGTATATGTAAACGATAACATAAATCGTAATGAAAACTTCAACACGTATCAGCCGTTTTTAAAAATGTTTTTGAGTCAGTCTACACTACAGCTCTTGGATTAATACGGTCATTTCAATCAGTAAATCTCTCTGACTTATTAATTATCAGGGGGTAATATTGGAATACTTTATTGTAAATAAGAATACAATAATATATATTAAATAACATAAAATGAGCAGCCATTTTATACGTGAATTTTTTTACTTTCCTTATATACATAATGTATAAGGAAAGTATTGTGACGGGTCGAAAATTCGAATTCGAGTTTTCGACGGGCGAGCACATTTCAAGTATCCCTGATCACGAATAAAACATTTTTGAGGTGATGGCTGTGTGTGTGAAAGTATGTGTGTGGGTGTGTCAGTGAGTCTGTGGAGACGATATCTCACGAACGAATGGAGCGATTCGAATGAAACTTGGTACAAAAATCACAATCCATGAATACTGGAAGCCTGTTGTTTTTAAACGTAATCAAATATTCAGAACGCCCCTAAATTTTCGAGTGAAATTTTGAAAAAATCATCAAAAAAATCAAAACCTTTAATAAAGTTACGCAAATAGACATTTCTTACGTAATTTTTCCTTAGAAAGCGATTGACATAAACTTTAGAACGCTAGCACGAACGGTTCTCGAGATATTGCACATTTTTCAAATAAATTTATCAAAAAAGCCCATAAATTAAAACAAAAAATTAACTGTTGAGAAACATGTTCACTTTTCATATGTAATATCATGCGATAAATTTGGTGACATCATTCTCCTGACTCTAGCTCGTTCCATTCATGAGGAAAGATACTTTGAGTAATAGTTTTGTATTTGAACGCCAATAGTCATTTACCTGCTATAAGAATAACTTATTTCTCCGTCCAGAACGCTTAGCAAGATTTTGGTGACGAATTTAGCGGAATGTCGCCAACTTGACGACTTTTTTAAATATTGCCAAATTAACGAAAATCTCGCCAAATGGATAAAAATGACGCTAAATCAATAAAAATGACGACTAGTTGTCGAAAATTCAATATATTGGAAAGAATATAAGTATCTACTATAAGAATAACCGAATTTTTTTACTGTAAAAGTAGTAAATTCATCGCATTATATAAGGAAAGTCATGTGTTGCCCACATCAGATTTTTTATTTTTGAAATCCAAAAACATCATTTATAAGATATTATTGCTGTATCATTATTGTTTCATCTGCATTTTTTACCAGAAATTGATAGACAGTGTCATTTCGAATTATTTTCGTTATATAGAAATCTTATTTACCCCTTAATAAATGTGATGTCTTTCTAAAGAATTGAAAATTAAGATGCAATTTTTTGACATTATTTAATTAGAAATAGCATGAAATATTTTAATTTCAATGGTATCGAATTTTAAGAAGACTTTAATTACTTTGCCTATAATACATTATAATGCATAGGGAAATTATTGGAATCGTGTCGAAAATCGCAGCTCGAGTTTACGACGTACCTACACGTTTCAACCGCTCTAGAACCCGGAAAAACTATATCTCTGTGTGTGTGTGTATTCGCTCCAAAGGAAAAATTAATTGACCAGAACAGAACCTGCCTTTTTTTGCTAAATGGCCCGCAAAAAATGTATGTATCCGCTCTAGCTGAAAGACTAATTGGTCAAATTTCACAAAATTTGGTAAATAAATTACATGCAGGATATGCCGGTGCTGATTAGATTTTGATACGAATGGAAAAAAAGAATCTTCCTTTTTCTCAAACTCTTTTCTCTCTCCTTTTGCAAAAATCGTCAAAATCTAAAATAAAAGATTCCGTGTGCTGAAATGTATCAATTGAATGCGTGTTCTATGCATAATTTTTGACTAGGAAAAGAATAAGATCAACCATATTACTCTAGAACTAACCTTTCAAGAGATATCTGAGGGTTTTCTTTTGTTTTTTGCATTTTTGTTACGCAAAGATTTTAAGAACGTAAGCCAGGCCACACATTGAGGACGCCCACTGCATTGTGCAAAATGCGGTTCGTTTTGAACAGATTGCTACCACACACTGAAGACACATAGCCACATGCTACACTAAAGATGCAAAAACCATCAGGAAATCCTATTTCTAGTGCATATTTGAGAAACATACGAGACACAGTGCACGACGTACAGTGCATCCTGAATCCTCAATGTGTAACTTGCTACAAGCGGATGGAAAGAAGGAGATCCTATGCTTAACTTTCTGAACCCCCTTAAAAATCTAGTTTAAATTACTTTATCGCAACTCTAGTTCTTGTCGTCTCCCTTTCCTAAGTCGTTGCTTCGTATCTCATCAATATTTGCACTATGCTATTTGCGCTGCAACGCTTTTCAAGGTAGGAAAGCGAAAGTTCATTGCTTCGGCAAACAAGCATTATTTCATGGTCACAGTGGCAAGCAATGAACTTACTGGCACCAAGGAAATTTTTCGGAAAGTTTCGGTACTGTTTGCTTATTTCGCCAAACGGAAGTATCTTCGAGTGCAGAGTTGGGCTGTAACCGAGAAAAAGTAACGCGTTATCTGCAAATGGTTACTTTTCGTGTAACACAGGTCCGTACTCACTGTTTTTAAAGAATTTAATGTGTCCACTATCCAATACATAACTTTACAGAATAATGAATTTGGATGTTACGGGAACACAACAGAAATTCAAAGTGCAACTCTCGTCTGATTTGATTTCGCCCAAAACCGTCAACTTTCTATTAGAGTTATCTTTCTATTTCTGCAGACTATTAACATAGGCGTACTCAAAGTTATTTAATTTGCTTGATAATTTTGAGAGATATCGCACTCTCTGTAAAATAGTACAATTTATGATATTCGGAGAACGACTAGTAATAACTACAAAACAATAGTGTTCATAATTTTTAAATTAAAAGTATTTTGAAAGCGTTCATTCATTTGAAATTATTGAGTATATTTAAATTTTTATGATTTTTGTAATTTAATTTTCTTTATTTATTCATTTATTTAAGTGGATAAAGCAGATAGAAATCAATTACACAGTAACCACTAACCCGGCCGTCCAAATAGGTGCTCTTAGTCCCCTGGACGAGTCGGACGGTCTGGGTCTTCTACAGTAACCACTAAGTACAAATTAAAGAGAACATATAAGACTCATATACTAAACTGTTAACATGACAAGTATATCAAAAGAAGCATTTTTAGAACTGATGAGGTGCATAGTAAAAACATCCATATCTGTACAATAAGTATTAAAAAGATCAATAAATTTATATGAAGAAAAACGTTTAGCACATTTTTTTTTAACAATAGTGTCATGGAATAATTTCTTTTGCGTAGTATTGGTAACAAGAATATAAAACTCTAAATAAAAAAATAAAGTAGCACAATCGATAGTGCTATTTTAATAATTTACAATAAGAACAAGAGGCAAGACTGTTATTTTTTCTTTTTAGATACACCAAGTTAAATTTTCGTCCAAGTTGAATAGTAGGCATTTCACATGAATAATGACTTGAAATTTTGTAATTAAAAACACGTAGAAATGTATTTTGAACTACTTTAATGTGTTGAGAGTACAAATGAAAAAGGGAAACTCTTATCATGGAACAATATTTTTAAAAATATTTACATGAGTGGGCTATCATAAAATTTCAATATATTTTAGATCAAAAACGTGTAATGTATCAAGAGCGGCTCTTGTAAGAGTCGTCTAAATTTCTAAATGATGGCTTTTAAATAACAAATCTCATATAAAATATCTATTTTTATAGTAATTATTAACATAATTATCTTTAATAATATCTTAACAAACAAGACATAATTATACAAATTATACAAATAATAATATCTTAACAAATAACGCACGTAATTATACAAAAAATACACATAATTATCTCAACAATTTTTCTATCATCAAAAATAGTGTGATTGAAATATTAATTACCTAGCCTACACCAAGGCCTTTTACTCCAAAAATCAACAAGCCTATGAGGTTTATAATTTAAAATAGACATGACAAACCCCATTCAATTTGCCGAAGTCGTTTGGGAGATATTGCACTCCATGTAGAAAGGTTCAATTTCCAATATCACAATTAGCTTATTGTCGAAACTGCTTACAAACAAATCATTCATTCGATAATAGTGAAGGAATTTAATTTTTCCTGATTTTTTTTTTATTTTATATTTGAATAAATGTGTAATATTTCGAGAGCACTTGCTATCATTTGCTTTTAAATACACAATTGCATATGCAAAATATTCATTTTCGCACAGTGTTCTAATCCATTTATATCGTTTTCGCAATATTCAAAACCAAACGTTTGAAAATTTCAGAACTTTTCCCTGATCCATTCATTCCGAAGTTTAATCGATCTCTAACATTCAGCGATAAAAATAATAGTACCAAATTTCATTCGATTTTCTGCATTTATTCGAGAGACACAGTGGCCAGACTCACAGGGAGACAGATACATGGCTGATTCATATTCAACGATGCTTGAAACGTGTCTGAAAGCCATATTTTGACTTCCATCACAATACTTTTTCTGTACATATAGGAGGGAGTGAGCAAGTGGGCTTCTTTTTGTGGAGACACTTGAAAGACCAGGTGTACCGCCACAATCCACAAACGACTGCAGAACTGGAACAGTACACCTCTTCTCCATGTGAAACCATTCCGGCTGAGACGTTTGCACGGGTGTCTGATTGTTCTAAGACTACGCCATGCTGTTGCTGCGCATGGTGGATATGTGGAAAATATAGTACAGTAGAACCTCGATTATCCGACCCACGTTTAACCAGAACACTCCGCTAACCGACGTCAGTTTCCTGACGTTTTAGAGTCTTCCTGGCGTTTTGGAGTCTTTAAAACGGCGTTTCCGAAAGAAATTAATAAGAAAATTACTTTTTGAAGGAGAATCTGCATCTACAGTTTCAATACCAGAGTTTTGGAAATCTGTCAACATTAAAGACTGCATTTATATGATCAGTGAAGCATGGGAATGTATGCCGCAATTGACACTAAGACGATGTTGGAGAAAACTTTCGCCGAATTTTTCAACGGCGCAGATGAAAATGTTACAGACATTGCGAAAGATGGTGTTACTGAATTTTCAAACATTTTTAGCACGATGTCAGGTTTTGAAAACTGTGGAATCAAAGAAATCACATATTGGTTGATTTGTGACATGGAAGATGCAGGCTTCCAGTTGCTTAGTGATGAGGAAATTATCGCAGAAGTCCGACATTCTCCAAAAGAAGACGAAGAAGAAGATGATGATGAAGGTGAGAATGATTCCCAAGTAAAGATTAGTAACAATGATGCTTTTGAGCGTTTTTCAAAAGGCCTTGCTTGGTTGAAACAACATGAACAGTGTGATTCCTCTGAACTAATGCTTTTAAAAAAACTTCGTGACAGAGCTGCACGACAAAGGATGACCAATTTAGGCCAGATGAAGCTTCCATTTAAATCATTGTAAATTTTTTGTTTCAAAATAAATTTTCATGTACTACTATACTGTAATTTGAATTTAGATATTTATTTAGCAGTTTAAATAGTCATAATAGCAGTTCGATGACGATGTTACATATTAAACTAGACGATTATTGAAAAATTCTCTATTATCCGGAAATTTCAATTATCCGATGTAGGTTCGGTCCCAATTATGTCGGATCATCGAGGTTCTACTGTAGTTTAATTTCTTAGACTGCAGCGCCATCTATTGCCGAACTTTGTAACTAATTTTGAAAGTCTGTTTGACTGAAAATGTACTGTTGTCCCAAGCACATTGCAGCAAACGGTACCTTTCTATCGCTGCCCCTTTAGTTTTTATTTATTTTTCAAATAGGCCGGACATTTTTGGGACACCCTGTAGCAATACTTACCTTATTCTAAATAATAATAAAGAATTAAAGAATAAATTAACATCACTAGGTGAACTAATTGGATTTCAAACTTTTGATTTTTAAGATCGTTTTAATAATATTAAGATCTCTGTTTTTTATATAGTAACTTTAACTCTATATAATGCTTATATTATTAACCAATCTACTCATACTATATTTACCAATTTTCCTAAACTTCTTTACTTCGTTCTTTTCAATAATTATATATTTCAAGGTAATAAATTATATTTACAAGTCTCAGGGGTTCCACAAGGTGGTTGTAGTAGCAGTATGTTAGCTAATTTGTACCTTTATCATTATGAAAAATCTTTTACTTTAACAGATTATAAAATTTACAGATATGTTGATGATCTGATTTGTTTAGTTTGACGACTATGTCATAGATATAGATTTCTATCCGGATAATTTGGAATTAATTCCTAATGAAGCCACTATAAGTAATAATACTAATTTTTTGGATTTAAATCTAATTATTGAACCTACTAAAGGGATAGTTACTAATTTATATGATAAAAAAAACTATTTTAATTTTAACGTTAATAAAATATTACCATTTAATTCCTGCAACTCGATTCAATTGTTTAGAAATATTATACTTAATCAACTTTTTAGAATTTATAGATTATCAGATAAAAAATTTCATGCTATGCATATTAATAATCTAAAAATTACCAGCAAATTATATGAATATCCAGCATATTTAGTAAATGATATTGTTAAAAAGTTTGGATTAGCTGAATATTCTTAAATTCTTTCCTTAGCATCTTATATTAACCAGTCATCAACTATCTCTTGAATAAGTATTAAAATGTATTTACATCCCCTCATACTTTAGCCTTTATGATTTCTGTTATATTATGCACCCCATTATTTTGTAGCTCTTATTGTATAATATCACCTATTATTGCCTTTTCGCATTACTGTTATTAATTTCTCACGATTGGCAACAGTAGATCTCTACTTTTGTCTTTTACGATTGGCAACATTCGTCTCATCATTCAAGGCTTCATTGGATAGGACATATGCAGTGGTTTTTTTCGGGTATTCTTATTTCCCATATCATTTTTCAATATTTATGTATGTAGTTCAGGTAATTAGTGTTTATAGATATAATCTATCTCTAATTTCAGAAACATGCATTTTGTGTTCATTTTGATTTAAATACCCGGCCTTGAAAAAGAGTTTATTAGAAATAAACAATTCAATTAGGCCTAGTGCTTATCCACTTGCATAGCTTTAACGCTAGGATTTTATATGACTTTCTATTATCGAATCCACTCTATTGATATTTGTTGTTTATTTCTGGCTTGATGACTAGAACTTTACATTTTATTTTTCACATGAATGATGATTCTCTATATAATACTTCTTTTCATTATGTAGACATCATTTAAAGTTAGGGTTTTTTGAATTGCAACTTCTCTCTATTCTATCATTGCATTATATATATATATATATATATATATATATATATATATATATATATATATATATATATATATATAATGCAATTCATCCATTCTTATCACCTAACTTTCCACTTGGCCCGAGTCTAATATTGTTTACTATTTTCGAATGACTATTTTCCACTTGTCCTGAGTCCTATACTGATTACTATTTTTGAAAGTCTCCATACATATTATGTATCGTTCACATGTATTCATTCCGGTGCCCACTCGCATTGACGAAGTGAGGTGAAATGCTCAGTCGCTTGTTCAACTTACACGTGGTAACAATGCTTGTGAGTTCATATTTCTGTTCGAGAAGGTATTATTTTTCTGATTTGTAATTTAATTGATTTATTTTTCTCCTTCCACTAGCCAGTAGACAGTTCCAATGGTGTCTATAGTTAAATACTATCGCCATTGTCAGAAACTGGCTATTCTATCGGTTTTAATTCGAATTGTATGGCTGTCCTGATGAGAATGCAATTTCGAACTAACCGCCATTTTTTGTGTAGTTTCAATTGATTGTTCTATATGTCTTAATCTTTTATCTTGTGCTAATTATTATTGCCTTTTCTCATTTTTGCCGTGTTTTCTTTTTATTTTTATTTATATTTATATACTTTTAATTGTGAATTTTGTATCCTATTATTCTTCTCATCCCCCTTTCCATTGTAGTGATATGTTACCTTCTATCTTTATCCTTTGTCTTGGTCTATAGTTACTCATTTGTAACAGATATGCTAGAGATGGGTTTTTTTGTACATACAATAGTTTATGCATAATTTTCGATTAAAATCTTTCAATTTTTATTTATATATATATATATATATCGTCAGCCTGAGCAACTTCAAAGGAGTGCGCATGTTACATAGCTGATATTTGATACGCAATTTAGTTGCAAAATAGGTGCTTCTACTTTCAAAATATTGTACCAATCATTCAAGTAAGTAGTCCAGAATGTTTAAATTTTCTCGAGATCGCGAAAAAAAGACAAGAAAGTAGCCCTCTTTTTACAATGTATAGCTATTGCTTCAACTGGGAGATAAGATAGTCGCTGTTGCACCAGTATATTTAGAAGCCTTGCCTCGTACTGTCGACCAGACAGGTGGCGGGATAAACTAAAACCGTCGGCAACTGAAGTCTTGACTTGACCGGTGTTCTTCGGCCCTACCCGGTGAATAATGTCTTCGATCAGGCAACCGTGAATACGGCTTTGTTGGATAGGCTATTAGAACTCGAGGCCTTCCTTAATATCGGCATAAACCTCCCGGTTACCGGGGAGGATACCTCTCTGAATCTACCATTGTGGATATTAGTTATTTCATGCTGACGAATACATAATAAACATAAAACCAGTCCATGGATTACGTACAGATCAAGCTGCTGATAATGCAATAAAACTAATAAAGAACTTCATTTAAAGTAACATCCAACACAAAATAAATAGTGCCAAACGATTTCGAAAACAAAGTTTGGGCAGAGCCGGGAATCGTTGGGTCCTCCTAGTGCAATCCACTGGGTCCATAGCAAGGTCCACGGAGCACATGGCAAGGTTCACTAGGCAAATAGCAAGGTCAACTGGGCACTTAGCAATCCACTGCGTTATTCTGCCTTGGCATAAAAAGCCTAAACTTTGCGCATACAATATCTGCCAGTAGACAGAACCTAACTCTGTTAATTTTTGATTAAGATAATTATTGTTTTAACTAACATTTTACAACAAAGTTGAAAAGTGTTTATGACTTTGTTCATTCTGTCTGTCTGTCTGTCCGTTAGCACAATAACTGCCGTAAAAATGACTTTATCAAAATGAAATTTTGATATGTTATTCAGGCGGTCTGTGGGACCTATGGGAATATACATGAATAATATCACCCAATTAGTTTTGGCTTGAACCCGGGTTGAATAATGAAATACATTGAACCCTATGGGACCTAATTTTTCAAACATTTTTTAAGCGGTTTTGAAATTCACAAATTGCTTAGAAAGTTTTAGGAAATATTCAAATTATCCCATAAAATATATAAACAAAATTTCAGCAAAATATATTTAGTAGTTTTTTAAATAAATATTAAAATAATAATTTCTCCTTTTATATGAATGGATCACGTGACCAGTACTTGAAGATATCACGTAACCCACTTCAAAATAAAATATGGCATCCATCTTGTATCAAAATCGTGATTTTTAAAGTTCTTTTTAATTCATATTGAATGTTGTATCCGTCCTAAAATCGCTTTATTTTTGCTAAAATTTTGTGCATCTACATACTGAAACAACGCAATTACAACATATTTGAGTTTAAATGATCATCCAACTTTGATTATTTCTACAACGAAGCCTAATTTTCCCTTATGGACAATGTAAATACCAAAAGATGTAGAATGTGTTGTATAAGAATTGCAGCATTTCTTTAACGCAAAATTATTTAGCTCATGGAGTCTACAATATAGCTAATATGAATGAAATATTCATTGGTATTACACAGAAAAGAAGGATTTTTTCGATGAAGTTTTAAGCATAGAGTTTTAATTACTTGTACCTCCCAGTTTTTAAATAAAATATATTATTATAGTATTGTGATGAATGAAATGAATGGAAAAGATTTATGAATGAAATGCTGCTTTTATAGAGAGAGCCAGGCGTGTTATATTTCGATGACGTCATTTGAATAAATTTCATTTGTTTTCAATGAAGTTTTCAAATATAATAAATTATTGTAGTATTATGATAATTTTAAAAATAATACCGAGGAATCTATCACATTTAAGAGATGTTTAAACCAGGCAATTTATATTTCAATGTCGTCATTTGAATGAAGTTCATTTTTTTCGATGAAGGTTTAAGTTTTCAAATATAATAAATTAATGTAGTATTGTGATAAGTTTTAAAATATTACCGAGGAATGTATTGCATTTTATAGATGTTTAAATAAAATTGCATTGCAGTTGGAAAGTGTTTGATAATCAATGCTTTATGCATGATTGATCTTTCTTGTTATTTATTTTAGCCATTCGTACATTGTTAAACAAAATAAAACTTATTAAAAAAAGTTGCTATTAAACATTTTAAGTGCTAGTTTCCCTGTCTTTTACAGACTTACTTGTTCATGCATATATGATAATGTTCTAAAAAGTAATCTGATTTTTGCGCACTGAGGAAAACTAGATACCAGTTTGATTTCAGAGGAAGATATCTATAAATCTGGGTCTCATTATGCAATGCAGGGTCAAATATTGATGGATCACCGGGAGTAGATGTGGATGTGGTCTCGGGTTCTAAGAACCAGAAAACTTTGTTCTAAAACCTTTTGTGTAATGATCCATTGTTTATTTCAAAGTTTCTCAAGCTGTGTGTTTCATGGAACACTTGTGTGCTGCTAGATGCGAGGAAGTGTTTCGTGGTAAAATCGAAGCCTAAATATAAAATCATCGATATTCTACTCTTCCTGGAACGCACAATATATGCAAAGGGATATGTAGATTTGAAATTTCCATATTTTATTTCCCGAAAAGTAATTCCTTTTTGCATAACTCGATTAAATTAATTAATACATCTAAACAAAGATCTCCCTAGTGTATTACTGAACTATGACATTTTCGCTATTTACATTTATAGTACTTCAACTAAGTACTTTAAAAACCCGTTTTAATTTTATTTTCAAATAATACAAGCAACTAATTTTTATTTCGCTAGAGCAAAGACAATAGTTCAAGCATGATTGCATCGTACACAAAAGAGCAGAAAACCATGTTATAAATCCCCCAGGAATATAAACAACGTGGTTCGTGGTTAGTGTTTAACTGGCCGAATACCTTTGGAAACTCAATTATCTCACAATAAACAAAACCCGAACAAAGGAAATAATTTTATTTAAATTAATAATATGTATCTATTCACTTAAGAGTGGATTTTTATTTATTCGCTGAATCAAACATTTCGGTGTGTGATTTCGCTTAATCAAACACTCTTAAAATGCCAATTATTAAAAAACAGCAATTTTCTTCATTTTTTCCATCACAGGACTGATTTTTTGCCAAAATTTAAATATAACTCCCTAATAAGTTTTTTTTTTTCCAAATAGTCCATATTTGGAAATTTTTGATCCAGAGAAGCCCTCCTTTAATTAAATTTTAGAATAATTCGATTTTTCAATGGATCCTATCAAAATGTTAATCCATGCACCAAATTTCAAGTCTCTGTTTCATTTAAAAGAAGTGCTTCTCATTCGGCAAATCGAATCAATTTGCTTATTCCGTAAATTGAACATTTTTGGGCCCTGCACACTTAAAATAACAAATATTGAGAAAATAAAATTGTTAGTATGTTTTCTAATCGATCGATCTACCCTTGTAGCGCATTTCTTGTTTCTATTTCATCTCGAAGTACGTTTTTCTATCTTTTCACATTTCAAACATTTTGTGTGCATTACTCTCTCAAATGAAAATTTTCGAAAAATTCGATTTTTCCCGAGAGTATTATCATACAATTGTCCCGTGTCCCGTGAACCAAATTGCAAGTCTATATCTATTCGAAAGGTGTCTAAAAAGAGCATGACAAACAGGCAGAAGCACACTTAGGAATTATCTCAAGATAGAATGCAAGTACGATACAGTAATCGATATATATATATATATATTTTTTTTGTATTTATTAAGATATAAAATAAAATTGAAAATGAAATGTATGTTACTTCAATACTCCAGGCATACAGGCAAATGATATATACGTCCATTCTTATTCTAAAATAAGCAAAATATGAAAATCCATCGAAACTCTGAAGTTAAACAATATGCAATAATACAAACAATTCAATAGTGCAATACAGTATACAATAATACAAACAATACAGTATACAATAATATAAATTACAATACAGTATACAATAATACAATAAAATAGTACAATACAGTATACAATAATACAAACAGTCCAATACAATAATGCTATACAGCATACGATAATACAAATAATAAAATACAATAGTGCAATACAGTGTACAATAATACAAACAATATAATACAACAGTACAATATAGTGTACAATAATGTATACAATAATACAAATAAAACAGTATAATAGTACAATAGAAGGAATAATACAAACAGTTCAATACAATAATACAAACAGTCCAATACAATAATACAATACAGTATACGATAACACAAATAATACAATGCAATAGTGCAATGCAGTATACAATAATAGAAAAAATACAATACAATTGTACAATACAGTATACAATAATACAAACAATACAGTACAGTATACGTATGCAATAATACAAACAGTACAATTAAATCATCGGAGTATATAATACTCTGTCATATACTACAAATACAATGCAATAGTATACTGAAGGATTGGAAGAATGAATCATTTAATGAATAATTATTTTTTTATTTTTGAATATTCCTTCTAAATTGTTTAAACAATTAGAAAAAGGGGAAATTTATTAAAATGATTTTGCATGCAATAAATAAACGATATTATAATATTTCTAAGACATAACTTTCAGAATCGAAATTCCGTTAACACCAAATCCCTGCAAAGGAACTGTTTTAATTTATGTGAAAAACAACACACACAAAATTCCTTAAAAAAAAGTTTTTAAGTACCCAAATAACTTCGAAATGAAAAATTCCCAAGTGTACACGTTGGGTCTATCAATCGTAAAGTCACTATGACCCATCGAATAATTGTGGTTTCAGTACCCTTAGAGGAGAATTAAGGAAATTGAGAACATGAACTTGACAACAAGGCGAGGAAGAAGTAAAATGTCTATTACAAAGTTGTGGAGTACTCGTTTTATATAATAAATATGTGTCGACATCAGGGACGTACAAAATGCGTATATGGAAGGAAATAAATACTTCTCATACTTCATCGGTTGCTAAATGTTGTTAGACGGTGGCACCTACGAAGTTTTGCAGAGTCCACTTAGACAATAAGAGCTTGTTCAACAAGAGAACGTCAGTTGGCCATTTCGAAGATCCAGGTTTCGGTTTTAATGTAGGGCAGCTAGGTACTGGCGCCAGAACATAAATAAAAACCAATAGAACACTTTACAATGGCGCCCAAACAATTCAACTCTGTTGGCTAGTACAAAGATGTCGGAGGTCTGAAGACCCCTGACCGTGCGACTCATATATTGGATTTAGAGTAGCTAGCTGCACGGTCGGGAAAGGATACCTCCTGCACTCAGGAGGCACCCAACGTCTACGATCCCGCCAAACGAACATTTATTTAGATCTAAAAAGATAACAATTGATGAAAAATATTGTGATTAAACAGACAGTTTTACATTATATTTGAACTGGACAAGTACGTCCATTTTTCAAAAATGGGAAAAGGGTTATTGCGAATATAGATAAAAAGATCATTGAAAAATAAAATTTAGAGTGAAGTAAAATAACGTAATGAAAAATAGATTAAAATTAAAGAAAATAATAAAATTTTAAAAGTAAAATTTAGAAAATATATAAAAAGAAAATATATGAAAAGGAAAAAAAAACTAGGCACATGAAAACCAAAAACAGAAATTTAGAATAAAATATAGAAAAGAAAAATCAGAAAAAATAGAAATAAAAAGGATCAAAAGAAAAAGAAAGAACCGAGAAAATAAGAACAGTTAACATAGCTTTTTTTTTTTTTTGACAGAAAATATGGAGGGAACACAATAAGTTCATATAAGTTAATAAAAATGAAATAAAGGGATTCATTGATCAAAATTAATTGATGTCGGAGGTCTGAAAGCGATCCTAGTACGACTAGCACGGATTCAGTGGACTCTGAGATATTGAGCGCCGGTTTCAAACTGAGAGGATAACGACCAAACAGGAAGCTAACCTGAGAAAAAAATAACAGGAGGTGGTCAATCAGATTTTCAGTTGCACGTCAATCTGACATTAGAGTGTGGAGAATGCAGACTCCACTTCGCAAAAAGAGCTTTCAATTTCGTCCCAATAGCTCAACGGTAGAACATCGGCTGGCCAGTTCTAAGATCCTGGATTAATTCCCGGTTGAGTACTCTATAATGGCGCCTGAACATAAATAACAAGAGAGATCAATCATGCATTGAAGTATTGATTATGAAACACTTTCCAACTTCAGTGCAATTTTATTTAAACATCTCTAAAATGCGATACATTCCTCAGTCATAATTTTTAAATTATCACAATACTGTTTACATTCTGTTAAAATTATCACAAATGTTCACAATACTGTTAAAATGATCCCAAATGTTTGAAAAATTAGGTCCCATAGGGTTCAATGTATTTCATTTTTTCAACCCGGGTTCAATCCAAAACTAATTGGGTGATGTTATTCATTTATATTCCCATAGGTCCCACAGACTGTCTAAACAACATACTAAAATTTCATTTTGATAAAGTCATTTTTACGGCAGTTATCGTGCTAACGGACAGACCGACAGAATGAACAAAGTCATAAACACTTTTCAACTATGTTATAAAGTGTTAAAAACCAATAGAACACTTTACAGCTTCTCAAAATACAAGTTAATATTATTTTCCAAATTAAAATATGTATTATCGCTGACGGAGACACTAAATTTCTGTGCATATAAGTTCTGTTTATTGTATCGTTTATGAATAGCAAATCGACTATAACTATAGTGTATTAAATAATTGCGTTCTGTAACCAATTTGCTGTCGATTCCAACTAATTAAACAATGTTCTACAACTTTGTAGTTGATGCTTTTTAACACATACATAGTTGAAAAGTGTTTATGACTTTGTTCATTCTGTCTGTCTGTCTGTCTGTCCGACACGATAACTGCCGTAAAAATGACTTTATTAAAATGCAATTTTAGTATGTTGTTCAGACGATCTGTGAGACCTATGAGAATATAAATGAATAATATCACCCAATTAGTTTTGGATTGAACCCGGGTTGAAAAAATGAAATACATTGAACCCTATGGAACCTAATTTTTCAAGCATTTTTTAGGCAAATTTCTAATTCTCAAATTGCTTCGAAAGTCTTAGGAAATATTCAAATTATCCCATAAAACATATAAAAAAAATTTCAGTAATATATATTCAGTAGTTTTTAAATTATAATTATAATTACACCCTTTATATGAAGAAATCACGTGACCATTATATGAAGAGATCATGTGACCCACTTCAAAATAAAATATGGCAGCCATCTTGTGTCAAAATCGTGATTTTTAAAGTTCTTTTTAATTCATATTGAGTGTTGTATCCGTCCTAAAACTGCTTTATTTTTGCTTAAATTCTGAGCATCTACATACTAAAACAACGCAGTTACAATATATTTGAGTTTAAATGATCATCAAACTTTGATTACTTCTACAACGAAGCCTAATTTTCACTTATGGAGAATATAAAAACACAAAAAGATGTAGAATGAGTTGTATAAAAATTGCTGCATTTCTTTAACACAAAATTATTTAGCTCATGGAGTCTGCAAAGCTGATACGAATGAAACATTCATTGATTTTATACAAAGAACCAGACGATTTTTTCGATGAAATTTTAAGCATAGAGTTAAATTACTTGTATACCTCCATGGTTTTAAGTTTTTAAATTAAATAAATTATTATAGTATTGTGATAAATGAAAGGAATTGAAAAAGTTTATGAATAAAATGCTGCTTTTATAGAGAGAACCAGGCTATTTATATTTCGATGACGTCATTTGAATAAAGTTCGTTTTCAATGAAGTTTTCAAATATAATAAATTATTGTAGTATTATGATAATTTTAAAAATATTACCGAGGAATGTATCGCATTTCAGAGATATTTAAACCAGGCAATTTATATTTCAATGCCGTCATTTGAATGGAGTTCATTTTTTTTTTGATAAAGTTTTAAGTTTTCAAATATAATGAATTAATGTAGTATTGTGATAATTTTAAAAATATTACCGAGGAATGTATCGCATTTTAGAGATGTTTAAATAAAATTGCATTGAAGTTGGAAAGTGTTTCATACTCAATGCTTTATGCATGGTTGATCTTTCTTTTTTCTATCTTGATTTTGTTGCCAAATTCGTCTTTCTAACGTCTTTAATTTCCCACTCAGGGAGCTGCAATTGCTTTTATTTTATCGTGTCTAGTCTCTTTGGTATAGATAAACCCAACGTGCACACTCAAAGACAATTTATTCCGAAGTCTTTTGAGTGCTTAATTACTTTCCTAAAAACTCTGCATAATAATACTAAAAATCTGGTGTGGGCAGCACATGACTTTCTTTATATATTACAATGAATTTACTTCTTTAATGGTCAAAAAGTGATGAAAAAATCCACGGCACATTGTTTGCAACATTAAGTTGTACGTTTGGCCCTTTTCCAGAGGACAACATCTGAAACTGTTTCGTTCCCAATTAACTTATATTTTAAGCAACTCTAAATTAACCATTATCAATATTGATTGCATCCTCATTATACAATATAATCCATATATTTAAATATTTTAACAATAAATTCCTCAATTAGGCGTCATTTTCATTAACTTGGGGTCATTTTTGCAATTTTGACGACATTTTTGTCAATCTGGGACTAAAATCACCAAGCTGGCGATATTTAGAAGAGCATTTCTTATGTAATAAAAGGTATGCCCATCAGATGACAGAATACAGATTTGCAAAATATCGAATTTTCGTCAATTAGTCGTCATTTTCATTGATTTAGCGTCATTTTTATCAATTTATCCAGATTTAAAAAGTCGCTAAGTTGGCGATATGCCGCCTAAATTCGTCGCCAGAATTCTGCCAAGCGTAACAGATGGAGAAATAGGTTATTCTTATGGTGGAGTCTTATATTCTTTCCAAAATATTGAATTTTAATCAATTATTTGTCATTTTCATTGATTTAGCGTCATTCTTATAATTTGGTGACATTTAATCAATTTAATATTTTCATCAATTTGGCGACATTTAAAAAACTCGCCAAGTTATCGATATTCTGTTAAATTCGTCGGCAAAATTTCGTCAAACATTATGGTCGGAAAAATACGGTCAGAATTCTTATAGCAGATAAACGACTAATGACGTCCAAATACAAAACTATTACCCCAAAAATATTCTCTTACAGTAAATTCTTATGTTCTTTCCAAGGTATAGAATTTTCAATTAGTCTTCATTTTCATTAATTTAGCGTCATTTTTATCAATTTGGTGGCATTTTTATAAATTTAGAGATATTTTTGTCAATTTGGCAACATTTATAAACGACTAATGACGTCCAAATACAAATCTATTACTCAAAGAATCCTCTCTTACAGTATATTCTTATGTTCTTTCCAAGGTATAGAATTTTCAATTAGTCTTCATTTTCAGTGATTTAGCGTCATTTTTATCAATTTGGTGGCATTTTTATAAATTTAGAGATATTTTTGTCAATTTGGCAACATTTATAAACGACTAATGACGTCCAAATACAAATCTATTACTCAAAGAATCCTCTCTTACAGTATATTCTTATGTTCTTTCCAAGGTATAGAATTTTCAATTAGTCTTCATTTTCATTGATTTAGCGTCATTTTTATCAATTTGGTGGCATTTTTATAAATTTAGAGATATTTTTGTCAATTTGGCAACATTTATAAAACTCGCCAAGGTGGATATTCCGCCAAATTCGTCGTCAAAATCTCGCCAAGTATTGTTTATGGAGAAATAGGTTAGTCATTTGGTAGATAAACGACTAATGGCGTCAAATTACAAAGCCATTACCCAAAGTGACTTCTCTCCTGAATGGAACGAGTTAGCGCGACGAGAATAGTAATAATAAATTTATCGTATAATATTACATATGAAAATGAACAGATTTCACAATCGTTAATACTTATTTTTTTTAATTTTACGTGATTTTTTTTATACATTTATTTGAAAAATGTGCAATATCTTAAGATTGGTTAATTCTAACGTTGTAAAGTTTATTTCAATCATTTTCTAATGGAAAATTACATAAGAAATGATTATTTGCGTAACTTTAATGGATATTTTCAATTTTTGATGATTTTTTTTTTTAATTTCATATCAAAATTTTGGAGGGTTCTGAACATTCGATTGCATGTAAAAACAATAGACTTCTAGTATTCACTGATTGTGACTTTTTTTACCAAATTTTGTTTGGATCACTTTATTCGTTTGTGAGATATCGCCTCCACAGACTCACTGACACACACACACACACACAGACATCACCTCAAAAACGTTTGATTCGTGTTCAGGGATGCTTGAAACGTGATCTCCGGTCGAAATTCAAATTCAAATTTTCGACCACGTCACAATACTTTCGCTATACATTATACATGTACTATGTATATAAGGAAAAAATCTGATGTGGGCAGCACATGACTTTCCCTGCAGAATTATATACACGTTCTCTTTATTTTAATTAAATTTATTTCACTTTTAATTCAATTTTCGTCCTCATTCGGTAACCGGACTTATTTTCAAAGGTGGCGTAGGAAAAATAAGAAAAACTAAAATATCTCGAGAACGGCTAGTCGTAGTGTAATGGGGTTGGTCCTTTTCTTTTCTTCTCTAAAAATTACGTATTAAACAAGCATTTAATGGATATATTTGAGCATACGTAGTTCTTTAGTTTAGATTTTGACGATTCTTGCGGGCCATTTTGCAAAAAAAGGCAGGTTGTTTTTTTTCGAAGGATACCAAAATCTAATCAGCACCAGGGTGACCCACAAATGACTCATCTGCCGAACTTTGTGAAATTCGGTCCATTAGTTTTTTAGTTAGAGTGGATACAAGCTTTTGCGGGCCATTTCGCAAAAATAGGCGGGTTCTTTTATCCCAAATCGTACCCAAAACTAATCAGCACCAGACTTGCCCACAAGTGACTTACCTACCAAATTTTGTGAAATTCGATCCATTAGTTTTTTAGTTAGAGTGGATACAAAATCTGCACAGACAGACACACAGACAGACACACAGACACACAGACACACACACAGACGTCACGCTGAAAATGGTTTTTTCGTATTCTAGAGGTCTCGAAACGTGTAGATCCGTCGAAAACTCGAGTTGCGATTTTCGACATGATTCCAATACTTTCCCTATACATTACCATGTATTGCAGGGAAAGTAAAAATCTGATGTGGACAGCACATGACTTTCCCTGCAGACTTATATCCACGTTCTCTTTATTTTAATTAAATTTATTTCACTTTTATTCAATTTTCGTTCTCATTCGGTAACCGGGCTTATTTTGAAAGGTGGCGTAGGGAAAGTACGAAAAACTAAAATATCTCGAGAACGGCTAGTCCTAGTGTAATGGGGTTGGTCTTATTCTTTTCGTCGTTAAACATTACGTATTAAACGGGCATTTAATGGATATATCTTAGTATACCTAGTTCTTTAGTTTAGATTTTGAAGATTTTTGCGGGCCGTTTTGCAAAAAAAGGCAGGTTATTTTTTTCCGAATCGTACCAAAATCTAATCAGCACCAGAGTGACCTATACGTGACTCATCTACCGAATTTTGTGAAATTCGGTCCATTAGTTTTTCAGCTAGAGTGGATACAAGCTTTTGCGGGCCATTTCGCAAAAAAAGGCGGGTTCTTTTATTCCGAATCGTATCCAAAACTAATCAGCACTAGCCCCGCCCACAAGTGACTTACCTACCAAATTTTGTGAAATTCGGTCCATTAGTTTTTTAGTTACAGTGGATACAAAATCTGCACAGACAGACAGACACACAGACAGACACACAGACAGACAGACAGACACACAGACAGACAGACAGACAGACACACGCACAGACGTCACGCTAAAAATAGTTTTTTCGTATTCTAGAGGTCTCGAAACGTGTAGATCCGTCGAAAACTCGAGTTGTGATTTTCGGTATGATTCCAATACTTTCCCTATACATTACCATGTATTGCAGGGAAAGTAATAAAAATTATTATTATTACTTTCCCTGCAAATACATGGTGATGTATAGGGGCAATATTGGAATCATGTCGGAAATCGCAACTCGAGTTTTCGACGGATTTACACGTTTCGAGACCTCTAGAATACGAAAAAACCATTTTTAGCGTGACGCCTGTGTGTGTGTGTTTGTCTGTCTGCCTGTGAAATGTATGTATTCACGCTAACTCAAAAACTAATGGGCCGAATTTCATAAAATTTGGTAGGTAAGTCACTTATGTGTGACCCTAGTACTGATTAGTTTTTAGTACGATTTGGGATAAAAGAAACCTCCTCTTTTTGCAAAATGGCTCGCAAAAATTGCCTTTATCCACTGTAACTAAAAAATTAATAGATCAAATTTCCCCAAATTTGGTAGATAAGTCACTTGTGGGTTACCCTGGTGCTGATTAGAATTTGGTACGGTTCGAAAAAATAACCTTCCCTTTTTTGCAAATTCTCCCACTAAAATCGTCAAAATTTATAATGAAAAACTACGTATGCTTAAATATATCAATTAAATGCTTGTTGTATACGTAATTTTTAACGATAAAAAGAATAAGACTAACCCCATTACACTAGAATACGCCATTCTCGAGATATTTCAGTTTTTTCGCATTTTTGCTACGCCATCTTTAGATATAAGTCTAATTACCAAATGAGAACGAATATTGAATTAAAAATGCAAGTTCAGTGTCATTTTAAATAATTATGGGTGTTATTTTGTGCAATTAAGCTCAATATAATGAATTATTAAAGAAATAAAAAGAACGTGAATATGAGTCTGCAGGGAAAGTCATGTGCTGCCCACATCATATTTTTATACAAATATACGGATATACACAAAATGGCGGTAACGCCTAGCTAAGAAACAGTTTTTGGAATGGGGAGGTTAAAAACGCTAAAGTTACAACCAACGATCACAGAGTGTTAATAATAAAATAGGAGTAGAACAGTTATATTCAGCATTTTAACTTAATATAAAATGCGATAAGGACGATAAATAATTAACAAAAAATCTGATGTGGGCAGCACATGACTTTCCCTGCAGACTTATATACACGTTCTCTTTATTTTAATTAAATTTAATTCACTTTTAATTCAATTTTCGTTCTCATTTGGTAATTGGACTTATTTTCAAAGGTGGCGTAGGGAAAATATGAAAAAACTAAAATATCTCGAGAACGGCTAGTTTTAGTGTAATGGGGTTGGTCTTATTCATTTCTTCGTTAAAAATTACGTATAAAACGAGCATTTAATGGATATATTTGAGCATATGTAATTTTTATTTTAGATTTTGTCGATTTTTGCGGGCTATTTTGCAAAAAAAGGCAGGTTATTTTTTTCCGAATCGTACTAAAATCTCATCAGCACCAGGGTGACCCACAAGTGACTTATCTACCGGATTTTGTGAAATTCGGTGCATTAGTTTTTCAGCTAGAGTGGATACAAGCTTTTGCGGGCCATTACGCAAAAAAAAAGGCGGATTCTTTTATCCCGATTCGTACCCAAAACTAATCAGCGTCAGATTCGCCCACAAGTGACTTACCTACCAAATTTTATGAAATTCGGTCAATTAGTTTTTTAGTTAGAGTGGATACAAAATTTGCACAGATAGACAGACACACAGACACACAGACACACACACAGACGTCACGCTAAAACTAGTTTTTTCGTATTCTAGAGGTCTCGAAACGTGTAGATCTGTCGAAAACTCGAGTTGCGATTTTCGACATGATTCCAATACTTTCCCTATACATTACCATGTATTGCAGGGAAAGTAAAAAGTAAATCATATAAGAAAACTGCAAAATTTAACATCCGTTTAGCATCCTTTTGTGTAAACTATAAGCTTTCAAAGCTGTGAAAAAAGTTGAATATGTAAATAAGATTTTCATATGAAATGATAGCTGGTTAAAAAACTTAGGTGCTAAAAATACTGTTAGGAACTTGTAAAACGTCTCTTTTGAAAACCAGACGCAGAAAACACCCGTAAAAGCAATTTTTCCTATAACGTGAATCTAGTTGCAATTTCGGGACTGTCGGTTCAGGGTTGCCAGATATGAGAATTTATCACGAATTTGCCGACTTTTGGATACATTTCGAATTTTCGAGAACGTTCTTGATATAACGAATATCCTACGAGATACGATTCTCATCTAGAAGTTTCTACAGGGAGTATATAAAAGGAGGCATCACTCGGTTGAAGAGCTGTTGACGTGAAACGAACATTGAACTGTGACATGCATCAATGTTTTGAAAATAGTATCCGCTATTTTGTGAAATTAGTGCAGCATATAATTGTTGTTTTACTGTACCTGACAGTTTAGTGACCTAGTGAGAAAGTTATCGAGCGATTTACTGTATATTTTTCCTATTTACGCTGTGCTTGTGAATAAACGTTCTAGTTATCCAGAAACTTGGATTCATTCTTGCATCCTGAGCATGCACCAACGATTTCAGAGGACACGTCTTAACAATATTTATAAACATTTGGTACTGTTCATACAATACATGTTCGGGGCAATTTAGCAAAATATTTTTAAAAGAAAACAGCAAAAATATCTTTCCTAACACCACTACTGTGATTGTAAAATGTGCGTAAAATATCATATTTGTAATTATACAAATACCTCAATATAAGCATTTTTAGAACCAAAAAATACTAAGGGAATAAATATGCAGAGAAGAAGGTAAACTCTGAAAGGATTGAAAATACCTTAATGCTTTGAAAATTACAACTAGGTGTCTGTCGCTAGTGTTAGCTCATTTGACACAACTGGAAAGTGTAGTGCTGAGTGTAAGCATTTTTGATTATTTTTAAATTAAAGTTTCCTAATTATGAGCATAGGTAATAAACATGATTTTCTTGTTGAAGAACAGAGTACAGAATATAGGATGTCCCAAAAAGATTGAAATGCACTTTAATTCTTTACCTGTTGGAAATAAGTGGGCAATGTAAATAACAAAAATGTTGAAAGTAAGGTAGGAAATAAGACTACGTTAATGAAATAGTCCTCCCATTAATTTTCAAAAAGTTACACTTTTTAAATTTTTATACGACCCGCTTAGACAAATTTGGTCAATCAGAAATTTTTTATTTTTAATGCAAAAAGATCATTAAAAAACCTCGCATATCTGTATCTTTAAATTTAAGTGAGTTATATTTAATTGAAAATTGAACATTGTGAATGGGGGCCATATATGAAATTAGAAATGTAAATTTGTGACATATCACAAAAAAGATAAAACTGGATGATAATACATAGGATACCCAACCGCTTAGTGAGTACCACTGCTTTATATGATCTCTGTCTGTGTAATGCTTTATTTAGATGCATTTGTGATAAAAAATGTTGACACATATTAACGAATTTTTAATCTAAGCAATTTCCATCGTCAATTTGTTTATGATCCCTATTTTCGCTGATGAAACAGCCTTTCAAATTGGTACGGAAAAGTGGCATAAGTCAGATTTTTTCCTTTATCATAATTCAGTTGATTTTAAAGATACAGATATGCGGGGTTTTTTTTTAATGATCTTGTTGCATTAAGAATAAAACTTTTCTGATTGACTAAATTTGTCTAAGGGAGTCGTATAAAAATTTAAAAAGTGTAACGTATTGAAAATGAATGGGAGGACTATTTCATTAACGTAGTCTTATTTCCTACCTTACTTTCAACATTTTTGCAATTTACATTGCCCACTTATCTCCAACAGGTAAAGAATTAAAGCGCGTTTCAATCTTTTTGGGACACCCTGTATATGAAAATTAAAATAAATTAGAATACGCAAAAATATTCTTTATTGTTTGAGAATATAGTACATTGTATATTAATTTACATTGTACTAATAATTTATTTCTACAACATTTATTCTCAGTACAATTTATTACTTTGAATAAATATTATTTAATTCAATACAAGCCTTTTGCCATAGAAATTCATGCAGACTAGTTGAATTTATCTTAACCCGCGCCACCTGAATTATTGTCGCAAAGGATTTTGTCGTTGTGCTAGCATGAAGTTAATCCTTTCTTTTACCTCCATGGGAATAAGTTTAATCGTTTTTACGACGAATATAATTCGTATTCATTTCTCGAAAATAGCACGTGCTAGAATTACTAATATTAAACAACTGGATTAAACAAACTGTATTATTCATATCACTATATTTTTACAGCTGAAATTTCATCACCCAACAAATCGTGCATCCAGTTATTAAATATTAATACAATATCATATTTATGCTGTAAATTTTATTCGTTTTTTTATCAACGCAATTCAGAGACATTTAAAAACGCAGCATGTTTTTTGAAAAGCACATTTGTTAGAAAGAGACAAAATCACATTTGTTTGAAAAAGATAAAATCACATTTGTTTGAAAGAGACAAAAGAATACTTTAATATTCTGTTCATTTAGCCCGAAAATTGCGCGCAGGCTGAAATTGCTTCAATTGCGTGGGTTGCATGGCAATTACTGGAATGAAAAACAAAAATATTGAAGGATGTTTTCTTTTAATATATATTTCGCTTCGCAAACAATAAAATTCGTTCTATATAAATGTAATATACTAAACCGTAAATTGCTTGGCATATGAAGAAACTTCTTGCAAAAGGTTATGAAATGTGATTCGGACTTTCTGAAAGATGTCACATATCCTTTCATTTTGGAAATAAGAGGGTGCAAAAATAGACCTGTAAAGAAATATGTGGGGCAGCGTCTTTTCACCATCCTATTGAGAATGATAGAAACTTCTTATCACACAGAACTGCAATTCTGATAGAATTTTTATTCTGTCATCCTATTGTATAAAGTATTGTTTCCCAAAATATTTTCATATCTGTCTAAGTTTAGATTTCTCCATTTATTACTTTCCTTATATACGTAATGTATAAGGAAAATATTGTGACGGGGTCGGAAATTCGAATTCGAGTTTTCGACGGGAGAGCACGTTTCAAGCATCCCTGATCACGAATCAAACATTTTTGAAGTGATGTCTGTGTGTGTGTATGTGTGTGTGAAAGTATGTGTGTGAGTGTGTGTGAAAGTATGTGTGTGTGTGTGTGTGTGTCGGTGAGTCTGTGGAGACGATAACTGACGAACGAATGGACCGATTTGAACCAAATTTGGTACAAAAATCACAATTCGCAAACGCTGGAAGCTTATTGTTTTTATACGCAATCGAATGTTCAGAACCCCCTAAATTTTCGAATGAAATTTTGAAAAAATCGTCAAAAAATCAAAACCACTAATAAAGTTACGCAAATAGACATTTCTTATGTAATTTTTTATTAGAAAGCGATTGACATAAATTTTAGAACTCTAACATGAACCGTTCTCTAGATATTGTACATTTTTCAAAAAAATTATCAAAAAGTCATATAAAATAAAAATAAAAATATTTCCTATTGAGAAACATGTTCACTTTTCATATGTAATACCATGCGATAAATTGGGTGACATCATTCTCGTGGATCTAGCTCGTTCCATTCATGAAAAAATATACTTTGAGTAATACTTTTGTATTTGAACGCCAATAGTCATTTATCTGCTGTAAGAATACCATATGTCTTACTGCATAACGCTTGGCGAGATTTTGGCGACGAATTTGGCGGAATGTCGCCAACTTGGCGACATTTTTAATAGTTGTCAAATTAACAAAAATCTCGCCAGATTGATAAAAATGGCACCAAATCAATGAAAATGACGACTAATTGAAGAAAATTCAATATCTTGGAAAGAATATAAGTATCTACTATAAGAATAACATTTTTTTTAACTGTAAAAGTTGTAAATTCATTGCATTATATAAGGAAAGTCATGTGTTGCCCACATCAGATTTTTTTTCATTCGTACGGATGATTATCATTAAGATTTTCCCATTGAAAAGTAACTATTAAAAATTTATTATTGGAAGTTCTAAATTGTCCGTCGGAACTGTAGCAACTGGTTTGCCATTCCGTATTCGTGATTTATGAAGGTTCGATAAATACAAGTGTGTCCGTGTGGTTCAGTGGTCAGAAACATCGAAGAACAGACTCGAAAGTTACTAGATTCAAGTTTGGTCGAGGACGGGTTTTTTTTTTCCGAACAAAAGTCTTCTGAAATTTTCCATGAGAAGACAAAGTTCGGAACGCGTTTTTCCGACATATTACTGCTTAACTGCCTGGTAAATTGAATTTTTCTTCCCTGCTTTCGATGATTGGTGCATCCATATGTTGCACAAAAGACGGCTACTGTACAAAACATCCGTATATTGTTAAACGAGTAAAACGAGAAGTAATGAAATGGGCTAACTATGTACTCCGAATACCAGCCAAAAGAAACACAAAAAGATATCTTTCGATCCAAGCCAACAAGTAAGCCACTTGGAAGGACAAAATTAAGATGGACTGACTGCGTTGTGATAAAGATTTTAATGTTCTGAATACTAAAAATTGTAGAATTCTTGCTATGTATAGTACGGGGTGGAACAGATTTATTGAGAAGGCCAGGACTCGCACTTGGCTGTCCAGCCAGTGAAGAAAACGAACAAGCATGACAGAATATAATGCCTTGAAATAATTGTTAGGAAAAAACTCGACATTGAAATCAATTTGCAATTAACAAATATGAATGCATTACAATGCTCAATTTAAAATTATGCTTGTACAGAAGAAAATTTTCAAAATTTCAGTTCAAGATAAAGCTTGGGCCCTTGACATTTTTGTAGCGAGTGATCAATCATATATTATTATTGCATTTGTGTTGGGAAAAAATACATAATTTAAAATGCAATGACAAATTTAAAAGTCGAATTTAAAAATAGATCATTGCATGTTCTGTTGATTTCTCTTTATACGCCTTTACGTTTAGTATCATACAAACTTTTGATATAAAATAATTTTAATTTCGAATTTCATTCAAAAGTCGAAATCAGCAACAAATTGCAAAATTGCAAATTAAACTAAATGCATATGTTTCTTCAATTTGAAGAATGCCCTTGAAGAATATCTAGGGACTAAATTTGCATACTTGGGACTTTTTGTGGTTAATTGGACAACAGATTTGATCTATCTCATTGAAAATAAAATAATAATATATTAATTACTTTCGACTCGTTAATTGTATTTGGAAGGCATAGCGATGACTGCGAAGAACATTTTTAATGAAAATTTTATGTTCTGTAACTATCTTTGAAAGTAAGCTATTCTATAAAACGTTAGTGAGAAAGGGGTAGCTGTGGAAATCCGCTTGTGTAGCGTAGGAATTATTTCGTCTAGCGTCTTGTCTGCAGCTTGATAGGTTCAATGCCGCAACGCAACGCATCCAAGAAGTTATTGACAAGACGACCACCGAAAGTCTTATTGAACTGTAATGTTTTATATGTATAAATATTAGCTATTATAGCAAGTTGTATAAAGTTAAATAATGTTGAGCTTCAATTTATATATCAATTATTATTTAAAATTTTGTCTTTTAGTTAATAAGCTTAATACAAATTGTACTGAGCACGAAAAAAAAAAAGAAAAAATGTGTTAATGTCGTTTTTTGTAGTTTTTAAATAAATTTAATGCTTTAATTAATTTAAAATATATTATCTAAGCATCATTCTTCTTCGGGGCCATCAGCTGAACAATTATGTATTAGAACTTCGATTTTATGGTTATCTAAGGAAAAGTGCTACAACCTCCCCCCCCCCGGGGCGCGGTAGCCCATTGGTTAGCGCGCTGGAGTTGCACTCGGTAGACCCGGGTTCGATTCCAGCCACTGCCAAAACTGCCGCCGTGTTCATGCGGAGTACGATCACGTTAAACATGTGGGTCTGAAAGTCCTTCCGAGAGGTTGGTGGTAGGGGAAGGAGGGTACGGTCCCTGTGGATGCCTCCCCCACTGGGTTCCGGTCTAAATTGGGTGGCACTTCCCGACCGTCCAAACAGTTACCTTACACCTTTCTGGTAGGTCGGACGGTCTGGGTTTCAACAACAACAACCCCCCCCCCCCCTGGGCCGACCATCCATCTTGCTGCTCTTAGTCCTTGGACGAGTCGGATGGTCTGGGTTTTCGACCCACCCCCCTGGGGATGGAGGGTACGGTCCCTGTGGATGCTTCCCCCACTGGGTTCCGGTCCAAATTGGGTGGCACTTCCCGGCCGTCCAAACGGTTACCTTACACCTTTCTGGTAGGTCGGACGGTCTGGGTCTCAACAACAACAACACCCCCCCCCCCTCCCCGGCCACACAAGCAGCAACCATAAGCCTTCGGGTTGGTCGTGTGGTCTGGGCTTTCTACCCCCCCACCCCCTCGGCCGCCCATTTTGCTGCTCCATGTCCTCGGACGAGTTGGACGGCCTGGGTTTTCGCCACCCACCCACCCTCATGCCAACAGCTCTACCGTGCTGAAAACACCGGTTCTCGTTAGATCACCGAAGTTAAGCAGCATCGGGCGCGGTTAGTACTTGGGTGGGTGACCACCTGGGCACACCGCGTGCTGTTGGCACATTTCGGGGACGGTAAACCGGTGGTTTGCGCGCTGGATTTGCACGCTGCCACAACTGCCGCTGTGTTCATGCGGAGTACGATCACGTTAAACATGTGGGTCCGTAAGTCCTTCCGAGAGGTTGGTGGTAGGGGAAGCAGGGTACGGTCCCTGTGAATACCTCCCCCACTGGGTTCCGGTCTAAATTTTGTGGCACTTCCCGGCCGTCCAAACGGTTACCTTACACCTTTCTGGTAGGTCGGACGGTCTGGGTCTCAACAACAACAACAACCCCCCCCCCCTCCTCACCGGTCACACAAATAGCTGCCATAAGCCTTAGGGTTGATCGTGTGGTCTGAGCCTTCAACACCCCCCTCCGGCCACACAAATAGCTACTGTAAGCCTTCGGGTCAGTCGTGTGGTCTGCGCTTTTCGCACACACCCCTCTCCAAGCTACTGTAAGCCTTCGGGTCAGTCGTGTGGTTTGGGTCTTATATCCCCCTCCCCTCCGGCCACTCAATCAGCTGCTCATACCCTGTGAGTCGAGTGGCCTAGGTCTTCCCCCCCCCCCTCCTCTCCCCGAGGTACAAATTCAGGACATTTAATAAAATTACGAAACACCCCTTCCCCCGATTGCAAAACATAACGAACTTAAATGTAGCATGCATTAATAATAAACGGGCATAATACATGCAGTTCGTCGTTGTAGCTCCAATAAATACTTTACTCTGAATACAATAAATGTTTACTCCAATAAATGCTTTAATTTTTCTAACCATATTGCAATGTATATGTAGCATACTGCAATGTATATGTAGCATACTGCAATGTATATGTAGCATACTGCAATGTATATGTAGCATACTGCAATGTATATATGAATTTAACAACCTGCGCGGGCATACTTTTCCTGTACATTGTACTGTTGGTACCGAAAACAAAACTTATAATTGTTTAGTTAAAAATCAGATCACGAATATGGGTTACACTTTTTTATTTCCCAATTTTTCTAGAATTACAGTTTTTGGAGCATATAGTCTAGGCTCAAAACGATTTTATTTATTATCTTTTACTATTTCACGTCACGTCTTCTGTCGGCAGCTTCAGTTGCATCATTATTCGCAAGCATAACACAACTAAACTCCATGATGAGTCTGTTCTTTTTACGGTAATGGAGAAAAAAGTTACATAAATAGTTAAAGGTAACGGATCTCCTCAATATATCTGGATTCATTATGTTTATGAGTCACTAAATGTCTTACGTCTCCATAAAGTATGCTTCTACGTATTATATTGTAGGCTTGAAGAACCAGTTTCTTTCTTTAGAACCTCGAAGAAATATTAAATATTCAGTCCCGATATTTTATATTATAGAGACGAAAGTCAGGTCTGATGCTCCACTCGACTTTCTCATGCATTCATATTCCACAGTTTATGTCTATTTGTATTATAATCAGTATCAAAATTTAAACAAGAAAGATTAATCAAACATAAAGCATTGATTATGAAACACTTTATAACTGAAATGAAATTTTATTTAAATATCTCTAAAATGCGATGCATTCAGCGGCAATATTTTAAAAATTATCATAGTACAATAATTGGAAACTTAAAACTTCATCAAAAAAGGCAATACTAGAAAATTGCTTCCTTCTCCATCTAAGTAAAATCATACACACAATGAATATTCTATTTATATCACTTATATTACAGCCTCTAAATAATTTTGCGTTAAAAAATTCAGCAATTCATATACAACTCATCGCGTGTTTTGTTTACATTTTGCATACGTTAAAATTAGACTTCGTTGTAGAAGTAATCAAAGTTTAATGATCCTTAAAAATAAAAAACATTGTAATTGCGTAAGCATAGAATTTAGAAACACAGCTAATATGCAAAAATAAAGCGGTTTTAGAACGGATGCCACACTAAATATAAATACAAGAAAGATCAATCATGCATAAAGCATTGATTATAAAACACTATCCAATTGTAATTTTCATTTAAAACCTTTTACAATGAAGTTTTAAGTTTTCAAGTATAATAAATTATTCTAGCACGGTGATAACTTAAAAAATATCAGAGCTGAATGTATCACATTTTAGAGATGTTTAAATAAAATTGCATTTCCGTTGGAAAGCGTTTCATAATCAAAGCTTTATGCACGATTGATCTTTCTTGTTCAAATACTATTATTCCACAAATTGATTTATTTTTATGTTTCTAATACAGTTATATTAGAAAAATCTGTATCTTATATTTATTGTGACCTTGTATAAACTTTCGGGTTTTTTTTTTTAAGCTATGCAAGCTGAATCATTAGAGATCCACCTTATAAGGACGTTTTAGATTGAAGCCAACTTCTACTACAAGTTTGAATATTAAAATGTTAACAATTATAAATCACAGTTTGGGGACCCTGAAATTCCGAACCCCTAAGTCGCGACTCCATATTAACCTTTTGATGAAGCGATAATGGTCGGCCCCAATTTTTCAACAGCACAAAACTAGCACTCCTTTAGACCACAGCATTTCGGCCCGTTTAAAGAGACTTTTAGCTTCAATTTTAACATATTCTCCTTAAATAATGGAGATCAACCTAAGACATTATCGACGATATTTTTCTCGTAATCAGTTTTTACTATTTATTATTTTATTTTATTTTTTTATTTTAAAAAAGTTTTACATTAAATTTTTCTGAAGGATAAGGATGATTTTCTAAAAATTTGCATTGTGAATAAACACTACGTTCTAATTATTTTCAAAAACAATGTATAGTCTATAAATGAGTTATATAAATAACATAATGCTCTACAAATCATTTAATAGCATAGACATGGGTTTTTTCCATTGAGGGAAGGTGAGGGGGGGGGGGTGTCTCCTCTAAAATTTACTTGCACTCTATATGTTATACTATTGTTCATATATTTGATATAATATTATATTACATATACGTTTATGAATATTTCAAATGTAGGTTGAGTATGTTGTGAGATATTTTAATGATAAAATAATAATTATTATATGATCAAGTTGATACTCTCGTTATTCTGGTTTAATATTCATGTATCCCTGCTAAACTCAGACCCGTTCCTATGCCAGAGTTCGTGAAATCCATAAGCCGAATGCATGGCACGAGGCCCCAAGCCTGTCTTCTTGGCAAAAAAAATTAAAGAAATGTTTCTTCAAGTGCTTTATACAGGGTGTTTAAAAATAGTAAATCAAAGCAGAAGTACCAGTATATTGGTAAATATATTCTTTTTTTTAATTCTGAATAAAGGATGTTTATGGTTTTCCTTTTCCATTTTCCAAATTTTAAGGGCGAAAAAATACCATCATTTTGCTTCCGAATATCCGATATCAAACAAATAAAAAATCGCGTCCAACTGTTTTTCTGTCGAGGCCCCCGATAACACGAGGCCCAAGGCAGTTTGTCGCAACTGGCAGAACTAAGTGCCATCAGTCAATTATTGTTCAAACTTAACTAAAAAATAATAAAATAATACTTGCATCATAGCCGATGTAGGTTGAAGGGGTCCACTTCAACTATAAATGTAACTCAAAGTATATAGTAGGTCTCAATAACTGAGATAAAGCACTGGTTGATCCATGGTTTGAATCTCAGCTAGGACATGAATTCTTTACAACGGTGCCCGAGTAACTAAAACCAGCAGGTTAAATGCAGTGTATTACTGGGGTCTTAGAAATACCGAGTTCCGATTTTCCCATGAGCCCTGCTATTTATGGCAGCAATTTTAAATTAACGAGTGATGCAACAAACAAGATGCGTTAAAAAAATAATTGAGGAAATCGTGCAGATCATGTTTCACTTCGATCTGAAACTGAAGAACCATAAAATGACTATTTCAACAACGCAGAAACGACATCGTCTCGGTTCAATAGATAGAGCGGATAGCCAGATAAGATCTGCGAATCAAAATCGGCTAGGACAAAAATTCTCTACAAAGTATATTGAAATTAATATGTAAAATTAATAGTATATATTTGAAATTCCACATAGTGTTAGTGGATACAACAATTATTTGTTGTAATTAACAATAATATAGACTATTAATAATTCTTATCAATAATAATTTGGTTAAATATTTTTTACGGGGAGAAGATTCTTCATCTGCATAATACTTCTATATACTTTATTAGGTTTTGTGTACTGAAAAATATATATTACCCCCTCCCCATTTTTTCTGGGAATGTCACTGTTTTTAGCCAATATAGAAAGGAATTCTTGCTGACAGTTAGTATAGTACTGAAGTAAGTTATATGATAGCTATACAATAACTTTAAAAATGCATTAATATTAAATTTTCTAAAGTTGAACTATTTAAAAAATATCAAATAGAAATATTTTTAAATTTACATTTGTCTTTTAATTTACACTTTTAAAATGTTTTATGTGTAAATATGTAGAGATTAGAGACGAACATGATATGTATGATGTTATTGACAACATTGATTGGCGAATTTCATATAACATGCTCCCCTAACAATTTTATTTCATACTTTAGATTCATGTACTTGTACATGATTAGCCTTAGTACGGTGAAATAAAACTCTTACTGGAAAGTACCTACTTATTCATAATTATGTTTAAAAAAAAATCTAAACTGTAAAATAAACATTAATGTTTAATATTTTAACTTTTTACTTTTCATTATTTATTAAAATTTGTAATTGTAAATTAAATTTTTAAATTATTCATTATTAAACACTAAACGTGAGCAAAAATATTTTTTAATTGAAAAAATATTTAAATAATTTTTTAATACAAAATATAACTTTAATTTAAATTTTCCATTATAAATATTTAAAGCTTTTTTAATTATTTAATACCTACTAAAATGCAAGCAAATGAGATTGAAAATTTTAAATGTATTCAACTGCATTAAAAAATTATTGGGAATCCTAAAGCATCTTAGATTTTTCCCTTTCCTGGGCAGAGAATCGATTCTACATACACATAAAAAATTATCTTTCCAAAACAATATTTTGCAAATTGTTTTGACTTTATTAGAAAAGTTGTCTTTAATTTTTTATATCGTATTAGGGAGTAACAAATGTGACACATTTCATGATAGTTCCTTTTTTTTCTCCTCTCCCTACAAGACATCGAATTTCATTTTGTAGTGTGTGACTAGTGGCGCCATCTATAGTTAAACTGAAGTACAAATTCTCTTTAATAGAACGATTTGTATCTAATTTCCGAAAGAAGCTTCGAAAAACAGAAGCGCTCTAAATGATAAAATTCGATACTAAAAATTTGGATGATTGAAATTATCTGAAATTATTCCATATAATTAATTAAAATTAATAAAGTACAGATAAAATGATATTTAGACACGAACAATAAAAAGAAATCTGATGTGGGCAACACATGACTTTCCTTATATAATGCAATGAATTAACTACTTTTACAGTAAAAAAAAATAGGTTTTTCTTATAGTAGATACTTATATTCTTTCCAAGATATTGAATTTTCGACAATTTGTCGTCATTTTTATCCATTTGGCGAGGTTTTCGTTGATTGGCAACATTTTTTGTTGCAGGCATGCTAAAATTTCAAAAAGTCGCCAAGTTACTCGTATAAATAGTCAATAAGTTATTCTTATAGCAGATAAATGACTATTGGCGTTCAAATACAAAAGTATTACTCAAAGTATCTTTTCTCATGAATAGAACAAGCTAGATCCACGAGAATGTCACCAAATTTATCGCATGGTATTACATGTGAAAAGTGAACATGTTTCTCAACAGTTAATATTTTTTTTAATTTATGGGATTTTTTGATAAATTTATTTGAAAAATGTGCATTATCTTGAGAACAGCTCATGCTAACGTTCTAAAGTTTATGTCAATCGTTTTCTAAGGAAAAATTACATAAGAAATGTCTATTTGTGTAACTTTATTAATGATTTTGATTTTTTGATGATTTTTTTTTTAATTTCACTCAAAAATTTAAGGGGGTTCTGAACATTCGATTACGTTTAAAAACATTAGGCTTCCAGTATTCACGGATTGTGATTTTTGTATCAAATTTCATTCGTGAGATATCGTCTCCACAGACTCTCTCTCACACACACACACACAAACATCACCTCAAAAATGTTTGATTCGTGATCAGGGATGCTTGAAACGTGCTCTCCCGACGAAAACTCGAAATCGAATTTTCGACCCCGTCACAATACTTTCCTTATACATTATGTATATAAGGAAAGTAACTAGAAAAACTCAAATTTTAATAGCGTGGACACAGCAGGATATAGTCATATATTGATGTTCGCCTAGATAAAGGTGAACTGCAGTTGGTGCCTGCTACGACTAGGCGTACATCAATATAATTGATGTACGCCTAACCTAACCGTACTTGGTACCTGCGCAATGATAAAATTTGTAAACATTATGGATTGGTAAATTGTGACAAATATTCGAAATAAATAATAAAAATGTTTAAAATCGTCAGAATTTTGCGAAGAAAGCATGTGAATCTGTGAAATTCATTAATGATTTCATATTTCAAAGTACTTAATCCATATGCAGAATGCAATATTAAGAAATTTATATTTTTCTCTTTGTCCTGGTGGTACCTTCAATTAGACCTAGCCACCTGAAATTTATTTAATTCTATCCCTCACATTTGCAAAATCGCAGTGCGACATCTATTGCATAATATGTAACATCTATCTGCCCTATAGTGTGTGTTGCGAGAGCGTTTGTGGAGATATAGTCAACAGACCGCTCGGCCATCCCAGCACTTCACATATCCATTAAAATTGAGTTACGATAATATATTTCATTTCTGATTACCTATAGTCTTCCTTCCCGTAAAATATCATGTTTCAACACAGCAGGACTGCGGGCACACGGAGTTCATGCCCTAGATCATCATGCACTTTTTTTTTTTTTTTTTTGAGAAAATACCAGAACAGTGCGACAATCATACCACTCCACCCTTTTTTAACCTTTTACATCTTCAGAAATATTTTACTGTTCATCTATGATTCATAAGAAACGTCCCAAGAAATTTCCATATTTTTATCTCAAGGAGCTTGCGAGATATTGGGTTCTTACCCTTACCTCACCTCTTTTCACTTTTTCAACAATGGACTTCGGAAATATCAGAAAATATATCTCTATATTAAAAGTAGCTGACGCCGCCGCCGCCGCCGCCGCCACTATTTGACAAATTTCTCGTTTCTCGAGATTCTTTGCTTCATACCGCAAAAACTATTGCATATAAAAATATGAAATTCAGTACACTTGTATAGAAAAAGCTTTGGGAAATACTCTGAAATAAACTGTTTTATATATATATATAATATAGTTTAATAAATATTTAATGTCAAAAACAAACTTTTTGAGCTGCGAGTTCACGTCCTGGATAGACTAACAATAGCAAGACCGTGAATTTTTACAAGCAGGTACCTACAAGGGTGCATTTTTGCCCCTTTTGTAATTTCGATGCAGTTTTTGAGATATTTCGCTTTTTTTTTTTAACTCTCTGAAATTAACATTTTTATTCGTATCGGCACGTCTAACGATTTCTCTGTCTCGTACCGTAAAAACTATAGCATCCAGAAATATGAAATTTGGTGCATTTATAGAGAAATAATAGGGTAACACGGTGAAATAAACCGTTTATCGATTTAAACTTTAGTTTGGCGTGAAATAGTTTGCGAAGCGAGCTCGTGATCAAGGAATTCAGTTTTTGGATTCCCTGGGCTAAGAAAAATCCCTGGTTTTCCCTCCTGCGGAAAATAAGCAGGGATAGAAACGATATTTTTGAAAGTAGAATTTTTAAGAAAGATAGATATGAGGCGAGCTCTGCGAGAGCAGCGAAGCCTCCCGAAGGGGGTTGCAGCAGGGGAAAGAGCCCCCTAGTATATAATAATAATATAATTTTTTATTACTCACAGGGTTTTTTGAGGAAAATTTCATACTGCACAAATAACATTATCAGCATATAAATTATGGAATGTGGGTGCTCAGCCTGGAACTTTTCGAGTTCAAAATATCGCTATTTTAGTCATTTTTATAAAATTTACTACATCTTGCATTCCTAGGAGGGAGGGGGTGCTTCCCTTCCTTTGGTACTTTGACTATGAAATCTAGTCTCTAATACAGAATTGAGTAACCTGTGGTCCTCAAACAAGTATAATGCTTAGATGGCATATTTAAAATTAATTAAACTATTAACGTATATTTCTCAAAGAAAACAAATATACCCAAAGATAATTAAATATGTAACTGCAATAAAATGTGAATCATAAATGTTACTGAAATTATTTTCAAGAGCAGCAAATGTTTTGATCGAAAATTTTAGTCTGCATTTTATAGAAGTTGAACAGCATTGTATAAAGTGTGAAATATCAAGATGAGACAAATTTTAAATATATGTACGTTTATATCAAATCTGCTTTTTTACTTTCCCTGCAATACATGATAATGAATAGGAAAGTATTGGAATCATTCCGAAAATCACAACTCAAGTTTTCGACGGATCTGCACGTTTCGAGACCTCTAGAATACGAAAAAACTATTTTTAGCGTGACGTCTGTGTGTGTGTGTCTTTCTGTCTGTCTGTGTGTCTATCTGTGCAATGTATGTATCCACTCTAACTCAAAAACTTATGGATCAAATTTCATAAAATTTGATAAGTCACTTGGGTATGACCCTGGTGCAGATTAGTTTTTGGTACGATTCGTAAAAACAGAACCCGCCTTTTTTTGCGAAATGACCCGTAAAAATTTCATGTGTCCACTCCAGCTAAAATACTAATTGACCAAATTTCACAAAATTTGGTAGATAAGTTACTTGTACGATACTCTGGTGCTGATTAGATTTTGGTATTAATCGGAAAGGAACAACCTGCCTTTTTTTCACGAAATGGCCCGCAAAAATGTCATGTATCCACTCTGGCTAAAATACTAATTGACCAAATTTCACAAAATTTGGTAGATAAATTACTTGTGGGATACTCTGGTGCTGATTAGATGTTGGTATTATTCGAAAAAGAACAACCAGCCTTTTTTTACGAAATGCCCTCAAAAATTGCCAAAATCTAAAATAAATCTACTTATGTTCAAATATATCAATTAAATGCTTGCTTTATACGTAATTTTTGATGAGGAAAAGAATAAGAACAACTGTATTACTCTAGGACTAACCGTTCTCGAGATATTTGAGATTTTTCGCATTTAGTTATGCCACTTTGGGAAAAATGCCCAATTACCTAATAAAAACAGAAATTGAAATAAAAATTCAAATTTAGTGTTATATTGTGCAATTAAACTCAATTTAATGAATTATTAAAGAAATAAAGAAAAAACGAATTTGAGTCTGCAGGGAAAGTCATGTGCTGCCCACATCAGATTTTTTTCTTTTAGGAGATGAATCATTAATTTATACACACAAAACATACTGTGCACTTTTAGTAAATAAAAGAGCTAAACTTACAAGAAAACGCAGACTCTGCAATATTTTGATAATACGCATATTCAAGACCATTAGAATAAATAAATTTAATCTTTATGACAAAAAATATATCCGCTAAACCCCAACCGCAACTCTGAAAAAGAGTTTAATAAAAAACTGTTTTTTCACACTGCACAAATTCCAGTTTTGAACTGAATAGACTCTTTTTAAACTACATAAATTATAACTGCACATTAACAAAACTGATAACTATTTGAGGAGATCTCTGTATTATTTCAAGTTCCTTTCCTAGCTCGATAAACTGCAGAGATATACGATGTTATGTTTCTTTCTTTTGTTTATCGTCCAACTCAAAGGCGTGGTTTAAGGAAATATCATCCTGTGTGCACCTATAACTATTCTGGCAGTAATTATTTCAGCGAATTTTTCGCGAATTTTAGGAGATTTCCTGAAATTTCTCAAATATCCAATTTATTTACGAATTTGAGATTTTTTTCTTATTATTGCTTAATTTCCAATAAAATTTTGTTTCGAAACGTAAATTTTCACGATTTCTTTATCAAATTCCCGGGGAGGGGGGGGGGGGTTGAAATTTCGCGAATATCACATATATTAAGTTTTTGAATCTTTTAAATGACCAATAATTGTTCTCCTTTTTGGTCATGAAGCATGTTAAGAGCTTTGTCATAAGATTCGACAGATTTCTGAAATGCGAAATCGTCATCCGTTCCTTGTCCATATTCACAAACAGCATCGACGTGTAAAAACCGTGTTACAATCAACAAATACTGCATTAAAGAAGAAAATCTGGGTATGTACATTATATAATGTATCACAACGCTATCCATTTTAATGAAAATCTTCATCTCATGTAACGGCGTTGATAAAAATGTCTGAATTTAAACGGTTTATGAATATATTAATTTAAAAAAGTTGTAATATAATTCTTATTGATTTATGTAGTTTCTTGTATAACTTCTTATTAGCTGGTAGATTTTTTACTTTCCCTGCAATACATGGTAATGTATAGGGAAAGTATTGGAATCATGCCGAAAATCACAACTCGAGTTTTCGACGGATCTACACGTTTCGAGACCTCTAGAATACGAAAATACCATTTTTAACGTGACGTCTGTGTGTGTGTCTGTGTGTCTGTCTGTCTGTCTGTGCAGATTTTGTATCCACTTTAACTAAAAAACTAATGGACCGAATTTCACAAAATTTTGTAGGTAAGTCACTTGTGGGCTGGGCTGGTGCTGATTAGTTTTGGGTACGATTCGGAATAAAAGAACCCGCCTTTTTTTGCGAAATGGCCCGCAAAAGCTTGTATCCACTCTAGCTGAAAAACTAATGGACCGAATTTCACAAAATTCGGTAGATGAGTCACGTATAGGTCACCCTGGTGCTGATTAGATTTTGGTACGATTCAGAAAAAATAACCTGCCTTTTTTGTAGAATGGCCCGCAAAAATTGCCAACATCTAAACTAAAAAGCTACGTATGCTCAAATATATCCATTAAATGCTTGTTTAATGCGTAATTTTTAACGAAGAAAAGAATAAGACCAATTCCATTACACTAGGACTAGCCGTTCTCGAGATATATTAGTTTTTTTCGTATTTTTCCACCCCACCTTTGAAAATAAGTCCAGTTATCAAATGAGAACGAAAATTGAATTAAAAGTGAATTACATTTAATTGAAATAAATAGAACGTGGATATAAGTCTGCAGGGAAAGTCATGTGCTGCCCACATCAGATTTTTTTTAAATGTTAGCGTAAGTCGTCGGCCGCGAGCTATTTTCCAAGTTCCGCGAAATTTCGCGATTTACAGAGCGACTAGCCGGTGAATTTTGCCTTTTTATTTTTTATATATTTTTTTATTTTTTGCGATAAAGTTACTGCCCTATCTATGACCTACGATGGCTTTCCCAAAGAGCTAGTATCACTAAAGAGCTAGTATCACCAGAGAGCTAGTTAGTTTCCCAGAGAGATTAGATTACTTCTCGAAGGGCTTTCCCTGTAAAGATTGTTGATGAGGAGATGCAGTAATGAGTCAATCAGTCAGTCAGCGAGAACTTTGTTATATACAGCGCTCCTTTGCTATACAGAATTCCTAAATTCCTAGTAAAGTTCTAAAAAAGCACCCAAATAAATTCGGAACAAAAGGTCCCTGAGTTCACACGTTAAGTCTATATCTACAGCAAAAAGACTATGCCCCATCAAATAAAATGGGTCATAGTCTTTGGATAGTCAATGGCTGTTGCAGCGCAACATATTCAGCAAAGAAATTAATATGTTAGGAACGGGAACACGACAAAAAAAAGCAAGATAGTAGAAAATGTTAATTACAAAATTGTAGAACATTGTCTTATTAGTAGGAATCGGCATCAGAAACTCACAGAACGCGTTTATGATAGCCAATAAACACCCGTAATACTTCATCGGTTTCAAAATGCTTTAACGCTTGCAATGCTTATCAAAAACCGCGATGATATGCTTTCTCGAATTCAAATTCGTATTGCTACTGACGGTGGACAGTTTTAACAAGCACTGCATTCAATTTGTGCGCATGTTGTAAGTGCTGTTCATTTTAGTATTCCTAACCATAAGACAGATATTAGTCAATACCCATAATGCGTCAAATAAATATCTTCTGCAGCTGCTTTATCGTCGATTTCTATATAACTTTGTAATTGGCTTATTTATCGTCTATTTCACTTTGCATAGTTTCTATCCTAACTTCACTATCCTAACTTTTTAATTCACCGCAAAGAGGAGCTTCTATCACTTTTATTCAATCGGCTATGTAACTTAATAGACTCAACGTGTATTCTCATGAACCTTTCCTTAGAAACTTATTGGGGTGCTTAAAAGCCTTTATTAAGAACCCTGTATATAAAATAAATAGTAAATGTATTAAAAAAGTACTAATGGCGGTGACGCATCATATCATCAAATCGATTTAAATAATAAATAAATGACAAATCATTAGATTTTATACGTCATTTATTAAAACATCCATTTAGTACATATAATTTAAAAGCCAGCGCGCTTTCGGATATCATCATACCCTTTCTCCGTAGCGTTAAATAAAAATCATGCCAACATGATTAAATACTATCAACTACTTGAACAGATAAATTTAGGGATAAAGATAACTTTAAAAGCCATGCTAGGGTATATGTAGTACCTCTTCTTTCTTCAGATAATGTTTATAAAATTTATATTGGTAGCACTAAACGTACGGTTGGTATATGGTTGGCTGAACATGCTAGGAACGTTAAAAACGGTAGACAGTCGACTGCTCTTTCCCAATTAGTGATTAATGATAACTTTCACCCCCTTTTCGAAAATTCTTTTCTTTTGATCAGCTGTAATAACCCCCGGTCTATTTTACTTTGTGAATCCCTCTTTTTTTATCTATATCGCACTTCTATCTGTAATTTTGACCCTGTCCATGTTTTAAGTTAAGCCTGGCGACTCGTTCTCGATTCCATGCGAGTACAAAGTTACCTCTAAAATATAAATTATTTAAAATTCTTTACTTGTGTACATTTGTGTTTAAACTGGATTATGACTTTTTGTCTTTCTATTTATAATTTTGTAATTTTTAAATCTGCTTCTGGTAATTTTGTGTGGATGTATTAAATATGTTTAGTAGTGAAGCCAATTTTGGAATATGCAAATTCAACTTGACGGCAGTGGGTAGCATTTAAGTATGTTGGCATGATTTGTATTTAACGCCACTGAGGAAGAGTATGATGATACCCGAAAGCGCTCTGGCTTTTAAATTATATGTACGTCTTATGTGCGATTTATGTGCAATCGAGTTATCAAAGTTTGTAAAAAAAAATATTTGTGTATAAAAGAAAATCATTCAAACTGCTATCTAAATTAATCTGCAATAAATATATATATATATATATATATTGATGTTGTAAATGCTGATGCTGTTGCTGAAACATTGATTAAAAAAGAGAATTTGTTATTTTTGATTTATTATTTAATAAAATAATTAATAAATAAATAATAATTGCTTTATCCTAACGAAGGAGGCTGTTTCTTGCCTTTAAAATAGATTGATACTAGTAATGATCTTTCCATGCTGTTAATACCGAAATGTTTTTAATAAGAGGAATTAAGTAGTTTTAAAAATAATACAGTTAAGATAATGATTTTGAGACTAAAAATTTATTGCATATGATGGTACTAATTAGTACTTCATATAATTATTTGTATTCTGTATTCTGTATGGTAGTGTTTTGATTGTGGTGTTTTTGTACTCAATCGTGTGATATTTTATATCTAGTGTTCGTAGTATTCGATGATAGTGATGGCTGTAATTTCATTTTAATTTTATATATGTATCTTGTAGTATTGAGCTTTTTGTTGATTTTATTGTATTTTGTATTTACTTCCTTGACAATGATGACTGGAACTTAATTTTAATTTGTCGCTTTGTCACTATAAAAAAATAATTTAATAATAATAATAATAATAATAATAATAATAATAAATGAAATAGTGAATGATAGAAAATATTTAAGAGAATATTGTCCAAATGCATGCAGTGAAAAAATATCATTCGTGGTATTAAATATTAGTGTGAATTTTTGGAACGATTACGTGTAAGGATTAAATTATTATGTATTATAAAGAAAGATTTATTCTGATCACAATAAAAAATAATTGTAGTAACTAATATGTATCTGAAAATATTGCATCATATTCGCTATCTCGACGACTACGTAATGTGTGTACAATTTATGTATATATTTTATGGGTATACTATTACTTTTAGATGGCTCCGGGTGTGGCAAACCAACTGGACTGAGAACAGCTAAGATCATAGGAGGACAGAACGCTAAGAAAGGAGAATTTCCATTTCTGGTAAGCAGATATTTTCTGTATGATGTACAAGGAAAGTACTGTGATACGGTCAAAAATGTATATTCTTGTTTCCGGAGGATTTACACTTTTTAAGTATTCCTGAAATCAAATCGAACATTTTTAATGTGATGTAAGTGTGTGTGTACGGAAATTTCGAGCGATTTTTCTAGAGTGAAAAGTTTGCAACTGGAAGTGCGAGTGATTTGTTTATCAAAATACTTTTTACTTTCCCTCGAATTGGAATCGATTGGAATCGCAAAAGTATTGGAATCGTAAAAGTATTGGAATCGTAAAAGTATTGGAATCGTAAAAGTATTAGAATCGCATCGAGAATTGGAGCTCAAGTTTTCGAAGCATCTACATTCTACACGTTTCGAGCACTCTAGAATACGAAAAACCTATTTTTAAAGTAACATCTGTGACTCTTTGTTTTGTGTATGTCTGTGCAATGTATGCATCCACTCTGTCTAAAAAACTATTCGAAGAAATCTGGTAAGTAATTTTCTTGTAAGTTACCTGGGTGCTTATTAAATTTTGGTGTTATTTGGAAAAATAGAACGAATCTGATTTTGCGAAATGGACCTCAAAAATGATAAAATTCTGATATAAAAAATTAAATATGATTAAATGCATTAATTAAATGCTTATTTTACAAGTAATTTTTAACGGCGAAACGAATAAGATAAATTCCATTACTATAACATGAACCGTTCTTGAGATATTTTAGAATTTTGAGGAGCTGGCTATGTTTTAAAATTCGAGAAGTTGTCAAATAAAAAAGAGGTTGTATTAAAACTTTAATATGGATATAATTTCAAATTAGTTATGAGTTTCAGTATCAGTTTGCACAATTAAACTCATTAATGAATTATGACGGAGAAAATAAATTTGAGACTATAGTGAAAGTTATTTGCCTATATTTGAGACTATAGTAAAAGTCATGGTTTAGAAGAAAACTTTAATTTTTTTTTGTCAGCATTTTCAAACCGAACAATACAAGTAATTTTTTTTAAATGACCTTTTTTACTTTCCCTGCAATACATGGTAATGTATAGGGAAAGTATTGGAATCATGCCGAAAATCACAACTCGAGTTTTCGACGGATCTACACGTTTCCGAGACCTCTAGAATACGAAAAAACCATTTTTAGCGTGACGTCTGTGTGTGTGTCTGTGTGTCTGTGTGTCTGTCTGTCTGTGCAGATTTTGTATCCAATCTAACTAAAAAACTAATGGACCGAATTTCACAAAATTTGGTAGGTAAGTTACTTGTGAGCGAGTCTGGTGCTGATTAGTTTTGGGTACGATTCGGAATAAAAGAACCCGCCTTTTTTTGCGAAATGGCCCGCAAAAGCTTGTATCCACTCTAACTGAAAAACTGATGGACCGAATTTCACAAAATTCGGTAGATGAGTCACTTGTGGGTTACCTTGGTGCTGATTAGATTTTGGTACGTTTCGGAAAAAAATGACCTACCTTTTTTTGCAAAATGGCCTGCAAAAATCGTCCAAATCTAAACTAAAGAACTGGGTATACTCAAATATATCCATTAAATGCTGATTTAATACTTAATTTTTAACGACGAAAAGAATAAGACCAACCCCATTACACTAGGACTAGCCATTCTCGAGATACTTTAGTTTTTCGTACTTTCCCTACGCCACCTTTGAAAATAAGCCCGGTTACCGAATGAGAACGAAAATTGAATTAAAAGTGAAATAAATTTAGTTAAAATAAAGAGAACGTTAATATAAGTCTGCAGGGAAAGTCATGTGCTGCCCACATCAGATTTTTCATATTCATATATAAGTCTACCTTAGTACATCATCGGGTTTCAATTGGTTGAGTAATTAAAAAAAAAAAATCCGTTGAGGAAATTTCAAAATTCATAATGCAAATGTACATAATGTACGGCACAAGCAGCAAATGAAAACAAAATAACAACATTGGTTTTGCAAACATGTAACAGGCTACATTTTTACAAAATTGCAATCTCATGAAAATTAAGTTTGTGCAAATTATGCACGCTTCACACGAAATTAAAGAAGAAGAAAAGTCACGACATTATTTTCATTTTTATGTGGTAGTCTAACTTTGTACATAATTTGGCTTCATTTAGTTGTGACATTTTGGAAAAAACGGTATTGCATAGTTTGACATCAGACCCATAGAGTGACAGACAGACAGTGGTCAAAAAGGACGACAGACGAAATTTTTATTTTTTTATCCTCCGATAAGAATTGTGATAAGATGGTTTTTAATTTAGTCGAAAGGTGCTTGTGACACAAAAAGAGTACTTCCCTTAATCAGGGGCAAAAAAAAAATCATTTTAAAGAGATAATAAATTAATATCTTAGAAATAAACAATGACAAATTATGTTCTATAAAATGATTTTTCTTTTGTCTTTATAAGTCTATAAGTCTAAATATGGTTTTAATTTTTAATCAATGTTATTAATTTTAGCTATTCATTTTTATTATTTTCGAAGAAACTCCGGATTAAAAATGATCTATTATTTAATTATTTATGTATTTATTCTAGCCATTTATGTATTTATTTTGTCAACTATAATATAATTATTTTGTGATTGTTTTTCACGGCATTTCTTGTAAATCAAATAATCAGAATTACTGTATAATTTGTAAAAACATTATTAGCCCGATGGCCACAAAATTATTAATCGACAGTCATCGATAACCATCAATCATTCGTCTGGCTTCCTGAATTTTACTGCTCATAAAAGAGAATAGTCAAATGTTAAATCAAATAGAAGAATTCCAATAGCTTTAAGCTCCACTATGGCTGCAGAATCAAGATTTATTCATTATTAACTCAGTAAAACTTTAACTCAGCTTATGAAATAGTTAATGGATAAAACTCCTTAGAGCTTTAAAATTTAACACACACATCCCTTGATGGACATTAATTCTTAATGTGGACAGAATAACAACACTGGGCTATAAATAATCCAATGAATAATCCAATGATCACATCGATATGATGAAATTATCAGAACCAAAACAAGATTTCTGAGGAAAAATTCCCCCTTTTTTCGCGGCTCTTAAGGGTGAGCGTCAGTAAATTTTCTGCCCTATCCGCGCTTTGTTAACTTTCGCGGCACACATATTTCGTCAAAATTCTGCTCAAACAGCTGCGAAATATTTTCTGAAAGACAAAATGCAATGCTTAGATTATATTAAAACTAAATTTAATGCCCCAAAAAACATAGAATATATTTTTTATTTTAATCCAAAATATTTTTGGTGCTGCCATCTGTTGTCGTAATTTAATTCATACCGATTATTTTTATTTTTTAATGAACATTTTAAAATATCTATTCCTTCCAATACAGTTTAAATACAACAACAGATCATATATAATAATGCCACAATCACGGAAAGGTAATTTATCATTTTATAAATTTGATAAGGGATCTGAATGTATATCGCTGAGAACTGCAGTTTTGTCTTCAATTTCTTCTGTCTTCAAGTCCAAGTTCAATTACGTTTCCGTGATCATGGCATTATATATGATCTGTTGTTGTATTTAATAGCATATTAGAAGGAATAGACATTTAAAAATGTTCATTAAAAAATAAAAATAGTCGGTATGAATTAAATTACAACAGATGACAGCACCAAAAATATTTTAAATTAAAATAAAACATATATTCTATGTTTTATTGGGTATTAAATTTAGCTTTAATATAATCTAATCATTGCATTTTATCTTTCAGAAAATATTTCGCAACAGTTTGAGCAGAATTTCGGCGAAATATGTGTGCCGCGAAAGTTAACAAAGCGCGGATAGGGCAGAAAATTTACTGACGCTCACCCTTTTAGAGCCAGTCACCATTTAAAAACTAAAGTAAACTAGCAATAATACTACGGTTAAAATTTCCAAGCTATATTGAGATTTTATATATTATATATTTCAAGTTTATTTTTGCCAAAAAAATATAAAACCGGTCAAAGGGCGGTAAATAATAATAGTTCCAGTCTTTTGCATTTGGACTATAGATAAAATCGCTGGCAGTCAATTTACACAGAGCATTCAGTGTTCAAGTTTGTTTTATAATTCTCAGCTATTAAGGAAATTTCAGTTCAACTATGACATTCAGTCTAATTCCTGTTGTAGGTATCACTAAGAGGACCGGAAGAGCCTCAGGCTGCGCAAGTACTCCACAAATGTGGTGCCGTGTTGCTGAATGAAAGGTGGATTCTAACTGCTGCCCATTGTGTATATGAGTAAGTAGAGAATTCTGCCTCCCTTGCACATTATTTGCCTCCTGTAAAGAAATATTTCCTTTTTCCTTATCACAAAAGATTGTGTGTGTTCATAAGGAATGAAGGATATTTTTCATTTTTTCCCAAAGAAAAAAATCTGATGTGGACAACACATGACTTTCCTTATATAATGTAATGAATTTACTACTTTTACAGTAAAAAAATAGGTTTTTCTTATAACAGATACTAATATTCTTTCCAAGATATTGAATTTTCGACAATTAGTCGTCATTTTCATTGATTTAGCCTCATTTTTATCCATTTGGCGAGATTTTCGTTAATTTGGCAACATTTCAAAAAGTCGCCAAGTTGCCAACATTCCGCCAAAATCTCGCCAAGCGTTATGGACGAAGAAATAAGTTGTTCTTACAACAGATAAATGACTATTGGGGTTCAAATACAAAAGTATTACTCAAAGTATCTTTTTTCATGAATGGAACGAGCTAGATCCACGAGAATGATGTCACCCAATTTATCGCATGGTATTACATATGAAAAGTGAACATGTTTCTCAATAGGATATATATATTTTTTCATTTTATATGACTTTTTAATAATTTTTTTGAAAAATATGCAATATCTCGAGAACGGTTCATGTTAGCGTTCTAAAATTTATGTCAATCGTTTTCTAATGAAAAATTACATAAGAAATGTCTATTTGCGTAACTTTATTAGTGGTTTTGATTTTTTGACGATTTTTTCAAAATTTTATTCGAAAATTTAGAGTGGTTCTGAACATTCGATTACGTATAAAAACAATAGGCTTCCAGTGTTTATGGATTGTGATTTTTGTACCAAATTTGGTTCGAATCGGTTCATTCGTTCGTCAGTTATCGTCTCCACAGACTCACTGACACACACACACACACACATACTTTCACACACACACACACACACACAGAGACATCACTTCAAAAATGTTTGATTCGTGATCAGGGATGCTTGAAACGTGCTCTCCCGTCGAAAACTCGATTTCGAATTTTCGACCCCGTCACAATACTTTCCTTATACATTATGTATATAAGGAAAGTAAAAATACTTCCCTCGCGTTGTCGTAAAGCACAGGATGGATTAACCTGGAAGATAAATGGTAATTTAACAGAAGCCAGATGATGAACTTTTATTGTTTGTTAAATCACATACGCAATAGAATAAAATGTTGGCAATTATATCATTACTCATTATATAATAATTATAATTTTTAATATTATAAAATAGTGTAATTATTTTATTGTGTCCTTTACAGAAGGCTATCTATCGTCTCGTTTTCACAAACTCGCCTTAAATATTGTTGACATATCACAAGTTGCTGTGAACGAACTGAACCATAATTATTTTTTTCCAACGAGAAAACTTTTTTCGGGAGCAAACCTGTTACTCATGTATTAAATTTAGAGTGTTAAAATAAGATTACGTAGATGAAGTTCAGGGGAATGGAAATTTCTATTTTAGTTTGTGAATATCCACAACGAAAGGGCAATTTGTAGAAAATAAAATACGGACACTTTATACATCTTTCCAAATAATTTATGCCCAAAATGTTTCATGTAATCCTTATTAAATGGAGATGGTGGCAATTAGTGTTCGATTTAAAACTTTTCACAAATTTTAATGTTCTAATGTAATAAATATTTATTTTTAAAAAAATGCATAACAGCTAATAGAAACAGATGACGGAAGGACATCATGAAAGCAAGCATTCATACAATTTTTAAATATACGTGTCTTTTTATGTGAGGCATTAAAAATATAAACTAAATATCTCCACTTTTTTAAACACATCTGGAAGATAATGATTTTTAATTGTCAAATTAATGACTATTCAAGTTCAAACATATAGATATGTAGTGAGATATAATTGTTCATAGCAACCATAGAATTTACAGTGGGTTTCCAAATGTAGCTCTAATTTCCTCTGTGTAAGTCTATGTAGGGTTAATATATTTGATTCTTAACACTATATAAGTTTTCGTTAGCAGGATTTCATATTCAAATAATCTATATAGATATTTAGATGCATAAGAAAGATTATGTTTTCAGCCTGTTTAATTTATATATGTCAGATATATCTCAAATATTGTATTTAGGTTTTAGATTAGTGTATCTTTCCATTTCTCATTTTAAAAATTTATATCCACAAGCCTAATATTTTTCACTTTTTAAACAAACATTCATTAACTTTTAAACTTCAATTTTTGTTTCCAAATCATTTTAATGACAATCTGTCCTATTCGGTTTTAATGAAAATCTTTATAAAGCTATGTTATGATCTGTATGCTCCCTCTTATAAAAAAAAAAAATGTGTTTCAGGTTCAGTTATAAAATGTTTTGCCTTTATGTCCTTTATATGCATCATATATATCTTTATAGTTGAATGGAAAGAAAGTTTTGTTAGTATTGCTAAAGAACCATTTTGAAAAAGATGGACTGCTGCCAACATTGATCTTCCTAGTTGAATAGATTTCAGATGAATAGAACACTTCTATTTTTAGTATCGCCATGCAGTTCTAAATTGTTTTATTCTCAGAAACATTCGTTTTCAATTAACATTTCTAAACTGTTTCTTAATTATATTTTAAGTATTTATTTCATAGAGCTTTATTTGCAATCATAGTGAATTCTGGTTTTCTTAGCCAACGTTCCATTTTGATTTAGATATCGTCGGAAGAAGTTTCTTGCTCGTCTGAGAGCCCGTCTTGGTGAGTACGACATCTCTGTGAACGTTGGTACTCATCAAGACATTGGTGTAGATACTTTGGTCACTCATCCGCAGTACCAAGAACCCAACCGACAGAGTAATGATATTGCTCTGCTGCACCTCAGCAAAGACGCTGTGTTCAACGATGATGTTTGGCCGGTTTGTTTGCCCAAAACAGGTCTGGATGTAACCGGAATGAATGCTACAGTAGCTGGATGGGGAAATACGAATAAGAAGCCAGGTGGTAAGTAAGACATTATTTATGGCATGGTGGCATCCCACTAATCTTTCTGGTATCCCAAGTTCATGTAACATTTGTTGAATAACCATATAATTTTACTTCCTACTTGCTTTCGCATGATCTGTTATTTCTCTAGTATATAAGTTAATTGAAAATATTGGCATCATTCATTTCATAATATGGTCAATTGTAAGATTTTTATAAACTGCTTAAAAATCACTGTCAATAAGATGAAATTAAATAAGGAATACCGTAAAACTAAGTTATAGCATTTATGAGCTATTTTCCTTTTAATTTTACTAATCATCAGATAACAAATTGGAATCAAATGTGCTTCTGAAACAACAGATTTTGAGTTAAATAAATGTTTGCTGAAAATAAGTGTTTGCTTTTTGCTTTTCATGTCTATAGTATTATAATCTGTTTCACAATTCCAATATCCTTTTTCAAAATATACAAATCCTTTTATTCTACAATCATTCTGAACCAATAAAAATTTAGCAAAATAAAATGGAATAACTATCAATGGAACAATTAACGATCATAATTGGTACTTCTTTCTCATATGGTGTTGGAGGTGCTACTTAACTAACATAACTCCAATCTTTTACTGCTCTCGGGCGTCTTGTCCTGGACTGTTTAAGCGAGTTTATTTTTCAACCAAAAGCTATTACCTAATTTCATTTCAGAACTCCATCCCCCACTTGCTGTACTCCTAGGGTGCGTACACCACAGGATGGAAAAGGAATTCGAAAACAGAAAACGTTTAAGTTTGGTTCACTTTGGTTTGATTGAAAATAATCCCTTGGTGTACTGATTTGGGGATTTTATTGACTAATCTGGCTGAACCTATGGACTTTGAGGAAAAGAACAGCTTCACGTGGAGTTCGAGCCTCTGGAGTATGCTTGGAAGTAGCATTCCCTTACACCAAGATTTAAAACCAGATTCTTGTAAGTAATGTTGTTACCACTTAAGCAAAGTGGTGGTCAGTAGGTTGAATGGATTCTGGATGAAACTGCAATGAGTGACTGTCAGGCTTTTGAGGTGATGCATGGTGAAATATGTGTTGTCAGTGATGAATTGAAAACCCTGAAATAAATTCGGTGAACTTGAAATATACATATTTTAGCACTTGTTCATTTTACGAATGATTAACGTGTTTGCACTTTCTGTACGACAGGGAATAAGAAAAGTGTTCTTCAGAAAGTGAACGTCCCTGTGCTGTCCAACGGTGTTTGTAAACAGATGTATGGCGAAGCTGGACAAAGTTATCCTCTTGAAGCGAATCAGATGTGTGCTGGTTACAGAGAAGGTGGAAAAGATTCATGCCAGGTGAGTATTCATGCCAGGTGAGTCAAAAGCACTGGCTTCTACTATAACTGAGCTGAGCATAACCTGCTTTCTACTACGAACGGAGTGAAAACAGTTGAATTTTTTCATATTTACTAACCATAAGAATCAAAATAGTTCTGCCCCAAACCATAATGCATTACTCTATAATACTCATATTTTGACACTCAATGTGCAGTCCATTTATAGTAAAAGTCAATGCGGTTAAAAGTGAAAGAAACTGATGAGTCCAACACATAACAGATTAACACATTTAGAAAATTGGGGGAAAGAGCACAAAATAGAGCATTTTTATAGCTCGCTCTCACTGGAAATCAATAAGCTTTTGTTGTTATTGAATTAAGTAATCATACCATAATCTAAATTTAATAGAAATCACTGACGTTTTCAATAAATTTTTGTACTCTCATTAGAAGAGTAAACTTTCTAATATCTCGAAGACGACTAGTGATAACTTCTCAACAATGGTGCCCATAAATTTATGGTCAAAAGCACCTACCAATCGTATATTTATTTGATAATAATGAATATATTTATTTTCTATCATGGCATTTTTTTTTATTTTAGATTAAAAACATACAATATCTCAAAAACGGCACATTGATCAATATGTAAATAACGTAATTCGCTTTTAACAGCTAAAACTTTATGTAGTGCATGGCTATTTTAACTACAATGTTCAATAACTATTTTTTTAATTTAAATTTTCGAAATATACATCTGAAAAATCGAGAGCTTTCTATTAGTACTTTCACTCCGAAGATCAACATACCTCGATTTTGAGAACATGGCAACATTCCGCCCCTCCCTCCCCACTGTAGATTTAACGCTATACTTAAATTTTCATCATTACAGTGATTTTAGGGAGCATCGTTGTAAAACGACTAACTTAAAAATTACATTTTAAAGAAAATTTTAGAAACTTGCCTGTTATTTAATATAACGGAGAATGCTTTTTACCCACTGATTATGAAAATTTGTATGAAAAGTGCGGTATGGATGAAACCTTAATAATCAACGTATTTCTGCGATTTTTTTTTTTTTTTTTTTTTTTTTTTTTTAATATCAACTTGGATTGAAGAAATTGAGAGAAAAAAAGAGCTGGAATTTTACACAGTCATATAAAAAGTCCTTTTGAAATTATTTGTATCAAAATGCATCAAAGTTCCTTTTTATATTTTTTTAATATTAATTGCATAATTCATATTGTATACGAAATTTGATATTAAATAAACAATTCGCTGATTTTTTTTTTCTGTTAATCGTATAATACGAGTATTATTGCATTCAAAAGTAATCAGGGTGATGAAAAAAAAATATTTTGGATGATATGAGTAAAAGTCTGGGAAACTGATTTAACATTAAGAACTCAAAATTTTATATACTCATAATTCTCAAACGACTGTACCAAAACAGTTCAAACTTGGTAGTAATGCGGAGGAAGGGGATAGCTTTTTTTATAGAAATTCAAAAGCTGAATGAAATTTGGCTGTTGTCACCCGAAATTTTGGACACGTAAGCATTTAAATATAAATAGTGCGCTCCATGTAAATTTTATTATATTTAAATATTTTTTTTCCCCCTGAAAAAAAAACTGAATTTTTATAACTTTTTCGACAACATTTGGATAATATTTTCTCAGGACTGAATTTTTCGATCTCTGTAGAACTTCGCAAAATTGTAGCACGTAGCAAGTTTTCCTGCTGCTGTTGTAAGTAATATTTTTTCGAGTCTTATTGACTCGAAAAAATATTATTTGAAATGCAGATGTTGGATATATCTTACTAGTAATTCCGTTTCAAAAGGTATGGACGCTACCTATAGGGGGGTTCTGGAAGCATGAACTTGGTTATTACAGTCTGGGCTTAATCTTTATGTATGTTCAAGACGACTGCGTGAGTACGACTAAATTTGTGGGTCTCCATAGAGATATTGGCACATAGCAAGTATTTTTAATACCATTTCAGGTGTATCGACTATTTCACAATGACGAACATATTAGAAGTACAAAAGTTAGCACACATTAGGAGTACAAAAGTTAGCACACATTAGAAGTACAAAAGTTAGCGCACATTAGAAGCACAGTTCTATGTTGGTATCTGAAATAAGGTGCGATAATAAATTTAGGAACTCCCAGTATGGTAGGTTTCGTGAGGTTCCGTGGGTTCAAAATCATTGACCTCGGCTTTTATTCCTTAAATATTGAGCTTAAACATATATAATAAATTACAAAGTTGCTTAGAAAAAGGTACAAAATTTTATGAAATTGATTAAAATTTTCAAGGGAATTAAATTTTAAGAAATACAAAATTTAAATTCTTATACAGTCCCCGTGCAAAAACATTTCCAATAAGTAAAATGTGCCCCATACACTAATAAGATGATGTACAAAATTTCAGCATTTTATCATAAAAAGTCCCAGAGATATGAAGAGACAAAAATGCTGACTTAAACCACTTTTCGATGCATCGAGTTGGGATATCAGAGGCGAAAAATCATGACGGCAGATCGCGTTTCAAGGGTCATACACAAATTACGAAAGAAAACAATGATTACATAAATAAATAATAATTTTGTTAGTTATTGGTACAAAAGTATCTACACTGTGTAGAAATAATAACTTTACACCGAGATTACAAAGCTTGTTCAAAGTGTTTTCCATCCATGCCAAAGATCCATTAAAGATAAAAGGCAGATATTATTTGCCTATGATGCATTTCTGCGTTGCGTCATTTGCACTCTTGCTGTAAACATTTACATTTTAATTTGTGATTAATCCCTCACCAACTTTGATTAAACATATCTTTGGAACTTTTATGATAAAATGCTGAAATTTTGTACATCACCTTGTTAGCTTATAGGACACATTTTATTCATTGGAAATGCTTTTGTACGGGGAGCGTATAAAAATTTAAATTTTGTATTACTTCAAATTTAATCCACTGAAAATTTTTATCGATTTCATAAAATCCTGTACCTTTTTTTACGCAACTTTGTAATTTATTATATATGTCTATGATCAATATTTGAGGAATAAAAGCCGAGGTCAATGTTTTTGGCACACCCTGTATATCTTTGTCTGATCAGTACTAAATTTACATAGTTAGGCCTCTTTGAGTTCTGGGTCTCCTGCAATATGCAGTCTTATGAAAATTGTAGATATGTTTTAAATGGAAGTAAATTATTCTTCTGTTAGCTCATGAGGATTTAATGCTATTAACCTCTAAGATTAAAAATAAACATACAGCTTTTTATATAACCAGACTTTCATTTCACACTATCTCTAGTTTTGTAAGCTTAAACGAGTGACTCACCCGGCAGCTCGATTACTCATTCAAACTACAGCTGTACTTAGATAACAATTCGAGATAATAGAAATTAGTAACAGCGGATAAATGGTATTATCTGTGCATTTTTTGAATTGTTAAAAAGAGGGCACTAAAAATCATGCGACCAGCTGCTTTGCAAAAGCAGAGAGTTTGATGTTGTCAAATAAAAGATATAACTTTCTTAGGTCGATGGTTGCAGCCCTCGGATTGGATAATTTTGGCGCAGTATTATTCTGTTTATAACCACGAGAACAAGTTTGAACAAGAGCTACTTGTCAAAGGATTATGACCTACGGCTTTCTATTCATGCACGGATTTCAGTTTTAGACATGACTAGGCTCACAGAATACTATATTCAGAAGGTTCACTCCCATAGAATCCTATGGCAACATTTTTAACATGGGATGCCGCATAGACACTAGAGCTCGTGAGTTGGACCAACTGAACTACGATGCGTCTGCCAGATTTGGCGCGTTATCGCTCGCTTGGCGATTTTTTTTTTAAACGGGAGGGGAACAAAATGTTGAGGGCTGTACTTTTATAATTATATGAGGACTGTACTTTTATAATAATATTAGTCTGTGACTAGGCTGTTCCGAGAGGGTGTGTGTGGCCTCTCGGATCTAGCATTCGGGGCCACAACTCGGATCTAGCATTCGGGGACCTTCTACCTGTAGTAAAAAAAAATAAATTTTGCGACAATCCCTCATTTAATTAAATAAAACACTGAGCTCTACCATTGTAAACTTATATAGTATCTTCTATTTTATGTAAAAAAAAAATAAATAGCATGTATTTCAATAATAAGGGAAAATAACACTTTTTACTTTCCCTGCAATACATGGTAATGTATAGGGAAGTATTGGAATCATACCGAAAGTCACAACTCGAGTTTTCGACGGATCTACACATTTCGAGACCTCTAGAATTCGAAAAAAACTATTTTTAGAGTGACGTCTGTGTGTCTCTGTGTGTGTCTGTCTGTGCAATGTATGTATCCACTCTAACTAAAAACTACTGGATCAAATTTCATAAAATTTGGTAGGTAAGTTACTTGGGTGAGACCCTGGTGCTGATTAGTTTTTGGTGGTGTTCATAAAAACAGAACCCGCCTATTTTTGCGAAACGGTCCGTAAAAATTTCATGTATCCACTCTAGCTAAAATACTAATGGACCAAATTTCGGTTGATAAGTCGCTTGTGGGTTACCCTGGTGCTGATTAGATTTTGGCACAATTCGGGAAAAATAACCTGCCCTTTTACTTTCCTTATATACATAATGTATAAGGAAAGTATTGTGACGGGGTCGAAAATTCGAATTCGAGTTTTCGACAGGAGAGCACGTTTCAAGCATCCCTGATCACGAATCAAACATTTTTGAAGTGATGCCTGTGTGTGTGTGTGTGTGTGAAAGTATGTGTGTGTGTGAAAGTATGTGTGTGTGTGTGTGTGTGTGTGAAAGTATGTGTGTGTGTGTGTGTGTGTCAGTGAGTCTGTGGAGACGATAACTGACGAACGAATGGACCGATTCGAACGAAATTTGGTACAAATATCACAATCCGTAAACACTGGAAGCCTACTGTTTTTTATACGCAATCGAATGCTCAGAACACCCCTAACTTTTTGCGTGAAATTTTGAAAAAATCATCAAAAAATCAAAACCGCTAATAAAGTTACGCAAATAGACATTTCTTATGTAATTTTTCCTTAGAAAACAATTGATATAAACTTTAGAACGCTAGTGTGAACCTTTCTCGAGATATTCCACATTTTTCAAATAATTTTATCAAAAAATCCCATAAATAAAAAAAAAATATTAACTGTTGAGAAACCTGTTCACTTTTCATATGTAATATCATGCGATAAATTTGTTGGCATCATTCTCGTGGATCTAGCTCGTTCCATTCATGAGAAAAGATACTTTGAGTAATACTTTTGTATTTGAACGCCAATAGTCATTTATCTGCTGTAAGAATAACTTATTTCTCCGTCCATAACGCTTGGCGAGATTTTGGCGACGAATTTGGAGGAATGTCGCCAACTTGGCGACATTTTTAATTGTTGCCAAATTAACAAAAATCTCGCCAAATTGATAAAAATGACGCTAAATCAATAAAAATGACGACTCATTGAAGAAAATTCAATATCTTGGAAAGTATATAAGTATCGACTATAAGAATAGCATTTTTTTTAACTGTAAAAGTAGTAAATTCAATGCGTTATATAAGGAAAGTCATGTGTTGCCCGCATCAGATATTTTTGCGAAATGGTCCTCAAAAATAGTCAAAATCTAAACTAAAAAACTACGTATGCTCATATATATCCATTAAATGCTTGTTTCTTACGTAATTTTTAACAATGAAAAGAACAAGATCAACCCCATTACTCTAGGGCTAGCCGTTCGAGATATTTTAGTCTTTTTGTATTTTTTCTACGCCACCTTTGAAAATAAATACAGTTACCAAATGAGAACGAAAATTGAATTAAAAGTGAATTAAATTTAATTAAAATAAAGAGAACGTGGAAGAGAACGTCTGCAAGGAAAGTCATGTGCTGCCCACATCAGATTTTTTAATATTTTTGTTCTCAAACATAAACAAACTAAAATTATACCTTGTCTATATTCTGAAATTCCCCCATCTAAATATAGCTTGATTAGTCAACTTCATTTTATCAATGTTTATTTACAGGGACTACCTTATCACCCCAGGAGACAAAAAGACTCAATCATTTAAAAAATAAACACTCGCAGATGGCTCTGAATACATTCAAGAGGATTAAAACTCTTTTCACCTTAACAAAATTTGGTGGGGCCCTTTATGAATGTAGAGAGCTTGAACCCAAACTCCAAGAGCCTCTGTTTTAATATGCAAAAACCTGAAGCTGGATAGAATGTCTGTGTTTGCAACTATATGAAATTCTAGTTCAAAGATTTCTTTATTCTGAAAGCTTTGTTTTTTAAGAAAAGCATCAGGTTTTCCTAACCTTTTCTTTGCAGTAAAGAAATTACAAAACATTTTTTTTTTACGTTTGGTACATTAGGTAGTCAAAAACATTTTTTTTAGACATAATGTTAATAGAAGTTATTTGCCCTGTCCGTAGCCGAATTCGCTAACTATCAAACCTAGGCAATTACCTAAGAGTTACCTAAGAGTGAGAATTTTTTTTTTTTCCTCTTCGTTAAGGCGACGCAACTATATGACAAAAGGGCGTAAATAATACAGATTCTATTTTTATACTATAATATCGATCAACACATGCCGGAAATAAATATCTACATTCAAGATGAAAAATTATGGCATAAGCAATTTTCTAATCGGGAAATAGACATACAGTGAATTTATTAAATTTATACATATAGGAAAATTCATTATTGTTAGAGTGCAAATTTCTAAGTTATATAGCAGTTCTTAAAAAAATCAGCAAATAAAATTTGATATTACAAACATGAGGAAACTAGATAAAGTATTTATATCTGTTTGATCTGACTTAACTATTTTTAAAATATTTTATTGAATTCGTTATGACCGATGGTTGTCTGGCCAGCTGTCTGTCTGAAAATTTTTATACGAATTCTGCTACAACCATTTCCATTTAATGATATTATGTATTTAATAGAATGGTGATTCCAATGTTCCGAAACAAACTAAGACGTTCAGATTTTTCAATACTCATTTATATAATCTGCAATTAAAAAAAAATTACGCAATTTAATATAGAGTTATAAAAAAACAACTAATAATTACAGGCAGTTCTTATAAACATTATTCCAGTTCATTTAATATTTTTGGTATCATTTACGAATTGATGGATATATTAATTCTTGTTTAGATACACACAATCTATAAAATCTTGAAATTTCTTAGTAATATCCCACCGATAAAGATTTTAGTAGCAACAATGGCTGAGAAAAATATGATGTGGGTAGAGAAAATATTTCAATGGCATCAAAAATCGGAATTTGATTTTTTGGCAAATTTACACGTCTTGGGCATTTTGAATATGTATCCATTTTATAGAGTAACTTCCATGTGTGAGAGTCTGCGTGTCTGTCTGTCTGTCTGTCTATATAAAGACAGACAGACATCTACTCTAGCTCCAAACTGTTTGATCAAATTTCTGGAAATTCGGTAATAAAATCATGGATGGTTTACCCGTATACTGATTAGATTTTGATACAAGTAAGAAAGTATAGCAGGCCTCTGTTTGCGAAATGGCTTGCAAAAATCGACAAAATATGAAATAAAGGACTGAATATTCTTATTCGATAATCTTAATTATTGCTTATTTCATTCGCAATTTTTGATAACATACTAATAAAATCACTTATCATAATGAATTTTGAAATTAAGGCACAAATTCCAATCTTTATTGTACTCTCCCTTATACAGATATATTGAATATAGACATTAAAGTAGGACTTTAGCCAAGGACTTCATAGCCGGGGTTAACTGGCGTGGTACTACGAAGAAAAGCCCTGGCAATATATACTGTCATAATGATTGTAACAGGGTATACCATATAACGATATAACCACAGCACCTTTAAGTCAGACCCTCTCTGTATGAACAAATCAAATTGAAATTCTCAGTTTATTTTCTTTTTTTATAGTCTTTCTTCACAGCAAGATTTTTTTTTCTTTTTCCAGGGAGATTCAGGAGGCCCTCTCTTTGTCCAGCAGAATGACCAACTAACTGTTATTGGACTGGTGTCCGCCGGCATAGAATGTGGAAGCCCGTTGCTGCCAGGCGTCTACACTAGGGTTCTGTCTCACCTGCAATGGATAAGGGAACAGATTAATTCTTAAACATTCTTCGGAAGAATAATCATAAACAAATTAAGTATAATTTTCTCAGCGGATAACCATGCACAAGATTAGCTTAAGTGAGGATTGGTGAACAATGTTAACTACTCTGGAATATAATTTGTGCCACTTTACAAAGAGAGTGTGTTATTGATCTGTGAAACAAAAATGGTATTGTCTCTATTGGAAAGATTTTAGTCGTAAGAAAGAACAGTGAGTCCTCTGATGCAATGGATGAAGGACGAATCACTGTTTTCATAAAAAAAAAAATGTTTAGCTTGGAATTTTCTTTAGTATCAGAAGTGTATGTTACTTGGTTTAACTAAGTTAAAATTCAATAGGGGGCAAGTTAAAACACCGTTGTCATATAAATAGGTAATTTATTACTATAATATTACGGGTAGTATTTAAGTTGATGTGCCCAGATAGAAAATCAATTCATCATTCCTTTGTTTGAAAAAATTATGAAAATATACATGAGATGTAGACTCTTATGTTAAGGTGATATTCTCCTTCCAGCCCATTGTTTCACTTTTTTCATGTTAACTTATTAAAAATGTTTCCTAATCCTAACCTCTAGCTCGTTCAATTTTAAAGATATTTTTGTGGTGTTTTTTTTTTTTCTGCTAAGCATAGATGCTGAAAAGAGAAAAGAATTCATGCTTATTTTTTAAAAAGAAAATAAGTAATATAGTTAGAATTTTATATTTTATTACGGTTAGGTATGTAGTTACGGCCCAATTACCGTTTTCAGAATAGCAACGCGTTTAGCCTTAATTACATTGTTTAAAACCAACGAGCTTATATGCTTATAGCTTATATACTGGTATTATGTGTATTATATGTATATAAGCTCGTTGTTTAAAACATAAAACTAAGGGAAAACTTCATGGTTTAAAAGCTTCATTAAAGCTTTTTGTTTGCTTATTTAAATTACATTGTTTGATGCATGGAGTTGAAGTGAAAATTATGATATGCAGTTTATTAGTTTTATATGCTGTCTAAACACACTTCCCGAATGGCAGGCAATGAGTTAAACAAGCATTTTAAAATAACTTTTTTTATTTACTTATTAAAGCTACAATGATTTAACGTTTCTAATTGATTTCAGGATGGGTTTAAGACGGGAAGTTATTTATATTTGTCATAGAAGGGCATGGAGTATTAATGAAACTGTTGATGAAGCTATTGAAAGAAAAGCACTAAAAAAATTAAGCTGATGGGGCTAAAGAAAATATTGAAAATAGTCTCACCCAAAGAAGAAATCAGAAATTTAGAGTCTAAATTGTTAGTCCTATCATGAGTCCTATCATTAAAAATTCTACAGGCGCTTAGAAGGCAGATGCTCTGCTAGGGTACAGCTAGTTATTTTTAGTATTTATGAGAAATATAATGCATTCATTTTTCAAAAATATTAGAAATACTTCTAATTATTTTATCGGGTTTTTTTTTTTTTTTTTTTGTCTTATTTTCATCCAAGCAAAACCTTCCTATTCGCAGTATCTATGCTCGGCAAAATACAGCGAAATTCTTCTTCTACTTTTTTTGACTAATCGGGCTAGAATCTATGGACTGTTTTCCATGTGCTAAAGCGCGGAAAATGAAACAAGTGGGGAAAATATTTCCTTAAACTTCATTTTAAAATTGGTAAATTCAAAAAGTGTATTTTATATGTGAACATGAATATGCTACCTTGTAGCCACTTTCAATCAAATCATCATGCTACAAAGAATAGATCAGCTGCCGCTGTACAGCTGTTACTCCACTCCTGCAATTGAAGTTTGTTATTCTTAGCAATAATTTCATGCTATGCAAAGCGATGCATTGTAAGAGTATTTCAGAGAAGTAACGGACGATAGAGACATTATACGGAACTGTTTATTAGTTGTGCGTCCTAAACGTTTCAGACTATATCCCAACATTTTCCATTTCTGTGACAAAACATTCTTGTATGGTCTTTATTAATAAATAAATCACAATGCAAATTAATAGATTTTCTTCAAGTAAATCAAGAATTTAACTAAAAATGAATGAAAATTTAACATCCTTAAACAATAGCTGTGATAGCGCCACCAAGAGTGACAAAAAAGAAATAATAAGAGAAATAATACAGAACTACAAGAAAATATAGACGTTAAATGAGGGAGTAGAAAATATATAATACAGAGGAGAAACAAATTAAACATGGTTATGCCACAACTCAGAGAAATTGTCTGTCAGATATAAAAATCATTAAACATATCACAAATCATTTGTACTTTTTCTCGCTTTACTTCTCTTTTGTCACAGTAGGTGGCACCACTATAGTTTCGGATTTTTGCAGGCTTTTAAGTTCTCATTTGGTGCTAAGCTTTTGACTTACTGACAGTGAAGAAAAAAATAGAAGCCTCTCCATTAAGATCGCGTTTCCAATATACGCAGCGTAAGTTGTGATTTCTTTATTAATTATTATTATTGCGAAAGTCAAGTTTTGTATTTATGTTTTATATTGCTTTATAAGGATACAATTACAAGTATCAAAAGTCAGAGTTTTTACCAAACTAGTATTTTTTAACAGTATTATATTTGCTATAGATCGCTTGTTTTTAGATTATTTATACAATATTTATTCTTACTTTTCATATTTATTATGTTATAAATGCTGAAATATGCAATATGTATAATTCGATTAAAATTGTTTGCAATGTCAGAAAATTAACACATTAATGTCTACCAAAAATAATATATTAATAATATTTATGTAAATTTTATTTTTTGCTGCTTTTAACAGTAAAAAGAAATATAAAACTACTTATGTGAAAGTATAGAGTGGGAAATTCTATCAACACCTAAGAAAATGTTCTATAGTACAGACCACTGACAGTTATGTCTCATTTTATTATTTATTACATTTTATGGCGAAACGTAACTCCTATGCATTTTATTGGAATGTATCAAAGGTCAAAGTTGTTCATTATTATTAGCAAACTGAGAGTTTTCTACAGTATTATATTTGCAATAGATATCTTATGACTTATACATCATTTATTTTTACTGGTCATTTATGTTATAAATGCTACATTATACATGTTATTGCTTGAATAAAATTGTTTGCAATGTCAGAAATTAACACATAATTAAAATCTACCAAAAACTGTTTGAATGATATTATATGAACTGATCAGCATATTTGGGTTATTGGTTAAATACTTTAAATTTGATGTAGTTGTAAGTAGACAAACATTTGTACATATGTCTTTATCTACTATTGTACATTTGTAAAATATGTATATTTTTTAAGTATTATATATTTCTCTAGTCACAGTCACCGAATTGCTTTAATCATTTTGTACTTCGATATGTTCTTGTTGGACTGTTATGTTTTTGTAAATAATGTCACATATCTATGGAATCTCACTCCCATGAAAAAAGTTAGTCGCAGTTTGCTCGTTTGACATGTTTTGCACTAATGAATTGTATTTATTTTATTTTATATATTGTTAAAATAAATATTAAGTGGTTTTTAATATTGTGTCTAATTTATTTTATCCAAATTAAGTTTAAATACAAATTGATTCGAAATTTCAAGAAGTTTTTGTAATTAATGACTTAGGAAGCTGCACTTTTAGCAGATTTGGAGTATTGCATTGCAGGATGCCAAGAATCAGGCAAATAACTCTAGGAGTATTAGAGTTAACTTATATTTTTACATGCGCAGATGTATAGAAAACGACGCTACACGATGAGACAACTTTCGGGCTTGACCCCACCTTCTTTAGCGGGCTTCATGTTAGCGGGGCACGAGGGGGGCTATCTTGCTTTCTGTTAGAAATAGGGGAAAAGTCAATTACAAAGCTGTAGCGCGTTGCAAAATTAGTACTAAGAAATCCCCCCTCCTTCCGCAAAAAATGAAAAATAACTATCTAAATAACGATTTCTAAAAGGACAATTTTAATAATCTGCATGTAAAAATGTAAACACAGAGACATTTGGAAACACGAGAGACATCTTATTACACGTGTGAGAACATGAATCGTTACTAAAGGTGAACATTTTGTATTTTGTGCATAATAAAGTCAATTTTATTCTTTTGCATTGTCCAAATATTCGATTCGGAAGGGGGAAGGTGTTAGATTGCACACATCTCTTTTTAGATAACATTTCCATTTTCTTATAGAGACAAAGATGCGATGATCGAAATTTTGCAGCGTTCGACTACTCGTAATTAAATTGTTTTTCTTATCTCTGACAGGAAAAGAGATAGCCCTCCCCCATACCCCTCGAAATATATAAGTTCTATAATCCGCTAAAGAGGGGATCCCTAGCAGAATACCATTGAGGTTTAATATACCCCAACATAAAAAAATATTCGGTAACTTTAATACATACTTTTCAAGTTATTTGCCTGATCCATGACTTTCCTTGACAACCTGTATATAAGTTTGGTTTGCATCAATTAATTCGGCAGCAGCGACTATTTTATTTAATTTACTTCTCTGTAACTTTTCTAGACTTGTAATATATTAAGAGCATGAAACAACAGAATCAATATTAGTTTCATTTACTTTACTAGGGAGGCTCTGCCCCCTGCTCGCTCAAACCCTTAGGGAGGCTTCGCCTCCTACTCGCTGCGCTCGTAGAGCTCGCTTCATATATATCTTTCCTAAAAATTCTACTTTCAAAAATCTCTTTTCTATCCCTGCCTATTTTCCGCAAGAGGGAAAAAAGCAGGGATTTTTCTTAGCCCAGGGAATCCAAAAACTGAATTCCTTGATCATGAGTTCTCTCCGCGAGCTATTTCATACCAAACTAAAGTTTAAATCGATAAACGGTTTATTTCATCGTGTCACCCTATTATTTCTCTATAAATGTACCGAATTTCATATTTTTGTAAGCTATAGTTTTTACAATACGAGACAGAGAAATAGCTAGACGTACCGATACGAAAAAAAGTTCACTCAGAAGAGCATAAAAAGTAAAATATCTCAAAAGCTATACATCGAAATTAAAAAAAGGGGTTCCGTCCTGCAAAAATTCACCCATGTAGGAACCTGCCTGCAAAAATTTGTGGTCTTGCTATTGTTAGTCTATCCAGGACGCGAACTCGCAGCTCAAATATTTTGTCTTTGACATTAAATATTTCTTAAACTACAATATATATCAAAAAAATGGTTTATGTCAGCGTATTTCCCAAAGCTTTTCTACAAGTGTACCAAATTTCATATTTTTATATTCAAAGTTTTTGTAGTACGAAGCAAAGAATCTCGAGAAACGAGAAATTTGTCAAACAGCGGCGGGAGCATCAGCTACTTTTTTTTAATATAGAGAGATAAAAATACTTTGGTAAATACTGCCATTTGGAGACCATTTAAATGCTTAATTTAGATAGTCTAAAGTATTATTGGTTTGGATATAAAACATTTGCATTAATCAATTCTTTTTTTTTTTCTTACAAGATAGAAATATAGAAGATGAAGAACTGGATAGAATTCCAGAATATAGTTTTGTGTTGTTTGTACTACAGTGCGCTCTTTCTGATAATTATGTTTATTATATAGATGCATCTAGCTTTAAGATCATCTGACTTTAAGATCATCTAGCTTTAAGATCATCTGACTTTAAGATCATCTAGCTTTAAGATCATCTGACTTTAAGATCATCTAGCTTTAAGATCATCTGACTTTAAGATCATCTAGCTTTAAGATCATCTGACTTTAAGATCATCTAGCTTTAAGATCATCTGACTTTAAGATCATCTAGCTTTAAGATCATCTGACTTTAAGATCATCTAGCTTTAGGATCATCTGACTTTAAGATCATCTAGCTTTAAGATCATCTGACTTTAAGATCATCTAGCTTTAAGATCATCTGACTTTAAGATCATCTAGCTTTAAGATCATCATTGTAAATAAAATTAATTCAGTTCGGGTAAAATAATAAGATGGAAGTTGTTAAAGGCAAATATGGAAATATAATGCCATTTGTGCAATGCAAATGAAAAACATAATTTACCTAGTATGAAGTGCTCAAAATTTAAACATAAATATTTTTAAATGTGTAAATGTTTAAATATATTTTTAATACATTAAACATTATTTTCCAAAATATATATTTTAAAAACTCATATTTCTTAATTCAATAAAATTTTATATTTAGAGATCCATAAATACGTAAAAAAACTTTTTTATAAGATTATTGATATATGATCACTTTTTAAGATTTATTTTTCGATAACTTTCATATTAGAAAGAGTTAGAATTTGTTTTCAGCATTTATTTTTGACCATCAAACTACATATTTTAAGGTAAAAACGGTTTTGTTAGATACATTTTTCACTAAGATATAGCTGATAATATACTATGCCTGATAATATAGCGGATAATATATAAACAAATTAACACTGGAATATCCAAACTTCATTTGCCATCTGTAAAATATACCGCAAAAACACAAAACTTTTTTCTATGGGGGGTATGCAACTTATCGATTAAAATAAAAACACAAATTTCAATCAGAGCCTGCTCCATTCCAATATGAAAATTAACTAGAGCGTGGCTCAGCTTGACTTTCACATACCAAAATTCATTTTTAGTAACTTTTTTTTTTCAAATTTTACAAAAAAAATTTTGAAAAATCGGTATTTTGAATCCAAATGATTACAATTATAGTGTGTTACCCTTCAATTTAAAGAGTTTGAAAAAATCTTTCGATTGATACCAACACTTAGCAACGTACCCCATGAGGGTTAACTTGCCTCGGGGTGGGGGGGGGGGGATGATGAAATCACGAGTAAAAATCTGCATCGCAGCCATTTTTCACAGTAATGATTAAAACTACAAAGTTTCGTTATCACCGAAACATAAATAAGTTCTTTTAAGCATGATTATGTCAAATTTTGCCCTACGCTACCATATTAAAAAAATATAAAATTTCGAATGCATTTTAAAGTTTTCGCTCGAATTAAAAAAATATTCTATTGAGTTCTATATATTTTGATAACAAAGCCGGATATTAAGTTTCCATCAATATTTGTGGCTATCCCGTACACAAAAAATCGACCACAGACATACGAACAGATTGGCATCACTCTAAAAAGAATCAAATTGTGTTCAGGGAGGTCTTAACATATATTGGCGTCAAAATCTAGAATTCGAAAATTTTCGTGAACTAATGCATTCCCTATACTATATTATAGTATGAAGAAGTAAAAATTAATTGAAGTGCGGCTCAACTCAACTCTCTCATATCAAAATCCATTCTTAGTAACTTTTTTTTTTAATTTTACAAGAAAATTTTGAAAAATCGGGGTCGTGGGTCCAAATGATTACAATTATAGCTTGTTGCCTTTCACTTTAAAGGACTTGAAAAAATATTTCGATGAATACTGTAATGCCAGAAATGTAAAGTAATAAATATTTGGAAGGATTAAAAAATAATGGAACCAGGAATGCGGGCGGATTATCCCCACGCTAAGCAGATGGGCGATAATATACAGGTGGCCCCATATCTTACATACCACGCCTATGTTTACATACCACACTAAGCCGTTTGGCGGCAACCGAGACGGCGACGCCATGTCTACGGATTAGCTCTCAGCTCTACATTTCAGCACGTGGACCGCCGACCGAAAAAGGGATATAAGTGAGAGTTGCTCGAAGTGGGAGTCAGAAGTGGTCAAGGCAGGCTGTTGGAGTTAGACTAGTCAAGAAGAAGCGACGGTAGCAGAGTTAAGAGTTGTGTGTGCGTCTCTGAAATAGGAATTCGAAGGAGAGCTCATGTTCATCTGGTATTGCAAGTGTAAAATGTGACAAAGCATCGGTGTTACCCAAGTTATATGAAAGAAGATCAGGTACCGTACAATTAAACTATATGAGGATAACCTCTTTGTCTAAATTTGTGTTTTTAAGGAAAAGCTAATTAATGCATCCCACCACGTGCTCCAACCAAATATCAATTCATCTGGCATTACACCCCCCGAACTACCATTGAGATGTATTCCACTATTGTGATATTTATTTAATTTGTAAAACTAAAGAGTGTAAATTGAGTATGTGATAAATAAATGTTTGTTCCTTTACTATTAACCTTAATTTTTTAGTTTGTTAACTTAGTATCCCGTTAAGCACAGAAATAGGTGGGTTTTGCGGCCACCAACGCAATGTACACAGCAGTAAGTTTTAGAACAGATTACATGTATAATTAATATACAAATAAATAATTAATTTAATGTAAAATGCATTTTTTGACAATATTAATTTTAATCAACAAAATTAATAATCGGCACATTTGGTGCTCGTGACTTTAGCAGTAACGGGAATAAAATAAGGATTTATGAAATTAATAAAAATAAAAGGAATAATAATAATAAAAAATAAATATTGATAAGGTTGGACAACTGGTGGCGACATAGATGATTGTGAAAATAATGTGCACAATTCTCATTTCTCCTTATGTTATATGTATGATTCTGTAAAGTTTTATCAATGAAATGGAAAAAATGGTTCTTTTAAATGAGATCAAAGGTATAATTAGAAAAATGGGATATAGGAATGGGACCAGTTAAAAAAGTGGTGAAAAGTTCAATTATAACAAGGAGTTCAAGTTTGAAAGAAGATTCAAAAATATCAAATAAAAATTATAGTAAATTGGATAGAAATAATAAAAATATGGATATTCCAGTAATGCAGATCCTGCCATTATTTAGTGGGAGTAAGGAGGAAGATATAAATTTCTTTATAAAACAATTTGATGAATTAGCGGAGTTAGCAAGTTGGAAGGAAGAGCATAAAGTGGCTATCATTAAAACCAGATTAAAAGATAAGGCTATGCAGTTTTTAATTCAAAACCCTGAATTACAAAACGAAAAGGAGTTTGATGAAATAAAAATATTACTAATAAATAAATTTTCAAACAGAATAACGATAACGCAAGAACAGGACGCTTTCAATAAAATAAAACAAACGCCTGATATGTCAGTGGACGAGCTTGTGCTAAAAATAAAAAACGCAGCGCGTAAATTTTTGAACCTTAAGGATGCAACAGATGGAGAGGTAGAGAAAATAACCAATAAAATAATGTTGGGAAAATTCATTAGCGCATTACGCCCTGATTTGGCAATTGAAGTGAAGAAAAAAGATCCGCAGCGGTTTGAAGATGCCATAAAAGATGCCGAACTGTTTGAAATAATTCTTAATGATAGGACTCCAGAAGAATCACATAACGAACTGAAAGAAATGTTACTTACAACACAGGTTCAAGATTTGACTTTAGAAATTAATAAATTAAAATTGCAAAATATACCAAATCAATCCATGGAACGAGCTGTTTTTTGCATGGGGTGCGGAAAAAATGGACATTATTTCTCAGATTGCTGGTACAATGAGTGTAATACTGCATTTGCAAGGAATCCCAAACGAATGAATTATCAGCAATATGGGTTGGAGCAAACAAATTATATCAGAGGAAACAGAAACGAAAATCGCAGAAATTTTGAACGAGGAGGATATAATAGAAATAATAGGGAATATCAAGGAAATAATAATGATCAAAGAAATTATTACGATCAATTAGAAACCAACGTAGAAAATAGAGAGAGGCAAAGTATAAGAGGAAATTTTAGGGGGCGCAACGAAAGAAATATAAGATCAAACACATATGAGAGAAACAATAATAATAGTAATTTAAACTAAGAGCTGGAATTTGGGACCAAGGAACGAATCGTACAAATTCCAGAGAAATAAATAAATTCGGTTCACAAACATATAGAAATAACAAAAATGGAGATGACTGGCAAAACTATACAAATTTGGAGAGAGGACAATATTATGAAAATAATGATAAAGCAAAATATGATACCAAAAGTATCCTTTCAAGCGAATGTGAAAACGTATCTAGCCCACAATTACCGATGGTAGAAATAGATTGCAAAGGAATAAAAATAATAAGTGTAATTGATAGTGGGGCTCAAGTTAGTATTATAGATTTGGAAACATTTCAAAAACTAAAACAGAATAGAAATGTAAAAATAAAATACATAACCAGAAGAGTAATACTTCAGACGTTTACTAAAGAAAATATAGAATTTTTAAATTGCATTCAATTTTCATTTAGAATTGGGGAAAAGGCATGCAAAAATTATTTTTTCGTGACAAAACAGAACTTTCAGGGGCAATATAAAATGCTTTTAGGCTACGACTTTTTATCCTCACATAAAGCAATTTTAAATACAAAAGATAACGAAGTACAATTTGGGAATACTGCGATTAAATTGTATAAAAGTGAAAATACAAACCCAATACAGAATTCAAAACAAAAACCACAAAGCCAGGGAATTCGCGATGAAAATAGATATAATAGTAATTATGAAAATTATAATAATGATGACGACGAATATGAGGAAATAAATAATTGTTGTAATGAATTCAATAATGAGAATGAAGGTAGAATAAGCGAGGATAATGAAAGCGATAACGATAGAAAAAACGCTAATATGCAAAATTGTAGCACTCGCGATAATGTAAATGATGAAAAATGGTTACCAAGTTCTAATGAAAGTAATAAGAATAAGAATGTTAAAAAGAAAGAGAAAAAGCAGATTTTCGCTAAATTGAAAAGAAAAATAACATTAAAGCCAGGGGAGTCAGAAATAGTCCAATTGATTTTGTCACAGGAATTAAATGAGGGACAGGATGTTTTATTTTCTCCAATAAAAATGGCAAGAACATTAATCACGGAGGAAGCGATCCAAAGTATAGAAAATAAAAATAAGATTAGAATGTTGTTATACAATGAAAAAAATTGCCAAATTACACTTAATAAAAATATGAACGTGGGTATAATAACAGAACAAATCGAAATTGTTGATACAAAAAATAAAAGCAGTAAACCCACGTTGGAAATTAATAATATTCAAAATTTAAATAAAACAGATTATCAACAAATTCGGGAATTAAGAAAGAAAGAAATATCTCCAGACGATTTTCAAGTACAGCACTTAAATAAGGAAGATAGAAATAAAGTTATTGCATTAATGATGACCAATACAGAGGTTTTTTCAAAGTCATATGCTACCCTAGGTAAAACATCAGCAATAGTACCGAAAATCGAACTTATGCACAATTATCCTATTCAGAGTCGACCATACCCAATTCCGAGAGCAGTACGAGAAATTGCGCAAAAAGAAATTAGGGAATTATTGGAAAATGACATTATTGAAAGTTCACAAAGCACGTACGCTAGTCCCATTATTCTTGTAAAGAAACCAAGTAAACCAAATGAAGAACCTAAATATAGACTTGCTATTGATTATAGGGCCATAAACGCGTATTTACCACTTTTGCCAATAAACTTACCAAAGGTGAAGGATATATTACAAAATATCGCTGGTAGTAAAATTTATACAGTTATGGATTTGAAGGCGGCGTTTTTTCAGATCGAACTAAGAAAACAAGATAGAAAGGCCTTAACGTTCACAACTTTTATGGGAAATTTTAATCCTAAAAGAATTCCGTTTGGTCTTAAAAACTCAGGAGCATATTTTCAACTTTTAATGAACAAAGTGTTAGGAGATCTATCAGAGTTAAAAATATACTTTTACTTAGATGACTTAGTCATATGCGCACAAAATAACGACGAAATGTTTGAGAAAATCAAAATTGTTTTCCAGAGATTGAAAGAAAATAATTTAACACTCGACCCGGCGAAGTTACAGATATGCAAATCGCAAATTGAATTTTTAGGATATAAAGTAAATGCGAATGGTATAAGCCCATCAATAAAAAACTGTGCAAAAGTGCAAAATTTCAAACAACCCCAAACGGTTAAACAAGTAAAAAGCTTTCTTGGGACAACAAACTATTTTAGAGGTCTGATAAAAAATTATGCACAAATTTCAGAACCGTTGGTAAATTTGACAAAAAAGAATGTTAGGTTCGAGTGGAATAATGAATGTAGAAAAGCTTTTGAAAAATTAAAAAATGCAATTTTTAAAGAACCAGTTGTAAGACAGCCTGATGAAGTAAACCCGTTTGTCTTAACTACGGATGGCTCAGGTAAGGGAATTAGTAGTATTTTGATGCAAAGGGTAAATGGAGTCGATCATGTTATCGAATTTTATTCAAGACCTGTGAACCCGGCAGAGAAGCGTTATCCTGCAATAAAGCTAGAATTGCTAGCTATACACGCATCCTTACAACACTTCAGAGAATATCTGTTCGGAAGGAGTTTCACCTTGCTGAGTGACGCAAAATCCCTTATGTACCACATAAAATTAGATAAAATGCCAAATATCATATCGAGGTGGCTAATTGACATAAGTCAGTATGATTTTAAATTCAAATATCAAAAAGGTGAAAATTGCTCGAGATATGTATTTGACAATGATAACCAAATCAAATATGTAAATACTTTAATTAAAAATGATGAGATAAATGTGGAGAAAATATTAGAGCAACAAATGGTAGATGAAAAATTAAGTAAAATTAGAGAGGAATTACAAAAAGGAAGAAACCGATATCACAATAACAAGGTATACTATATTGATAGCCAAAATAAACTGTTAATGGTAAAGAAGGAAAATAAAAGACAAACGTATAGGAAAATAAATGAGAATAAGATTGTAATACCGCACTCGCTAAAGGGAAAGATAATAGAGATAGCACATTTCCCTCATTTCGGAGTAAAAAAGACATACCAATTACTTTCAAGAAAATATTTTTGGATAGGGGCTTTCCAAGACGTGGAAAATTTTTGTAAGTCTTGTAATCAATGCTTATTAGTAAAACACAAAAATATACCACCAGCCAGACTTCAGGCTATGCCAGAAATATTAAAACCAGGAATATATTTACAACTGGATTGCGTAGGAAAACTACCGCGCAGTAATGGAGGAAATAATTTTGTAATTACAATTGTAGACATGTTTTCACGATACTTTGAGGCCTATGCAGTCAGAGACATTACTGCTAAAACAATAGTGAATAAGCTAACAAACTTCGTGACAACTTATGGAGTTCCAATTATTATTCAAAGCGATAATGCTCAAATTTTTAAAAGTAAATAATACATAGATTTTACAAATGCATTAAATATTGAAAGGCGATACAGTTCGGTTTATTTCCCAAGTTCTTTAGGTCGTTGTGAAAGAATACACAGAGACATGAAACAATGTATAATGTGTTTGTCAAAGACTACGTTTGAATGGGATGAATCTTTAAAATGGTTTAAGTTTTATGTGAATAACACTATTAACAGTAATACAGGATTTGAGCCTTCATTCCTGTTCTATCTTAGAGATTTATCATTGCCATTTGAAAATATTAAACAAACAAACATACCAAGTAAGGAAGAAATAGATATAATGTATAATGATGTAAATAATTATAAAAATTATGTGGCACAGCATTTAAAAAATATAGATAAAGTCGTGAAAGACGCATCGGAACAACAAAAGCTGATAAATGACAAACAAATAAAGAAATATAAAATAGTGAGAAAAAACGATATATTTATAGGAGCGACAGTGTACCTAAAAAAGTTCCTAAAACCAAGGGTATTAGAGGATCGATATGATGGACCATTTAGAATTACGAAATTAGTCCGAAATAATAATGTTATAATATGTCTTAAAAGTGATGAAAATAAAACTTATAAAGTGCACATAAATAAACTATACATGGCAGCGGAGCGAAAACAATATTTGAAAGATAGTGACGAAAGCGAATCAAACCACACACACACACAGGACAAAGAAAAAAATCAAAATGAGAAAGTGATTAGAAATAATGATCAAAGTCAAATTAAGGAAGGGAAGGTCACTAAAGAAAAGCAATTAAACTGTGAAAATAATAGAAATGATGATGAGGTTTGTTATAATGCCAGAGGGTATAATTTTCGCCCTCGAATTGTTGTAAATAGTAATTTCATAAAACAAAGAATATGAAAAATATGTAAAAAGTTTGTAATTAATGTCATAAATAGAAAGTGATAATTGAGTGTATATGTATATGTTTTTATGTTTTAAATTGTGGATATAAGTATATTTCAAAAAGTATGTTATGTATTTCTGACATTACATATATGGCAAGTTAAAAAAAAAAAAAGTGAAATAACAAAGTAATTTATAAATAATATGGTGGTATGGAATTCAACCATAACCAAGAATCGGAAGTTGATAGTTGCACTACTACAATATGTTACAAAATGAAATGATAACAAGAAAATGTATAATAATAATAAAGTAATGAATGCTGTTATGTAATGATATGTCGTATGTAAATAATTATGTAAAAGGAGAAATGAAAATTATGCATTGCAAATAATATATATCAAAATTTACAATTTAATAATAATGTGAATGTTGGTAATCCTCATGTAATTTATGGTACATTATGTCAATTATGAATAATGGACTAACTTGACAGGGAACTATCAAGAAACTACAAAGAACTATCAAAGCTATGAGTTGTACGAGGCTAAAAAGTGGAACTCAGCCTTTCTCACGATGGATGAACTTATGTGTTTGCGAGGAACCATTGTGAACTTAATTTCTTACCACTGGGGTGAAACTGTGGGAGAGTAACTTTTGGACTTTTTTTTCGCGGGGGGGTGAGAATGTAATGCCAGAAATGTAAAGTAATAAATATTTGGAAGGATTAAAAAATAATGGAACCAGGAATGCGGGCGGATTATCCCCACGCTAAGCAGTCAAGTCAAGTCGGGGGTGCAATTCTGGAGCGCCTGGTCAACTATGACCGTATCTCCAAGCTGTAAGTGTACAATCATGATCTCTGTAATTACTTGAATTGCTCCAAAAAGGGGGATGAAGATGAGAATACTCCGTAGGAGTATAGAAGTGGAATTAGGAGGTAAGTGAATTCACGAGGAAAAAGTATGACATGCCATGACGTAATGTTCAAATAAGTAGTCCGAATTCCTCTTGAGACTAGGGGTCCGCGTCCACAATTTACAGGGATTTTTATAATTATTCTGTTAATCAGTTTACAGTTTATCAAGTGGAGAGATGACTTTATTTAAGTTTCAGAGAGCTTTTAAACTTTTGGGGGAAAAAAAAAAAAAAAATTATGTGCTATTAATGATTAGAGTATTGTGGACGCTCTGGGTCTCTTTCTGAACTTCCACTGATGGGGGTCGTACTCCGGTAAATTGCATATTTCTTCATTGGGTATTTTATTTAGATTTTGAAACATTTTAATTGCTAGTTTTGAGATTTGATTATTAATATTTGTTACTCCGAAGTCGCTGTGGATGATATCGTTCCTGAGAAACCGAGGGGCTTTCCTGATAGCTCTAAGAGTTTTATTTTGAGCTGTTTGAAGTTTTTTGATATGGTTTTTTCCTGCGAATCCCCATATAGCAGATCCGTATAAGAGGATGGGCCTAAGTACTGTCTTGTATAGTAATACTTTAGTATTGTAACTCGCGTGGGGGGAATGGAGTATGGCCGATAGTTGGCCTCTAGCCGAGTGAAATTTTTTAATTGAGCTTTTGATTTGTGGCTTCCAATTTAGTTTGGAGTCAAACGTGATACCTAAGTATTTAGCGTTGTCCACGTAGGGTATGTTGACTTTGTTTATTTGGATGGGGACCGGTTTCTTTTTCTTTTTTACTTTTGAAAAAAGGATACAATTTGTTTTCTTTTCGTTGATTTTTATCTTCCATTTCCGAAACCAGGCGGAGATGGTGTTTATATGTTTTTGAAGTCTGGAGCGAATAAGATATTTTTTGGAGTTCCTGGTGTATATGGCTGTGTCGTCCGCGTACATTGCAAGGTGTGTGTCTGGAGCTCTGGGTATGTCGTTTATGAATAAATTAAACAGGGTTGGGGCCAATTGTGAGCCTTGTGGGACCCCTGACCTGAGTGGTTTGTGCGTGGAGTGGGTCTGTTTGTAGCGGACGGTGAAAGATCTATTTCGAAGGTAAGAGTTTATTAAGTGGATTAGTGTGTCTGGCAAGTTGAGCTGAATTAGTTTGTATATTAATGCGTCATGCCGAACCTTATCAAAGGCCTTCGAAATGTCCATAAGTAGGAAACCAGTTGTAAGGCCGATTTCAAGTCCTTCAGAGATGAATTCGGTAACCCTTAGCAACTGGTGTGTTGTAGAGTGCAAGGGGCGAAAGCCAAATTGTTCTGGTTTTAAGATGTTATGTTGATCAATGAATTGTTTTAATCGTGTGTGTATTATTCGCTCCGAGAGTTTGCTAAGTGTGTTAAGTAGGCTAATAGGTCTGAAATTTTGAGGGAGGGTGTGGTCTTCGCCTGGTTTCGGGATTCCAATGATTATTGCGGTTTTCCATTTTTTGGGGAAGTGTTGAAGTTTAAATATGGCATTTATGATGGTGGTTAGATAGTATATTATGTTCGTGGGGAGGGATTTAATGGCTTTGTTGGAAATTAAGTCAATTCCTGGGGCTTTTCTATTTTTCAGCTTTTTTATCTCTCCAATTATTTCAGAGGGGGGAGCCATTTCAATAGGGTGAGAGGGGGGGTTATTTAGGAAGGTGCATATGGTGTTTGAGACTTCTTCTTCCGTTTCCGGACAATTTAGATTTGGGTTTTCCGTAAATTGGGCTTCGTAGGTTTCCGCAAGAGCATTTGCTATTTCATTTTCCGATTCAGCTAGTCCACTGTTCGTTCTTAAGTGTTTAATTCTTCTTCCCGGACTTCTGATTTTTTTCGTAAATTCCCAGAGCGAGTTGTCAGTAGGGGCCAGCGATTCAATAAATTTTTTCCATTGATGTTGTTTATGTTCCTGAAGTTTGTATTTAACTTGGCTACAGAGGTTGTTAAACAGGGTTTTATGGGGGGGGGGGGAATCTGGTATTCTGCCAGAGCTGTCTGGTGCGGTTCCTTTGTTTTATTAGCTTTTTGATGTGATAGGGAAGTTTATGGTGCGTGGGGGGAGGGGGGTTAAATGTGGTGGCCATAGCAAGTGCCGATTTAATTTCATGGGTTATCTTGTCAACACAGTTATCTAATTCCGTTACGTTTTGTATATTGGCATAGAGCAGGGGGGAATTCGCTAGCGTATGAGTGAATTTTACCCAATTTGTGGATCTAATGGAGGGGGGGATGGGCAGATTCGAGTTTAAGTATAAAGTAAGTTTTACCGGAAAGTGGTCCGAATTAAGTTCATTTAAGGTGCAGATTTCGTAAGGGGAGGGAATATTATTCAGGAGGGCAAAATCGATGATGGATTTATTTCTAATGTTAAATCTAGTCGTTGTATTGGGGTGCAGATGCCTAATATTATTGTTTAAGATGTACGTGTTCAGGTCTTTGCCGTACCGGTTCTTTCCCGGACAGCCCCAGTTTGTGTGGCGGGCATTGAAGTCCCCCATCAGTATGACTTGGCTCTGGAGGCCAAAGAGGGCTGCGAGGTCATCCTGAATATTGAGCGTGGATCTTTGTTTGGCATAGCATGAGCCAATTAAAATGTGATAAGAATTCGGGATTTTGAGTTTAACTAGTGTGTGTTCAATTATATTTGTGCTTGTGGCGCAAAGTTCCTTAAAGTCTAGTTGGTTTTTTATATATATGGCGGTGCCTCCATGGGGGGTGTTTGTGTTTGGGCGGGGTGTGTGCAGGACAGTGTAATTTGGTATTTTTATTCTATTAGGGGGGCCGTTTATTTTAGTTTCCTGTAATAGTATAATGTGAGGGTGCTGCTCTTCAGCAAAATCCCTCAACTCCTGAATTTTATTTGTCAAGCCGTTCGCGTTCCAAGAGATGATGGTAAAGGCGTTTGGAGCGGGGGTCATGATGCTAGTTTAGGTTCTGGTTAAAATGTTGATCAAGGAGCCCGAGCATTTTCAGTCCCTTATCCACAATGGGGGTGTTCTCTCTGAATATGCAACAAAGATCTTTGAGGAATAACATAATATTATTTAAATTTAAAGTTTTAAAGATGTCTGCAATTTCTTGATACATATTTAATGCCTCAGCTATGGGTGACTGTTTTTCGTTAGTAGGATTTGTGTTTTTTTGTTTTAAATTTGGGTGTGCGTTTTCCTTGTAACTTCCAGTGGTCTTCTGGTTGAAGCCGGGGGGAGGGGGTAAGTCCCTTTCGTCTGGATATCTCTCCGGGGTTTTTTCAGTATCTCTGTTGCCTAAGATTTCAGCAGTTCTGCTTTTCGATATTTCCCCGTCCCTCCTGGCAGTTCTCGAGTCGTTTTCTGTTACTTCCGACGAGGGGGGGGAGCAGCTTTCTGGCTCTATCACAGCAGTGGTGCTTCTTTCTGAATTGCTATCTTGAGCATCGTTCCAATTGGCTCTGACACTTGGAATGCCCCTACAGGCCATGTTCCATGCATTTGAGGAGGCGGGGGCAAACTTTCTGGGGGAGGGGGGGGTGAGTTCTCGAGGTGGGCATATTTCTGAGATTTGTGCGTTGTGCACGGGCTGGAGAGTTGTATCTGGAGTTTGGTGCTGGGCTGTATGGGGTCCTGTGAAAATTTTCTCTTTGATGAGGGGGGGTGGTCCTCTGTTTGAGGGATTACCAGGACAGGCTCTGTAGTTGGCCGGATGGGGGCCACCGCAGTTGGCACAAGTGGCCGGGATGGATCTAGGTTTTGTGCAGTCTCTAGTGGGATGTTGGCCAGCGCATTTTAGACACCTGTAGTCGTGACTACATTGTTCCGAGGAGTGTTGCCACCCCTGGCATCGGTAACATTGGGCATATCCTTTGGATATAAAGGGCACAATCTCTGCGAAAATAAAATTCACGTGTCTCGTTTTGTAGAGTTCTTCTAGATCTGTGGAAGCGGGGAGGTGCATTAGAAAATTGGGGAGGGGGAGCTTTGTTCTAAGGCTTCTCATGTTATGTATTTTAAGTGGTTGGTACCCCATTCCCTCAAAAAATTCTTTAATTTCCTCCGGGGGGTAAGAAGGGGGGAGACCTCTGATAACTACCTTTTTGGGTTTATCTGCCTTCAGATTGATCGAGTGGAATTTATATCGGTTTTGAATTAAATATTCTTGTACCGCTCTATATTGATCTTCCGTTTTAGTATAGGCTCTAAGTATTTCTCCGGTGAATTTGGCCCTTACTTGACCGTCTGTGAGCCTTCCTAGCTCAGACATCAGAATTCTGGGGTTCTCATTTATTTCTATGTAAAATGGTTCTGGGTGTTGGCTCCAACTAGTCGTTTTGGGGGGGGGGGGAGTGCATCGTCACTCGTTACAACATCAAAGTTTTCCTCGTTATTTACATTTGCAGATTCGGCTGAGTGAGTTATTAAATTTTTGCTTGGGTTTTTCTTTCTGCCTACTGTTATCCAATCTTTTTCCGAATCGATATCATCCTCAGTTATTTCGGTTACCTGAAGTTCCGCAACATTCTCGGAGTTTACAAGGGGTGGGTTATCCTTTTCAGTGGAAGTTTGAGAGGTTTTTTTATTAATACTACTTTCCTCGCTAGAATTTACATTTTCAATTACAGTTAATTTTTTTGATTTAGACCTGGTGGTTCTCACCGATTTGGTTTCCTTGATTTTATCATTGCTCTCGAGGTAGTACCTCTTAAGTTCGTCTCTCTTTTTAGAATCTAGATAAGTCAAGTTGATGGCAATGTCATTTAGTCTAGGAGGGGGGGAGCAATTCAGTAAATAGAGATCTGTACACATACCTCGTATCTCCTGGTTGGTCCTCATCTGGCTGTCCGAGTCCATTTTGTCTTTGTTGATCTCTAAATAGGCAACTGCAGCTTTGGCAAGGTGATGTATTTCGTTGGCACGCTAAGCAGATGGGCGATAATATACAGGTGGCCCCATATCTTACATACCACGCCTATGTTTACATACCACACTAAGCCGTTTGGCGGCAACCGAGACGGCGACGCCATGTCTACGGATTAGCTCTCAGCTCTACATTTCAGCACGTGGACCGCCGACCGAAAAAGGGATATAAGTGAGAGTTGCTCGAAGTGGGAGTCAGAAGTGGTCAAGGCAGGCTGTTGGAGTTAGACTAGTCAAGAAGAAGCGACGGTAGCAGAGTTAAGAGTTGTGTGTGCGTCTCTGATATAGGAATTCGAAGGAGAGCTCATGTTCATCTGGTATTGCAAGTGTAAAATGTGACAAAGCATCGGTGTTACCCAAGTTATATGAAAGAAGATCAGGTACCGTACAATTAAACTATATGAGGATAACCTCTTTGTCTAAATTTGTGTTTTTAAGGAAAAGCTAATTAATGCATCCCACCACGTGCTCCAACCAAATATCAATTCATCTGGCATTACACCCCCCGAACTACCATTGAGATGTATTCCACTATTGTGATATTTATTTAATTTGTAAAACTGAAGAGTGTAAATTGAGTATGTGATAAATAAATGTTTGTTCCTTTACTATTAACCTTAATTTTTAGTTTGTTAACTTAGTATCCCGTTAAGCACAGAAATAGGTGGGTTTTGCGGCCACCAACGCAATGTACACAGCAGTAAGTTTTAGAACAGATTACATGTATAATTAATATACAAATAAATAATTAATTTAATGTAAAATGCATTTTTTGACAATATTAATTTTAATCAACAAAATTAATAATCGGCACAAATACCATACTTGACAATGTACCTCAGGAGAGCGGGGTCATTCTTAGTAACTTTCCAAAATCTATTCTTAATAACTTTCATTTTTTTTTAATTTTACAAGAAAATTTTTGAAAAATTGGTGTCGTGGGTCCAAATGATTACAATTATAGCGTGTTGCCCTTCACTTTAAAGGGCTTCGAAAAATATTTCGATGAATACCATACTTGACAATGTACCTCAGGAGAGCGGGGTCATTCTTAGTAACTTTCCAAAATCGATTCTTAATAACTTTTCTTTTTTTAATTTTACAAGAAAATTTTTAAAAAATCGGTGTCGTGGGTCCAAATGATTACAATTATAGCGTGTTGCCCTTCACTTTAAAGGGCTTGAAAAAATATTTCGATGAATACCATACTTGACAATGTACCTCAGGAGAGCGGTGTCATTCTTAGTAACTTTCCAAAATCCATTCTTATTAACTTTTCTTTTTTTTAATTTTACAAGAAAATTTTTGAAAAATCGGTGTCGTGGGTCCAAATGATTACAATTATAGCGTGTTGCCCTTCACTTTAAAGGGCTTGAAAAAATATTTCGATGAATACCATACTTGACAATGTACCTCAGGAGAGCGGAAATGAGGAAAGGAGAAAATTTTTGAAAAATCGGTGTCGTGGGTCCAAATGATTACAATTACAGCGTGTTGCCCTTCACTTTAAAGGGCTTGAAAAAATATTTCGAGGAATACCATACCTGACAATGTACCTCAGGAGAGCGGGGTCATTCTTAGTAACTTTCCAAAATCCATTCTTAATAACTTTTCTTTTTTTTAATTTTACAAGAAAATTTTTGAAAAATCTGTGTCGTGGGTCCAAATGATTACAATTATAGCGTGTTACCCTTCACTTTAAAAGGCTTGAAAAAATATTTCGATGGATACCATACTTGACAATTTACCTCAGAGGGGGGGTAACTCCCCCCCCCCCAAGAGGGGATAATGATGTCAAGAACAAAAAATTGTATCGAGGCTATTTTTCACAATGATTAAAACTATAAAGTTTCGTGATTATTGAGGCATAAATAAACCCTTTTATGCATGATTACGTAGCATTTTGTCCTATTCTATGTTAAAAAAATATATAATTTCGAAGTTTTCACTCGAATTTTAAAAAAATTCGATCCAGTTCTAGATTTTTTGATAACAAAGCCGGATATAAAGTTTCGTGAAAATACAGTAATATTTGTGGTCTCTATTGTGTACACAGGAAATCGACCACAGACATACTTACAGACAGACATCACTCCAAAATAGTCAAAACGTGTTCAGGAGGTCTTATGACATATTTTGATGATATATTTTGGCACAAAAATCTTGAATTCGAAAGTTTACGTGAAAACAATGCTTTATAGTATGAGAAAGTAAAAATTAAATGAAATCGCTAAGTGATGACATCAAAATGGAGAATTTTATAGTAAAAGAGTTATATTTTAACTATTTTATTCTGTTTCAACATATTTATAATCAATATTGTTATATTTAAAACCTTCATTTCTCTATGAAGTGATGCAGCTGATAGAGTGTATTTTGGATTTAATGAATTTGAACGGGATATTTTGTTCAAGTTATATATTTAAATTTTTAGTTAAGACAGACGAACAAACAAGCATGTAGAGTCTTATTTTATTATGTTATATCGCTTCCTAAAATGAATGCAAATTTTTCTTTGTATGCAATTGCATAACGAGAGACGTAAACTTCGGGATATAGTTAAATACTTCTTTCAAAGGTCTACATTCATTAGTAAACTGGCCTTCCGCAAAGAAATTTCTCCATAGCAAATTGTTCCCCATTTATTCGACGTCAACAGTCAAGGGATCGAAAAATTGTTCGTGTTAAAAGAATGGTGTGACTCAGAGCAAAATAAAAAGAATTATAATTTGTATTAAATTTAAATGGAAGTGCAAAACTAATTATTGGTAGAATTAATTCGCATTAAGCTTATTCTCTTTAACAAGGTTGAGCTGTAAAATAATAAATAATGTGTAAAATTTTGGACTTTGTAACTTCCGCCAGAAAGTAGTGACGATGTTGAGAAAAACTCTCACTTTTAGCGATACCTTGTTACTAAAAAATATTAGCGTGTTAGCAGAAAATTAGAACATGTAGAGGAAATTTATAGCAAATATATTTATTTATTACTCTCCTTATATACCTAATGTATAAGGAAAGTATTGTGACGGGGTCGAAAATTCGAATTCGAGTTTTCGACGGGAGAGCACGTTTCAAGCATCCCTGATCACGAATCAAACATTTTTGATGTGATATCTGTGTGTGTGTGTGTGTATCAGTGAGTCTGTGGAGACGATAACTGACGAACGAATGGGCCGATTCGAACGAAATTTGGTACAAAAATCACAATCCGTAAGCACTGGAAGCCTATTGTTTTTATACGTAATCGAATGTTCAGAACTCCCTAAATTTTCGAGTGAAATTTTGAAAAAATCGTCAAAAAATCAAAACCGCTAATAAAGTTACGCAAGTAGACATTTCTTATGTAATTTTTCATTAGAAAAAGATTGACATAAATTTTAGAAAGCTAACATGAACCGTTCTCGAGATATTGCACATTTTTCAAAAAAAAAAAATATATGTATATATATATATATATATATATATATATATATAACATAATTAAAAAAAAAAAAAAAAAAAAAAAATTCCTATTGAGAAACATGTTCACTTTTCATATGTAATACCATGCGATAAATTGGGTGACATCATTCTCGTGGATCTAGCTCGTTCCATTCACGAAAAAAGATACTTTGAGTAATACTTTTGTATTTGAACGCCAATAGTCATTTATCTGCTGTAAGAATAACTTATTTCTCCGTCCATAACGCTTGGCGAGATTTTGGCGACGAATTTGGCGGAATGTCGCCAACTTTGCGACATTTTTAATTGTTGCTAAATTAACAAAAATCTCGCCAAATTGATAAAAATGACGCTAAATTAATGAAAATGACGACTAATTGAAGAAAATTCAATGTCTTGGAAAGAATATAAGTATCTACTATAAGAATAACATTGTTTTAACTGTAAAAGTAGTAAATTTATTGCATTATATAAGGAAAGTCATCTGTTGCCCATATCAGATTTTTTTTTTTTGTCAAATAAACTAAAAGGGGATATAAATTCAATACGAGCGTATACTGTATTCCGAGCTATCGCTTATAATTTCAGTTTTAAAAATATCAGCAATCAGATTTGCTTTTGCTGTTTTCACAACCAGTAACTATTTTGGAAGATTATTAGTTGGCCAATCTCATTCTGACCCAAATTACAACAGCTTCGTAGGAAACTAAAATCGAACAAAAACCTGAACTTCTTTACCATAACAAGCAAGCAGGAAGATAATTTTGAAACATTTGATCAATCATAACGGAAATTATTATTCAGTTCAGTTCAGTCAGTCTTTTACCCTGACCCATTGATGATGAGGGGTGCGCAGGAAAAGGGGAGTTTACTTCGAAACATGTGTCCGTTTTGTGGGAGATTGCACCGGACTAATTGGTGTCGGTGTCCTTGTTTATGATCAGTACAATAATGCTGCGACAACTCTGCCAAGCGAAACGCTTTATTTTTACTTTTAATAGAATATTTGTACAAAAGAGAAAATGTGAATCTATTTGCAGTTTTTTTAATATAATGCAGTTTGTTAGACGCTCTCCAGCTATAGTTTTGGCAAAGAATGAATGATTCGATGTTCGGTGCTTAATGAATGAATGTTCGTTCGATTGATGTTATTCAAATGTTCGTTCTATTGATAATGTTCGAATGTTCGTTCGATCGATGTTGTTCGAATCATAATGTTCGAATGTTCGTTTGATGAATGTTCGTTCGATTGATAATGTTCGTTTGAGGAATGTTCGTTCGAATGATGTTATTCTAATGTTCGTTCGATTAACCGCCTTAAAATTTAATATCAAATAATATAATTTCCAGTGTGTGTAACAAAAAAACTCCAGGAGCCAGTGAGATTAGTATTCTTCAGGTGGGGAATAACAAAGAAACTCGTGACATCATGTGTCAAATTCAAATCCCTCCTCAATTTCTTCTGCTTTTTTCACAGAGAGGGATAAACCATTGAGGGAGGATTAGCAAACAGGTACTATAATACCCTAATCCCTTCTGAATATTTTCTGAGGTGTGATTTCAGTATATTTAAACTCATTGGAATACAATACAGAACAAAACAGTTATACAGAATAAAACAGGCACATAAACGTGTTTCCAGGATTTCTCATGAACCCACTTGTACTATCATATTTTCAATCATTAAAATGGCAATTTCGGCAATGACTATATCAGCTGTTCGGCAATGATAATATCAGCTGTTCAGCAATGACAATATCAGCTGTTTAGCGCCTATTTAAAACATAACGTGCAAATGTATAAATAACTGTGATCTATCATATGCACAATACCAATTTTAAATAAAACATTAAAGAAAAACATGAGCAACGCATATAAGCACAATAACGCAACATAGTATTATGCCATATAAGAACACAATGCTGCATTATTGTGTTATGTGTGCTTATATGCGTTACTCAAGCTTCCCTTATCCTTTGCACAACGTGTATTTTATTTATTGAAATCATTACGTCATCATCATCATAACTCATCGTGCCCAGTGGCACATAAGGCCTCCAGCTTGCATCGCCACCCTAGTCGATCCTGTGCCGCAGTCCTTGCTTCTGACCAACTCGCCCATGCCATCAAATTTCTCTCCTGCTCCAGCAGTCTCCTCCAAGTAAGCTTGGATCGACCCCAAGATCTTTTACCTTCAGGCGCCCAAGTAAGTGCCACAGCAGGGATGTTATGCTGCGGCATTCTTAAAACATGTCCAGCCCATTTCCATCTACGTTTTTTTTTATCTCCATCTTAATTGCTTCCTGTCCAGTACACTTGTAGAGTTCAGTGTTAGTAATAACATAAGGCCAAAATACTCCCAAAATTTTCCCCAGACACTTAGTCTGCCAGGCATTTAACTTGTTGCATTGACCCCTTGTTAACTTCCATGTTTCGGCTCCAAATAGTAAAACGCTTTTCACTAAGGAATTAAAAAGGTTGCTTTTGATTTTTAAATTAAGGTTAATAGTTCTCCATATTTTATTTAGTTTTCTAAAACAATTCTGAGCTTTTGCAATTCTTACTTTGATTTCTTAATCTGTTCCACCCTCCTTGTTCACCAGTACACCAAGGTAAGTGAAGCTATTTACATCTTCAATTGATTCATCAAAAATCATTACTTACTCCTCTAATATATTCCTTTTAAATAGTACTCGTATTACCTCAAACTGAAAAATATTTCCTTGCTTTAAAAATCGCTAATCCTTGAAGCTAGCGAAAACATTACTTCACTAGATATATGTCCCATGCACTTTCACTGCATCCGCTTTTAAAACAATAGTCCCATAACAGCTGTCAGAAGACAGTTTAGTTGTAGGTCGCTCATCTCTCTAATAGCCCTTCGTTTTATTTTCTGCCCAAATTGCGTGATTTCAGGTGAATGGGGATTCTTTCACCGGTTTTATGCCCATTTAGCATTGGAAAAGCGGATCTGTAGCGTGATTCAATGACTTTTTGGTACATATTTTTAGCAGGAAAAATAACGTGAATGTCAAAGCCGGAATGAGTGATGTGTGCGAGAATATGAGTCGATTGTGCAATTTACCTCCAAATGAAACTCCATGGCTCCTTGTCTTGGAAAGAACGAGTTTGATAGATAAAAACATTTTCCCTTCTTATATAAGAAGATGTCTGTAGCGGAAAATCGAAGGGAACAACGGCGAAATAAGGTATGGATGTACTTCAGGTCTCCGGATAATATGGCTCGGCGAGATATTTCTTTGAATTCGAATTAGCTTATAAATAATTTAATTTTATTAAAGTAGAAAATCCTATTTTCCGACATTTTGTAAAATTAAATCTATTCTCTCTAATGATAATTTGAGAACGAGAATTTGCAAACGATAATTTGAGAGCAGGTGTTTTGATTAAATCACAGACGTTTCGTCTCGACGAAAAAAACTGATCGCGCACTAAATGCACTTAATTTATGGGTTTCCTAACTTTGCGAATTTAAAATAGTTCATCTTATTTCTTTTTTTTTTTTTTTAATTTGTCAGGGCTAGCACTTGACTTAAATTGGATGAAAATGCGCTGAGATAGAAATAATTATTTTAATTTCACTTCGGGATAAAAGAAATTCCTTTTTCCTTTTCTGTGACTTCAAGTATTTTCACTATATCGTTCTCTACCGACATAGTCAAAATCGGTGATCGAGCGCTTATTTAGGGCGTATCGAAGGAATTTATTTCGGGTGTATCAAAGGAGCTTATTGTTGGCCCGCGGGAGGAGGCCCGCGTTGGTCAAAGGAGGCCCGCGTTGTTAATTATCATGGAAGTAATGGAGCGCGGGAATGACTTTAGTTCAAAACATGCGATTTGGAAATGGAGTGGTGTTATATGTATCAGTATTAAGCAGCGGGGCATTATTTAGGACCCGGGTAATTCGTTCGTGTTCTCTATATGATTCAAAATAACGAAAAAGTCGGACGAAAATATTCGAAGAATAACGAAATTCAAAGTACAACGTAAAAACGGGTCGAAAATTCGAATCGAATCAAAATTCATTATGGATTGATTGACATGTTCGAGGCAACCTAGAATACAAGACAGCTGTTTCTAGCGTGACGTCAGTATGTATGTTTGTTCAACCACTTACTCAAAAGCTATCGGATTTTCATTACATTTGCCATTTATATATTTTATGAGTTATAGTGGTGATTTTAATTTAAATCAGAAAAAATTATGGCCTTCTTATTTTCAAAATAGCTCTCCAGAAATGAAAAAAAACTCTAAAATGCATGTTTAACTATATCAATTAAATAAATATTTTACATAAATTCTGTTCTACTAAACAAGCGCAAACATTAAATTAGAATAATTCATTTTTAAATTATACGCCTTTAGAAAAACTTATCGAGCTAGCTTCAAAGTTAAAGTTATTTATAAAATGAAATTACTAAAATCTTCAAATTTGATGGAATCTTAAATGAGTATTTTATGTACTATTTTGTGTTCCATGGCTGGAACGAACACATCTCAATTTCATTGAATGTAAATAACAAAATATCTGGTATGAGCATCACATGACTTTCACTGCATAATGCAATTTTACTTCTATCGCAACAAAATAATGGTGTGTAAAGTCCACGGCGCAGTGTTTTGAAAATTGAATTAATATCACGTAAATTAAAATTGGGCACTTTTGACAACTTATTAATCCAAACAGAATGGCTTATTCATGCGCATGCGCATAATCCTCATCAAAATGCAACTGGCATTTAATTAATATCCCGTGAAATAAATGACTATTGGCGAGTTCTATGACATCAAATACAAAACTATTACGAAAAGTAATTTGTTTCGTGAATGGATCGAACTTGATCCACGAGAATGATGTTAACAGATTTTTCGCATAACATCACATACGGAAAGTGAACAGATTTGATGGCACTTTCTACTCTTTATAATTTTGTGTAGTTTTATTGATACATTTATTTTAAAAACGTGCTATATCTCTATAACAGTTCGTGCTAGCGTTTTAAAGTTTATGTCATTTGTTTTATAACGAAAAGGTACATATATTGAAGGTCTTGATTTTTTCAATAATTAATTCATAAGTCGTACAATATCTCTAAAGATAGGTTTATGCTAATATCCTAATATTTTATATCATTTGCTTTTAAAAAAATCTGATGTGGGCAACACATGACTTTTCTTATATAATGCAATGAATTTACCATTTTTACAGTGAAAAAAATAGGTTATTCTTATAGCAGATACTTATATTCTTTCCAAGGTATTGAATTTTCGTCAGTCGTCATTTTCATCAATTTAGCGAGAATTTCGTTAATTTGGCAACATTTAAAAGTCGCCAAGTTGGCGACAATCCGAATTCGCCTCCAAAGTCTCCCCAAGCATTATGGACGGAGAAATATGTTACTCTTATAGCAGATAAATCACTATTGGCGTTCAAATACAAAAGTATTACTAAAAGTATCTTTTCTCATGAATGGAACGAGCTAGATCCACGAGAAAGATGTCACCAAATTTATCGCATGACATTACATATGAAAAATGAACATGTTTCTCAACAGTTAATATTTTTTTTTTAATTTATGGAATTTTTTGATAAATTTATTTGAAACATGTACAATATCTCGAGAACGGATCACGCTAGCGTTCTAAACCTTATGTCAATCATCTTCTAAGGAAAAATTACATAATACATGTCTATTTGCGTAACTTTATTAAAGGTTTTGATTTTTTGATGATTTTTTCAAAATTTCACTCGAAAATATAGGGGGGTTCTGAATATTCGATTGTGTTTAAAAACAATAGGCTTCCAGTATTCACGGATCGTAATTTTAGTACCAAATTTCATTCGAATTGCTCCATTTGAGATATCGTCTCCACAGACTCACTGACACACACACACGCACACGAAATAGTGATAATATTTTCGGTCGCTAAAGAAAGAAACAGTGATAGTATTTTCGGTCGCTAAAGAAAGAAACAGTGATAGTATTTTCGGTCGCTAAAGAAAGAAACAGTGATAGTATTTTCGGTCGCTAAAGAAAGAAATAGTGATAGTATTTTAGGTCGCTAAGGAAAGAAACAGTGATAGTATTTTCGGTCGCAAAAGAAAGAAACAGTGATAGTATTTTCGGTCGCTAAAGAAAGAAACAGTGATAGTATTTTCGGTCGCTAAAGAAAGAAACAGTGATAGTATTTTCGGTCGCTAAGGAAAGAAACAGTGATAGTATTTTCGGTCGCTAAAGAAAGAAACAGTGATAGTATTTTCGGTCGCTAAAGAAAGAAACAGTGATAGTATTTTCGGTCGCTAAAGAAAGAAAGAGTGATAGTATTTTCGGTCGCTAAAGAAAGAAACAGTGATAGTATTTTCGGTCGATAAAGAAAGAAACAGTGATAGTATTTTCGGTCGCTAAAGAAAGAAACAGTGATAGTATTTTCGGTCGCTAAAGAAAGAAACAGTGATAGTGTTTTCGGTCGCTAAGGAAAAAAACAGTGATAGTATTTTCGGTCGCTAAAGAAAGAAACAGTGATAGTATTTTCGGTCGCTAAAGAAAGAAACAGTGATAGTATTTTCGGTCGCTAAAGAAAAAAACAGTGATAGTATTTTCGGTCGCTTGATAGTATTTTCGGTCGCTAAAGAAAGAAACAGTGATAGTATTTTCGGTCGCTAAAGAAAGAAACAGTGATAGTATTTTCGGTCGCTAAGGAAAGAAACAGTGATAGTATTTTCGGTCGCTAAAGAAAGAAACAGTGATAGTATTTTTGGTCGCTAAAGAAAGAAACAGTGATAGTATTTTCGGTCGCTAAAGAAAGAAAGAGTGATAGTATTTTCGGTCGCTAAAGAAAGAAACAGTGATAGTATTTTCGGTGGCTAAAGAAAGAAACAGTGATAGTATTTTCGGTGGCTAAAGAAAGAAACAGTGATAGTATTTTCGGTCGCTAAAGAAAGAAACAGTGATAGTATTTTCGGTGGCTAAAGAAAGAAACAGTGATAGTATTTTCGGTCGCTAAAGAACTTATTTGTGTGAAAATCGTGAATAACTCTCAAATTCGTGCTGAAACATAAGATAACTAAAAAAGAAAATTCGAATTAAAAAAGGTAAGTCATATATTTATAAAAATATATTTATTATGTAAAATAATTGAAAGATGTAATAATTACATTTCCTATGATGTATCATTTATATGAACTTTAAAAGAACTGTTAATATTTATTGCATGTTTAAAGATAAAAAAGTGAAATTTCAAACTTCCAGAGCGTTTTTACTAAATATAAACATCCAATGCAGAAGAATAATAATAATGAATACTGAAAGAATAATTATCTGTGATATTGCTGATGTTTAGTTCATGTCCCAAACACAAATACACGATTTTTAGAGATTTGAACTTTGACTCGTATTCAGGGATGTTCAACACATGCAGATCCACCAAAATTTGAGGGTCGAATTTTTTACCAAATCACAATACTCCTCCTTCACATTACCATGTGTTATGTGGGTTTTCACCACACGTCCTGTTAGAACGCATAAATTAGTATAGTTTCTCACCTCCGACATTGGCCGTGTCGAACAAAAAATACATAGAATTAAACTAGTGGCAAATGAGGACAACGGACATGCTATAAAATAATAACAATGTGTTTTATTTGATAAAAATGAAATTAAAACATAATAATAATAAAAACATATTTGATTGGTTCAATTAACATTCTTAACAAATTACAATGACTCTCCATTGACATTTTCAAAAATCAAGAATACTTAAAGAATGTATGTAATTAAAATCTCCATTTATGTTTGTTTAAATTCGTCCCTACTATTTACTCAAGTGTGGATTTAACAAGATGTCGAGAGAGTAAGACGTTAATTAAAACTGTGTCAATCAGATTAAGTATGTGATACATGCATTTCATACCTTCGAACATTGTTGGAAGCGACACTGGATACAGGGTACTTCGGTGGAGGAATCGCCGGACATCGCCGCAGACGTAATTTTTGAGAGACTCTTCTCTCTCGCGCACACAAACCAATTCTCCGTTCTGTCTGCAATCTTAAACTCAATTCTCGTTCTTTCTGAAAATTCTCAAACTCTCTCGATCATCGGAAAAAATGTCTCCTCCTACACCATTAAGCCCCAGGTTTGTTACTGGTCCCCCCAATCAACGCCCCTGGTAGCTTCATTGGATGTTTCCAAAAAATGTCCAGTTATTGGGTGCTGTGCTGACAGGAGGATGGCGGTCACCCCAGAATTAATATCTGGCAGGTGGACCGCGGGTTCTCACGACCTTGCGTGCACGTGCACCCGAACCTTCCTTTCAAAATTTAAGTTGCCCACAAAATTTTCTCACTGATTAAACATCTCACCATTTACTAATATTTACAAATACATTATGCTATCTCATTGAAAATACAAAGAAAAACAAACAAATAAATTTTTGTCAATATTATCACGAATTGCCATGCCATATTACATTTCCTAATAAATTCAAAATTTGTACAAACACAATAAACATATTTTTTTTTTCAAATTATCAATTAACTCTCCTTTATATATCCCTTATATACATAATCCCAAATTCTGTATTCCGAATCTCGCCTTAGCGTTTAGAATTTTCATCTAATAGACCATTTCCTAAAAATTTTCATACTTCTCTTACATTTATTCTTATCATAAATTTTGCAAATTTTCTTTTCAATAAACCATTTACAAATAAAATTCATAATTCTCTTATCCTTTTTTTTTTTTATCACAAACTCCTTGGAAATTTTACCAATTTGCGTCCGTCGTTCTCTTTAATACTATCTGCCATAAATCCGTAATTATCTTACATTTTAAAACTCCCTTATATTTCTTTCACGGTCTACCTTCGTAACTTCTTTATATTAAACCTTCCGTAAGCAGTAAGTATTTACTTTAATTTCTTCCTTGTAAACCGTCAGCTATCTTTTTATTTTCTTTTTTTTTACCCATATAAACCCGTGAGTACCTATGCACAGAATAAACTTTTCCCGTCAACGTCAGTACACAAGCCCTTTTCATGAAACCAGTTTTCCCAGGGTTGGCAAGACTCAGATATTCGGATAATTCCGGATTTTCAAAGGATCCCGTGCCCTTACAGTTGTGGCCCCGCAGAATAAATCCTGTGTGTTTGGCCGACCGGCCTCGTGTGAGAGATAAAGATGTGTGTTATCTACATGTTTGAGTGTTTTTTTTTATTTTTAAAATGTGTAAAGGGAATTTTAAGTGTGATATGTAGAATTCTTTTTGGATTACCAAGGTGTACTGTATGCCGATGAAAGGGGTAAGTGTTTTTATTTATCCATTATCTTTTAAAAAGAAGAAAAATTACTTTATCGCGTATGGCTAAATGTTAACATGGAACCTCACCATGGTTTTGCTGAATGCGCAATATAAGTACGTCGATCATTCCCCTAGTTTCACTCAAAAATGTATAGATATTCCTTAAAGTTTTAATTTTTAACTTTAACAAAATTTATTATATTACTGTGTTAGTATTTTTAAATTTTTACCTATGTCTCATTGTCGTCCATTCCTATTCATTGCTATCCCTTATGTTAAGATAATTGTATGTTATTCTCATTCCTTACTTATTTATTTATTTTTAAAACATTTATTTACTTTATCCAAATTTCGTGTCCTTACTATTTACTCATTGATTTTAATGTAATTTCCCTTTATTCTTATATTTAAATTCTTTTTATTACCATAAAAGTAATTTTCACCATATCCATTCCTATATATTTTATTTATTTATTCCGTTTTTCTTCTAAATCACTAATAACTCACATCAACTAAAATGTCGCAAAGTGTTTTCCGTTAAAGTCTTACTTAAATTAATTTTTTGTAATAATTATTTAGAATTCCATCTGTTTATAATGTACTAGTTATTTAAAATTACTAAAATCCCCTTTAATTGCACTCCAATATTATTTTAAAATTTCATGTTAATTTAAACTTTCCTAATACTTAATGTAACATTTACTTTTCCCTAATTAATAATTCAATGTTTATTTAAAATTTTCTAATTAATGTAATATTTATTTAAAATTTCCTCTATTTTTAATTCAATGTTTATTTAAAATTTCCGAATTAATGTAATATTTATTTAAAATTTCCTAATTTATGCAATATTTATTTAAACATTCTTCTAATTAATGTAATATTTATTTCAAATTACTTCTATTTATAATGCAATATTTATTTAAAATTTCTTTTATTTATAATTCAATATTTATTTAAAGTTTGCGCCCCGTTTTACGCGCTTTTCGTGCAATTTTTGATGTATATTTTCTCTCGCCCCTATTTTTTTTTTTTTTTATATATATATATATATATTTGTATATAAAATTTGTTGTAGTCGTGTTTCCAAGATTAAACCATATTTCTCTTCAAATTCTCACCTAACCTTATTTTTCTTTATTTACAATTTCAATATCGAGTTTAAAATATAAAAAATTTGTATATCTATTCCTACATTTATTTTAAATTTTTATTCTTTTCTAACCTTACTTCTTAAAGCATACGTGTGAGAAGGCATTGGCCTATGTACTGATGTCTTGTTAAGTTTCTCTTCATCCTGTATACTCTCCCCGATTCTGGAACCTTCCTGCTCAGAATTGACTAAGGAGAAATCCCTGTGTTTTTCCCTTGTATCAGAAACCAGTTCTTGCGATTGTGCTTGTACTGTTTGCGTTTGTACGGAATCAGTCCCCTTTTTATTTTCGATGTTTTCCTCTTGCCCAAGCTGGGGAGGGGGGGGGGGGGGGAATCGTCAAGTTGCACTTGACGCTGGTCCAGAATACGGTCCGAAATAATGGCATTCTCGTTGTTGGTGCTCTCTGGCATGTGATGAGGAGGGATGGCATGTTCAGTGTTAGTCGCATTTTCTATCTCTGGCACGGCTAGGTTCTTTGCCAGGGGTACGGGTGCGCAGTTGTTTGTGAGAGGAGGAGGGGGCGTTCGTTCATCGTTACTGTGTTGGCTGTTGACATTCTGCGATTGGCGTGCGTTTTGTTTACTTATGACTTGTGGCTCAAACTCGTCAAATAAGAAATACGGGAAGGAATTGTTGCTTTCCGGTTGAGGGGATTGAATTGGTTCTATATTTGGGGTGGGTAATAGTGGCGATTTGTACTTCATAATTTTCGTTGATTCCTGTGGGTGTTTTAAGTGTTCCCTCCTATCGATGATAATTCTCAGACGATTTATGTGGACTCTTTGTGTCTTAGCGAAAGGTTTTTAACACAATTGGATAATGTATATGAACCTGTTTATTCTATTTATTATTCGGTATGGACCTGAGAACTTTGCTGTACCAAACGCATTTTGCCCCTCTAAAAACACTCGACTCCCTATTTTTAACTCTTGCATGTTGGCTCTGGAAAACTGCTGTTCTTCCTGTCGGTCTTTTGCCTGATTTAAATTTTTGGTTACTGCCCTAAAAGTATTTTGCATGGTAGTGATTTTATTTGAAATGTAATTGGGGTATGCTGTGTCCTGTTCATTTAAAATCTGTGACTCGAATAGTGTTGGTATGTCCCGCCCGTAGAAAAGAAAATTTGGTGTTTCCCCTGTTGATGAATGTACCGTTGCGTTGTATGTCATCGTGTGAATTTGGACTGCTGTATCCCAATAAGGCGAGTTTTCTGTGAGTGTGTATATGGTATTTTTAATGGCATGGTGTGATTTCTCTATTTGTCCATTCACAAACGGGCACCGAACTGACGTGAGTCTTGATATTATCTGTAACCTCCTTGTCATTGCTTGGAAAATTTTTGATGTAAATTGGGTACCGTTGTCACTTTGGATCGTCCAGGGAAAACCTTTGTCTACAAAACATTCTAACAGCCTCTCTGCTATAGTTTCCGCCCGTATGTCAGGAATAGGGAATACTGTGAGGTACTTTGTGAATTGACAGATCATGGTTAGCAGGTATTTGTTATTATTTACACTTGTTTTGAAAGGACCGCATAAATCAATTGATACTTTATGAAGAGGGCCTTGCGGGGTAGGATTTCTGCCCATTACTGCTAATTGTAATTTTCCCTTCCTTGCACGGCATGTCTCACAAGAAAGTACATAATTATGGGTGTCACTGTACATCCCGTTCCAAAAATAGCGATCTTCTAACAGTTTGAAGGTTTTGTCAACCCCTGAATGTGTGACGTGAGCCATGGCTAAAACATTTCTTTGTAACCCCCTCGGAATAACAATTGTCTTCTTGTAATCCTCTCGCCAAGGACGATCTTTCCATCTACCTATATGCATTAGTAAGTCTGTTTCTTCGTCGATATAAAATGCCTCATAATTCTTGTTGTTTTTATTTTTATAACTCCTCAAATTTTCTCTTAGTTCTTTTATTTTTGTATCTCTATCTTGTTCTCTCAAAATGTCCCGAATACTGGGGACGTCTATCATTTTATTTACATTATTTATATATATACTTTCTGCGTTGACATATCCATTACTTTCATCCTGTGTCCTGTGTTCAACATTGTTGATACACTGTCCGCTGGTTTGTTTATTTACAATTTCGCTCTTTTCAAATCCGCTGTGTTCCCCTCTGTTTACATATGAAAACCGGTCTTCGCTGCCCCTCTCCTGCGTCGGGCTAGTGTGACGAGCTTGTTCCGCATCTCTTCTCGCATCGCGGTTGTTTGAAAAATCTTCCCGACTTAAATAATCGGCCAGAACGTTCTCTTTCCCTGGGAGATGGATAAATTTAAATTTATATTCAGCGATTTCAAGAGCCCACCTTTGCATGATTGTTGGAGGATTTTGCATTTTTAAATGGTCCCCTAAGGATCGGTGATCGGACAAAATGAAGAATTCTCGGCCGTAAAGAAAATTTCTAAAAAATTGAATTCCCTGATGGATGGCGAGGAGTTCCGTTTTCACTGCCGGGTATTTCTGCTCTTGTGGATTTAATTTTCTACTATAATAGGCTATGGGTTTTAAAATTCCATCTCTTTTCTGAAGCAAAACTGCGCTCAGAGACACCAAACTTGCATCAGTGTTCAGGAAGAAGTCATGGTTAAAGTTCGGCTGTATTAAAATGGGTTTTTTAAAAAAACAGTCCTGCAATTTTTGGAATGCGTTCTCGTGTTCTGGGTTCCAATGAAATTTCTTGTCTTTTTGTGTTAAATCTGACAATACTGCCGTTATCTGTGCGTAATCCTTAATTGAATTTCTGTAAAAGTTGCATACTCCGAGGAATCTTTTTAATTTTCTCAGGGTTTTTGGGACCGGGAAAGATGTAATTTTTGTAATGTTGCTGTCCGTTGGACTTATCCCTTTTTCTGTAATTTCGTATCCCAGGTAATTAATTTTGTGTAGAAAGAAGTCACATTTATTCGGTGACAGTGTTAAATTGTTCTCTTTGAGTCTTTTAAATACTTTTTGTAATTTTCTTTTCATATCTTCGTATGAATCGGCCGGTATAATAATGTCATCGATATAGGCCAGAACATTTTCTTCATATAAGTCTCCCAAAACAATATCCATTATATTTTGAAAAATAGGTGCCGAACTTATGTGGCCAAATACCATCCTATTATATTTAAAATTTCCCCAAGGCGTAGTGAAAGAAAAAATGTCTTGTGCGCTTGGATTTAGTACCACCTGAGAAAATGCACTATTAAAATCTAATTTCGAAAAATATCTGAATCCTGATAATTTTGTTATGATGTCGTTAATTTTTGGAATATGGTAAGGGAATATAGTTGAGATATTATTTATTAGTCTGAGGTCTAAGCATAATCTATGCTCTCCGTTTTTCTTTTTTACGAGTAACATTGGACAGGCGTATTTGGATTGCGTTTTTGCGATAATTCCTGCCTGTTCTAAATCTTTTAACTGGGCTTTTGCCGTATTTTGTAGAGAATATGGGATGTCGTAGGGTCTGGATTTAATCGCGTGGTTATGTGTTAACTCGATATTAGGTTGGATTATGTCCGTAGCTCCTATTGTTGAATTTCTCTTCGAAAAAATGTCCGCGTACTGTACTAAAAATTCCTGGAAGTCCTGTTTCATGTTTTCGTTCATATGTTGTAGATTGAAATCGTCAGGTTTAATGTCTCGCCTCCTCTGTTCTAAAATTTCCGGTGTCGCTTGTATTAAATTTATTATCTCTGTATGGTCCTGTAATTTTTCGTCATTTTCTGTATTTTGCTCCTGTTGAATTTCAAATTGTTCAGATAGCGACCCTAAAATCATGTTTTTATTTAACGTTATATCTGATTGAGTGATATTTTTTACATTGATCCAAATGCCTGTTTCTGCCATTTTGTAAACCCCATATTCCATATTTACGTATGATTTCTCCGCCGGCTCAAATAATACTTCTGTGCCTTCCTGAATTTCAATTTCTGGCACCACAAAAATCGATTTTGTCTGGTTTGGCATTAACTTAACTTTTCTGTTTGTCTTAGTCACGTTAGGTTTTAGTACGGTATTGTAAATTTGATCCTCCTGTAATTTTTTACTGTGGGTATTTAGAGGGATTTCTGTATTACCAATTTTTAATACGTTACTCTGTGTGTCTAGGACCCCTGCATGTTTTTGAATAAAATCGTATCCCAGAATTCCTTTATATGTGTGAGGGAAAAGTGACCTAGTTATAAAAAATATATGCTTAAATTTTTGGTTATTAATCTTGAAACCGATTTCTACAGTCTTGGTATAATCGATGTTGTGTCCTGAAAGAGTCGTGATTGTTACCGCTCTTGAAACATATTTTACAGCAGTATTTTGTTTAATTTTCTCGAAAATATCATTCGCCAAAACTGAAATAGATGCGCCGGAGTCTAAGAGAATTTTCGTCTCAGTGTTTTGAAATTTAATTTCTACCGTGGGTAATTCCGTATTTAATTCATCTCCAACTGACGCTATAAGTTCAACTTTGTCCTTCCTGTCCTTAAAGTCCTCTCTTTCTCCACTATTTTGGGTTCTGTAACTACCAAAATTTTCTCTATCAATTTGAATTTCATACTTTCCAACATTTTGTCCCTCGTTCTCAATATTTATTTGTGTAACATGCCTTAAATTTTTATCCTCTCTGGAATTCTTTCTATCTATGCACTGAACCTCTCTTGAATTATTTTCTATGCAATTTCTGTCACTAACAGGGATTTTATTTTTGTTTAACGGAGACTGAACCCTAATTCTACGCCTTTGTTGACGATCATTCTCAATCTCCCCTTCTAGTTTAAATTTCTGTTAAAATTTGTATTTCGTCTAGAATCGTGCTTGTTAAAATTTGTTTTCTGTCTAAAATCATTCCTGTCATTGGCGTATCTGTCCGAGTTATCCATATATTTAAATTTACCTTGGTTTTGTCTCTGAAAATCATTTTTGTAACGCGGAACCTCAAAATTCCGTTCATCGTTCCTATATGTATATTTCTGGTTCGCTGTTCTTCCTTCATTAACATATTCGTTTCCATAAGTTCGCTTTTCCTCCCTATAGTCTTGCGTACGTGAGGGGTAAAATCTATCTGGGGGTACATTGTATGTCGTATTGGGAAACCTCTCCGTTCTCCGTGCATAATGTTCTGTTGGTTTCCGAATAGTCTGTAATGATATGTGCGCTTGATTATTTCTTTCTCTAATATAATGCCAGCAATCCTGCATAAAGTGTCCAAATTTACCACAAAAATCGCATGAATATGTGTTCGTTATCTGATAATCATTTTTTTTTTCTCTAATTTTAAGATGATTTATTTCTTCTGTTATTTTTTCCAGTAAATTAGAATTAAACTGTTGTTGTTCCTTTTTAAATGTTTGAATATCACTGTACTGAGATATGTTATTTAATTCAACTGTTGTTGTCAGGTTGGCCGCTTCTAAGTTTTGGGCAATTTTTACCGCATCCTTAAAGCTTTTTGGGTCATTTTTCATAATTTCTTTCCGATATTCGGGCTCAACTGCCTCCAAAAATTTACTTAGGCTGAGTTTGTCCATAATTGCGTGTGTGTGTTCATTAAGTTGTGTTTCACCTACGTAGTTTAAAGTTAATGTTGTAATTCTATGTGCTAATTCTTTAATATTTTCTCCCTTAGTTTGTTTAGCAGTTGAAAAAAGAATTTGATTTGTAGTGACATTAGGTTCGGATGTGAAAAAATCTAGGAATTTTTGCTTGAAAATGTCGAAAGACGTTTCGCTAAGCAGATCCTTTGAGCTGATGTAGAATTTTCTTGCGTTTCCGCGCAGACGGGATTTAACAATTGCTAGCTTCTCTAAATCGTTCCAATTTGTTAGTTCACTTAAAGATTCCATCTGTTCGAAAAATATGGAGGTCTCATTTTCGTCGCTTCCGCTCAGTTCTCCTAACAAGGAAATAATCCCCGGAATCCTACTTGTAGGCGTCACCGTCATATCACCCCTTTCTGTCATTTTTAAAAAAAAATTGTTAAGTTTTTCCTTAATTTTCTAATCCAAAATTTCTATCCCTACGAACACTGCGCGTTTACATAAATACAACACTTTTCATGCAACATAAAATACAATTATTGATACTCAGAAATCTTAAACATAAAATCATACTCCTACGCAATTCTTATCTCCCAAAAATTTAGCTCCCAAAAGAATATTACCATCCATTATTATTTTCTCCAATTTTTCTCCCCTAACTCAATATATTTAAATCCTATAATTCTTTTTCTTAAATATACACAATATTTCTTAAATACACATTTCATATACATATGGCATAACACTTGTGACAACATCTATTTTCTTAAATGTCCTCATTTCCTTACGTTACGTTTACTTTTAAAGTTTAAGTTTTTTTTTTTTTTTTTTTAATTTATTCCAAGATAATTTTATTTTAATTCAAGTTAATTTTATTTTAAATTTTATTCTAAGTTCATTTTATTTTATTTTAAGTTAATTTTATTTTAAATTTTCCTATCGCGCACATTAATTTTAACTTATTCACAAAAAAAAATTTCAGTTATTTTAACAATTATTTTTATTTCGCATCCTGGTCATCGGAACCATTTTTGTTATGTGGGTTTTCACCACACGTCCTGTTAGAACGCATAAATTAGTATAGTTTCTCACCTCCGACATTGGCCGTGTCGAACAAAAAATACATAGAATTAAACTAGTGGCAAATGAGGACAACGAACATGCTATAAAATAATAACAATGTGTTTTATTTGATAAAAATGAAATTAAAACATAATAATAATAAAAACATATTTGATTGGTTCAATTAACATTCTTAACAAATTACAATGACTCTCCATTGACATTTTCAAAAATCAAGAATACTTAAAGAATGTATGTAATTAAAATCTCCATTTATGTTTGTTTAAATTCGTCCCTACTATTTACTCAAGTGTGGATTTAACAAGATGTCGAGAGAGTAAGACGTTAATTAAAACTGTGTCAATCAGATTAAGTATGTGATACATGCATTTCATACCTTCGAACATTGTTGGAAGCGACACTGGATACAGGGTACTTCGGTGGAGGAATCGCCGGACATCGCCGCAGACGTAATTTTTGAGAGACTCTTCTCTCTCGCGCACACAAACCAATTCTCCGTTCTGTCTGCAATCTTAAACTCAATTCTCGTTCTTTCTGAAAATTCTCACCGGAGGAGTACAGGGACCGTCTTTATAGGTTACACTCCGCCATAATTTGCAATGTCCCAAATTTGCCTTGGGACACCATGAATAGCAGGGAAAGTAAAATTGAATTGAAAAATATTTGTCCTTCTGTGCAATTTGGTCCAGCACAAATTGTGTGTAATGCGTAAATGATATAATGTTTAATAAAGAAAAAATAACTACAACTGGCGAAAATTGACATTAAAAAATGTTGAACTCTTAAAATCCACACTACTATAGGAACCCATGCTCTGATATCCCGACTTTAAGAAAAATTTAATAATCAATTCCCTTCAGCCCCGTTTCTGACATAAACACTATTAAAAGTGGGTAAAATTTAACAACCAGTTTTAAATGTAAAAATAATCTCTTCGTCAAGGTAGACAGGTAGCAACTGCACCAGCAAAGGTAAGAATGTGTCCATCTGTGTGATAAACTTCTAAACTGATAGCCTCGTTCATGTTTTTGCTGGTGCGGTTGCTCTGTCCGTATATCTTGAAGAAGGATTCTGCTTTTTGCTTCTGACGTCGATTGATACTTTTAATCAATATTTTATGCTGTTAATAACGAGGTACTTTATAGTAGATTAATTATCCATTATAAAAGCTATTAGACGATCTTGTGTTCAAATGTTATAGTAAATAGGGGGTGGTGTGCGCCCTCTCCTCTCTCATATAAGCACATCACATCCAAAGCGCCATATTTGTAAATAATAAAACTAAAATAGATAAATATAGTAATTTTTATGACATTTTAGTGATCATGTTTTGTGAATAACATAAAGTATGCAAAAACTTCAATCTATATGCCAAGCTATAATACTTAAATATTGTATTTATTGCTTTATTAGCTTTAATTTAGATAATGGTGTTCTACCTAACATTATTTGCTTATTCTTGCCCTATGTAAAAGCTTCATAACTCCTGTTTTAGATATTTAATGCTCAAAAACTCATTTACAATTTTTAATGCATTACGGAAAAGTTTAACAATATTATTATTACTTTCCTTATATATATAGTAAAATGCATAAGGAAAGTATTGTTGCGGTGTCGAAAATTCGAATTCGAGTTTTCGACAGAAGAGCACGCTTCAAGTATCCCTGAACACGAATCAGACGTTTTTGAGGTGAAGTCTGTGTGTGTGTGTCAATGAGACTGTGGAGACGATATCTCACGAACGAATGAAACGATTCGAACAAAATTTGGTGCAAAAATCACAATCAGGGAAGCCTATTGTTTTTACACATAATCGAATGTTCAGAACCCACCTAAATTTTGAATTGAAATTTTGAAAAAATCATCAAAAAATTAAAACATTTAACAAAGTTACGTAAATAATTATTACTTATGCAATTTTTCATTAGATAACGATTGCCACAAACTTTAGAACTCTAGTATGAATCATTCTCGAGATATCAGGTTAGGCTTTAGGATTTTGACTGCCCCAAACCCTTCCCATTCAGTTTTAAATTAATATTTGGAAGCTGCATTGAATTAGAAAAACTGATAAATTGCCATTTTTTTATTGAATTTTGCTCTAATTGCTTGTCAAAAGAATGGATCCTTTTTTTTTCGGATTTATATGGCGTTAACGAAACACGTTAACGCCATATAAATGACATTGCAGATTAACAAATTTCGTTATTTTTAGAAAACAATAACACACATTAAACCGTTGAAGATCAAGAGAATTTTCGTTGATTACTAGAAAATTCAGCTTGTCAAATTTCGAACGATTTGCTCCATTATTTAGAGCTATATAACCCTGCTTGTGAAAAAATAAAGTTTCTAATATCTCAAGAAAGGCTTGTGATAGCTATAAAAAATTTTGTCCTTGTATTTCCAGTTAAAAGTACTTACAAACTGATCGAAACCACATTATATGAAGTGGTATGTAACCACATGACTGTGAAAACAACGCAACGATTATTTCTTATTCGCACATATTGAGCGCAGAACGTGCAAAGGAATTTTAAATTTTATTGTAATACTTCTTAAACCCCAATTAATGGTCCTACCGCGCGCATGCGGTGTAAGATTCTCCACGACCATTCGCTGTTTGAACTACCAGGGGTACTCTCTATTAAAAGTATCGCAGCGTAGGGTCTGTTAGAACTACTACGCATATACGCTATTAGCGTAGCCACCGTCACTACGCTACGCTATTAGACTCACAATCAGCTTGCGATGTAACATGTTTAACGCGTATCCGTTGTCAGCTTTCACGCGCATGTTCAGTAAGAAATACCGGGCGCATATGCTGTAGGATCCTCCACGCCCATTCGAAGTTCAGTCCTTTGTGATTTTGCACTGGAAGAGTCTCCGCACGCATGCGCTGTAAGAGCCGTTTACACGCATACTCTGAGCTAGAGCTCCTCTACTACAGGCTGACTTATCAAGCATATTGAAGCCCATAGGGTTCCATACTAGAGTTACAGAAATTATAAAATAAGTGTTTAAAATAAACACTTTATATAAAAAAGGAAGTTTCAATTAGAATTTTGTAAAACTTAGCTCGCACAAGTATGCTCTATTACCAGGTATCCAATTATTTATTAGTCATTGTTTTCTTCTTTCTTCGTTTCTAGGAAAGCGAAATAGCCTAAAACCCTTTCTAGAATGATTAGAGCAGTTCGGTGCAGAACATCTACCCATAATTATTTCAATTATACTTCCTAAAGTGAAAATATGAATAGAGCTAATGCTAATGGATTGCGCTTCCAGCTATGATGGGCTTCAATATGTTTGATGAGTCAGCTCGTATATAGAGGAGCCTTACTCTGAGCTACAACGCATATTCGCTAAAAGACCCTCCAAGCGCATGCACTGTTTAATCACATGCTTATGCTGCTAGACTCCCACGCCCTGTACAATTTTCAATGCGCATTCTCCGTACGAACTTCCTTGCACTCCAAGAATATACTCATTCGCATACGCTATAAGAGCCTCGCCGCACATGCCTTGTTAGAAAAACTACCACGCACATGTTCTGTAAGAGCACTTCACGCACATGCGCTGTAAAATCGCTCCTCGCGTATGCCCTGTTAGAATTGCCACGAGCATGCGCTGTAAAAATTATCATGCGCGTAAGAGCCATACACGCGCATGCTCTGTAAGTTTTAATGAGCATGCGATGAATTCTCTCCCCAGGCTTCAAGTCTTCCCACCCTGTTCAATCCTCAACGTGCATGTTCCATAAGAGCCTCCATGCTCATGCGCTGTAAGAGTCTCCAAATGAATATTATGTTAGAGCACTTCACGCGCATGCGTTGTAGAAATCTCTGCTCGCGCATGCGCTGTAAAATCGCTGCTCGCGCATACCCTGTTAGAGCTGCCATATGCGTGCGCTGTAAAAATTATCATGCTCGTATGTTGTAAGAACCATCCACGCGCATACGCTGTAAGTTTTAATGAGCATGCCATGAATTCTCTCTCGTGCTCCAAGTCTTCCCTGTTCAATCTTCAAGGCACATGCTCTGCAAGAGCCTTCACGCGCATGCGTTGTAAAACCGCTCCTTGCTCATGCTCGCTGTAAGAATCTCCACGCGCATTTTCTGTAAGAGCACTTCACGCGCATTGTAAGAATCTCTACGCGAATGTTCTGTAAGAGCACTTCACGCGCATGCTCTGTAAGATTGCTGCTCGCGTATGCGCTGTAAGATCGCTGCTCGCGCATGCCCTGTTAGAACTATCGCGCAAGTGCGCTGTAAAAATTAGCATGCGCAGATCTTGTATGAACTATCCACGCGCATGCGCTGTAAATTATAATGAGCTAGCGATGAATTCTCTCCCTGAGCTCCAAATCTCCCCACCCTGTTCAATTCTCAACGCGATTGCTTTGTAAGAGCATCCATGCGTATGCGCTGTAAAATCGCTCCTTGCGCATGCGTTGTAAGGTCTCTGCTCGCACATGCGCTGTAAGGTCGCTGCTCGCGCATGCTCTGTTAGAACTGCCACGCGCGTGCGCTATAAAATTATTATGCGCGTATGTTGTAAGAACCATCCACGCGCATGCGCTGAATGTTTTAATGAACATTCCGTGAATTCTCTCTCCGCGCTAAGTCTTCCCATTCTGTTCAATCCTCAACGCGCATGGTCTGTAAAACCCTCTACGCGCATGCGCTGTAAAAATCTCCACGCAAATGCATTAAAAGAGCTTCCATACACGCCTGCGCTATTGGTATTATGTTTTCGATTAAACAAGAGTCATCGAAATTATAATACTAATAATTTCAATCAAGCGGGGTATTATTAGACTTCCTCGAACCAATTCTACTAAGTTTCAGAAATTTTATCTCTTTTTAGCTCCTAGAGTTTACAATCTTCTGCCTCAATCTTTTAAAAGCATTGTTACGTATCGTTCCTTTTCCAGGGCTGTTAAAGACTAGTTATTTACTTATAATTCAGTTGAAATTGAGAATTTCTTTCGTATTGATAGCTAATTTTTTACTGTCATCTTTTTATTGCGAATTTTGGTTCCTGGAATATTCACACGTGTAATGTTTATGCTCAACTTTTGGACACCAGTGTAGATAATCCGTTTTTCACTTTTTATTGCCTATGTTTATCTTTTCAGATGTTATGATGTAATGATTTATTGTAATTGTTTTATCTGTAACTATTTTTATGTCATTTGATGCCATGTTTACCCATCTCTTTCTATAATGTTATCTTTTAAGAGTGGGTATTCATGGATCTCCTAACTTTTGAATATTAAATAAAAAAAATCTGATGTGGGCAACACATGACTTTCCTTATATAATGAAATGAATTTACTACTTTTACAGTAAAATAAATAGGTTTTTCTTCTAGTAGATACTAATATACTTTTCAAGATATTGACTTTTCGACAATTAGTCGTCATTTTCATTGATTATCGTCATTTTTATCCATTTGGCGAGATTTTCGTTAATTTGGCAACATTTCAAAAAGTCGCCAAGTTGGCGACATTCCGCCAATTTTATCGCCAAAATCTCGCCAAGCGTTATGGACAAAGAAATAAGTTATATATATATATAACTTATTAGATATTGAATTTTCGACATATATTATATAACTATTATTATATATTATATAACTAATTAGATATTGAATTTTCCACAATTAGTCGTCATTTTCATTGATTTAGCGTCATTTTTATCCATTTGGCGAGATTTTCGTTAATTTGGCAACATTTCAAAAAGTAGCCAAGTTGGCGACATTCCGCCAATTTCGTCGCCAAAATCTCGCCAAGCGTTATGAACGAAGAAATAAGTTATTCTTACAGCAGATAAATTGGCGTTCAAATGCAAATGTATTACTCAAAGTATCTTTTTTCATGAATGGAACGAGCTAGATCCACGAGAATGATGTCACCCAATTTATCGCATGATATTATATATGAAAAGTGAACATGTTTCTCAATAGGAAATATTTTTTTTCTATTTTATTTGACTTTTTGATAATTTTTTTGAAAAATGTGCAATATCTCGAGAACGGTTCATGTTAGCGTTCTAAAATTTATGTCAATCGTTTTCTAATGAAAAATTACATAAGGAATGTCTATTTACGTAACTTTATTATTGGTTTTGATTTTTTGACGATTTTTTCAAAATTTCATTCGAAAATTTAGGGGGGTTCTGAACATTCGATTGCGTATAAAAACAATAGGCTTCCAGTGTTTACAGATTGTGATTTTTGTACCAAATTTGGTTCGAATCGGTCCATTCGTTCGTCAGTTATCGTCTCCACAGACCAATGACACACACACACACACAGACATCACTTCAAAAATGTTTGATTCGTGATCAGGGATGCTTGAAACGTGCTCTCCCGTCGAAAACTCGAATTCGAATTTTCGACCCCGTCACAATACTTTCCTTATACATTATGTATATAAGGAAAGTAATATACTTGTCGTTCGTTGTGCTAGAGCAATTTATTGTTTATTGTTACTTGCTCTGTAAGATGCACGTTTGGAGCTATATACTGGAAACTATCATATTTTGGCCTACTTTTCCCAGGAACGAGAAAATGAAAAATAATGGTATCCACTCTTTTATCTAGGAACAAATTGTTAACATTCAGTTGATGTCTTTGTACTACTTTTTAACTTACATGAAAATCCAACTGCTCTTGCCTATTTTATATAAGACTTTGCTGATTTAAATACCGCCTCTAAAATGCGCCACCCTCTTGCTTTGCCGGTGCCTTAAGCCGGCCCTGCGAGATACTGCACATTTTTCAAATAAATGTATTAAAAAATAGCATAAAAAGTATTAACTATCGCAAAATCTGTTCACTTTTCATATGTAATATTATGCGATAAATTTATTATCATCATTCTCGTAGATATAGCTCGTTCCAGTCACGAGAGAAGACATTTTGGGTAACAGCATTCTAATTTGACTCCATTAGTCGCTTATGAATAACCTATTTCTGCATCTACAATCAATTTCTACATCTTAAAGAAATTTTGGCGTTGAGTTTTTTTATCACAAATTGATAAAAATGTCGCCGAATTGAAAAAAAATGTCTCTAAATCAATGAAAATGACAACTAATGAAAGTTCCTGATTTTGATAAGAACATAAGAATAACCTATTTCTCCGTCTGTAAAGCTTGGAATTCTGGCGACGAATTTTGGCGGTATATCGCCAACTTGATGACTTCTTTTAAATGTTGCCAAATTGATAAAAATATTATTAAATTTATAAAAATGTCGCCAAATTGATAAAAATATTATTAAATATATAAAACTGTCGCCAAATAGCGAAAATGTTGCCAAATTGATAAAGATGACGCCAAATGGGATGCAATGTTTTGCGAAATTTTAATTCTGTCATATGATGGGCATACCTTTCATTATTTACCTTTTATATTTGCTCTTCTCTAAATATAGCCAACTTGGCGATATTCAGCCCCACATTGACAAAAAATATCGTCAAAATTGCAAAAATGTTGCCAAGATAATGAAAATGAAGCCTAATTGATGAATTTATTAAAATATTTAAATTTATGGACTATATTGCTTATTAAGGATGATATCAATATTGATAATTGTTAATTTAGAGTTGAGTGAAATATAAGTTAATTGGGTACGAAATAGTTTTACATGTTGCCATCCGAAAAAGGACCAAATTTACAATTTAACATTACAAACACTGTGCCGTGCATTTTTCATAACTCTTGTACCGTTAAAGGAGTAAATTTATTGCATTATATACGGAAAGTCATGTGCTGCCCACATCAGATTTTTTCTCTTTGCATATCGTTTCCACTAAAACAAAAATAAAAGTTTTAATCCATGTAAAATATTAAAAAGTTTTAAGCTAAACATTTGTTTCTATATTATACAAATATTTAACACATGTATTTTGATCTTTGTTTCTATAAATATTGTTCTTGCACCCACAGAAAAAGAATATCGCCAAACTTTTCAACAACTCCAAATTTTTCTCAACAATAAAATATATTTGAACATAATGTTGCCATTTGTGCAACGCACACATAATAGATTTATTTGGAATCCAAGTACTTTAACACCTATACCCTAGAATTTGTTACAATTTATTTTAAGCAGGATTATCCTAGATATGATAATGCACCCATATAGTACCCAGAGTCTGGCAAACAATGCTAAATAATATTCCCATTGTCCGAACAGTTTACTCGAGCACCTAACTTTTTAACAACTCCAAATTATGACTTGACCATCAACTACACGGATCTTTACAACCAGTGTTGTAAAGGGAGGCAGGGTACGTAAGCAACTGCTTTTATATAAAAATTCACACTTGTTGCTGAACTGCGATCTTGGATTGTTCATTCATGCTATTTTTACTTCAATATTTTTTGGGGGGAAAAATATCATTCCAATACTATTTAAAGAAGATTAACAACAGCAAAAACCTTAATTATTTTCAAATTTCTGTAAGTGCAAGTTGCACCCATGGGTTCCGACGCCACTGCTTATACCGATTGCAAGGTTGTGAAATTTGTATGTTTCTCTTTTGTCCTGTGATAGCTTAAATTGTATGTAAACACTCGATTTTATTTTTATTTTTCTAATGAATGAAACTGAAAAGAAAATTCGCATTTTTCTCTAAGTCACTGTCTATTTTTAATTAATGTTTTTATTATTCTTTTTTCACCTTTGCACTTGCATATTATTATCCCTAACCACTCTTTCTAATTAACGTGTTATTTTTCCTGTATTTGTTGGATTAGGTTGATATATCTCTGAAAGTTATTTCAGATGTGTTTCTGTTCATAACTTTTTCCATATTTAAGGAAAAATAAAATTCGTTTATAATAGAATTTTCATTAATTTCTTTTAGCTGCAAAATTTGAAAACTTGGTATTTTTGACGGTATGCCCGATTTTTTATTCCCCACTTGAACTTAATTTATAATTTTTTTCAATTATCTCATCCTCCTCACATTTTGTAACCCCTCTTCCTATTTTTCATCAAGCATCGGTATTATTTTTTCTGTATATGAATTTGGATGATATATCTTTGAAACCAGTTTCTGATGTTTTGGTCATCACTGTTGTTATTTTTATCTTTCATGCCTTGCTTTTTCGATATCCCCAAGCAAGGAATTAGAAAGGAGATAAAACTTCTATGGATGAAACGCTTGAAAATGCGCTAACGCTTTGAGAATTATATAAGCTCTGTTCTCATGCACATTTTAAATCCGGTATTATGGCTGCAATTTTCCCGTGCCACCGTTCCCATGTCCAAGTGGGCAAAATACCGGTTTGAAAGGAGGTAGAATTTTGTTCCTTCTTATTTGAAGGAACGAAGGGGGTAGATAGGAAATTTACCCACAATTCCACGCGCGCAGCTGAGATTTCTTGAAAAACATGGCGGATGCTGAGATACCTCGTAGACCTTGTATACAAATTCAATCTGAAGATTGCACAATAGTGATGAATTTATAGCATTTTATGTAGATTATTTTGCATTCATTACATTGACTTTACGAATTAAACGGATTGATCCTTACATCGGCCAGAAACGTGAACTATTTAGGCGTCACAAGGCGTTGCTCCGGCGCACCAGTGGAGACAGAATACACTACGCCCAACAACCAAACAACCACAGAATACTATATTCAAAAGGTTCACTCCCATAGGACCCTATGGCAACATTTTTAACATGGGATGTCGCATAGACACTAGAGCTCGTGAGTTGGACCCAAGGTAAACCGAGGAATGGGTCGTCGTTCAGGAGTGCCTAGCCACAGGGGCTGTAACCTCCGGTATGTGGATTCCAATCTGTTGTCTGTTATCACCTGAGCTTCATATGATTTGTGAATGCGACTATTTCAATGACCGTCCTTCCTTATTGGAAGGGAGAGGAGATGCCGCAGCAGTGCTGCCATCTGGGAGAGTGTGGAGAGACCACAAGCTGCCTACTCAATTAGATATGATTCTGGGGTGGAAATTTATGGAAATTGACGATGAAGTGATAAAATAAATTAGATTATTTTTAAAAGTGGCACAATAAGCAGAGTGGGATGGATGGAAAATTACAATGCTTACGGGGGTTCGTACATGATTGCCCGAGGACGCTTTCTGTTTTGCCGCGGGTCATAATCTTTTAGATTGAATAACGTTTCGTTTGGGATGCTAGGTAGATTTTTGAAAAAATTTTCAGTTTACTTTTTAATAATTTGCCTTAAAGTTTTAATTTTATAATCTTTCCTGATAATGTCATTACGTAGATACCTGGGAGCTTTACGGATTATTCTTAAGATTCTATTTTGCTCGATCTGCAGTTTATTGAGGTTCGTTTTGCAAGCGAATCCCCAGATGGGACACGCCTAAAGCAGGATTGGCTGTATAATACTTTTGTAGATAAGAATTTTATTGCTTACGTCAAGATGATTAGAGGAGATGTTTAAGGGAGCCTACCAATTTTCTGGACTTTTTGATGACATAATTAAAGTGCGTACTCCAAGAAAGTCGGCTATTCAAGTGGACGCCGAGATACTTGGCCGTACGCAGGAATGGAACGGGTTGGTTGTTGATGGTGAGGGGGGGGGGGGGAATCTAACGCCAGAGAGGAAGATGGCCTGTGATTTCGCTGCGTTTATTTTAATTTTCCATTTTTTATAGTAATTTTCTAGCAGGTTAATGTGAGTTTGGAGATGTGCATGGAGGTAGTTTATATTTTTATTGGTAGAAATGATGCAAGTATCGTCTGCGTACAGACAGAGGGGGGAGCGGGGGATATCATTGATATAAAGATTAAAAAGCAGGGGGGCGAGAATCGAACCTTGTGGGACCCCTGCCTGAACCGGTTTAGTGTCGGAGAGGGTGTTTAGGGTTCTGACTTGGAATTTCCTGTCGGAAAGATATGAATTGATAATTTGAATGAGGGGGGGGGGATGTTGAATTTTATCAGTTTATAAATTATACCAGTTGTCCAAGTTTTATCAAACGCTTTTTCAATATCAAGCAGCAGTGCGCCTACCGGTGATTTGTTTTGGAGGCCTTCGGCGGTGAATTCCACCACACGAAGGAGCTGATGAGTGGTCGAGTGCTTGGAGCGGAAGCCAAATTGCTCCGGGATAATTATGTTATTTTCATTAATAAATTTAAGGAGCCTGGACTGTATGATGCGCTCGGTGATTTTGCTTAGGGCGGGGAGGAGAGAGATGGGTCGGTATGAAACGGGCTGTTTAGGGTCGGCGCCGGGTTTTAAACAGGGGATGACTATTGCAGATTTCCAACCGGAAGGGAAGTGACAATGGGTTAAAATTGCATTTATCATTAATACTAAATAGAATATAATGTTGAGAGGGAGGAATTTGAGAGCTTTATTTGATATTTTATCGATGCCTGGGGCTTTTTTGTTCTTGAGATTTCTAATAATGTCCATAATTTCTTCAACCGAGGTAGGTGGGATGGGGTGGGGTGGGGGACAGAGAGAAAATTTGTAACTGTTTGCTGAATTTGGTCATGAAAATTGGAGTTAGGGATATCAATTGCGAATTGCTTCATGTAGCAATTCGCAATAGCATTTGCTTTGTCCCTGTCGGAGAAGGCAATTCCTGAATTAGACTGGAGGGGGGGGAGCTGGGAAAAAGGTTTTCGTACTCTTTTTATTTCCTTCCAAATGGAGCGGTCCGAAGTGGAGAGAGATTCAATATAGTGCTTCCATTGCTGTTGGTTATGCTCGTAAATTGCGTGTCTGATGTTTTTGCTAATATGGTTAAGTTTGGTTTTTAATCTGGTGCTGCGGGTGGCTTGCCACATTCGGCGGATATTGTTTCTTTCAAGAATTTGCTTTTGAATGTAGTATGGGAGGGAGTTATAAAGGGGGGGGCGGTGGGCAGAGGCTTTTGCCAGGGCACTTTGAATTTCACTAGTTATTTTAAGGGCGGCTGGGTCTATATCAGATGAATTATTAATTTTAGGGATGAGGAGGGTGGTTTTTCTTAAAGTGGATTTGAATTCTTTCCAATTAATGGAGGGGGGGAGGCTAGAAACAGGGAGGAGGGAATTTAGATGAATGGAGAGGAGGACAGGGAGGTGGTCAGAGTTTAGGTCGTTAATAGTGGCAATGGTAAACGGGAGGTGGATATTTTTGAGAAGACCAATATCTATGGTAGACGGTGTTGCGTGATGAGAGTAGTGGGTGGGCATGTCCGGGATTGCTAAGTGAATACCATTGTTTGAGATGAAATTTTGCAGGGTCCTGCCATAATTATTACTGCGGCTGCATTTCCAATTAGGGTGATGCGCATTATAATCCCCTACCATAATCGCTCGGTGATTTACGTTGAAAATGTTATTTAAGTCAGGGGTGATGTCAACGGGTTGAGTGGGTTTTATGTAAATAGAGCCTATTGCAATGGGGGGGTAATTAGGAAGGGTGAGCTGTATAATTTTGTTTTCAATAATATTAGTTCTGGCTGCGTTAAGTTCATGCTGCGGAATGTTGTTTTTGACGTAAACAGAGACGCCCCCGTAGGCGGACTGTGTATTGTTGTGCTGATTGCGGAACGCGGTGTAGTTTTTGAAGTTTGCAATTTTGAGGGGAGGGGGGTTATGCCCGGGCCTAATCTCTTGAATGAGTATAATGTCTATTTTATTTTTCTGAGTGAAGTTACGGAGCTCCGAGATTTTGCCGCGGAGGCCATTGGCGTTCCACGACAAAATCTGGAGTGTGTCAATGTTATTACTCGTCATGGTGGGGGGGGGGGGGGGCTGTGCTAAAGACCTCTCCTAGGGCCGTGATGATGTTAAGCAGTTTATCCAGGGGATTTATCGGTTTGTTTACAGTAGTGAGGATTATATTTATGAAATTTTTTATTTTGTCAAAGCTGAGATTAAGTTCGGAGAATATTTTTTTGAACTCTTGAATAAGCAGTATGATTTCAGAGATAGATGATGTATTATTTTGGGATGTGGTTTCTTCATTAGTTTTTTCCTGAGACTTTTGGGCGACAGGGGGGGGGGAGGGGGATATGTAAGAGTGAACGGCTATTTTTTGGAGGGTTTGTTTTCTTGCATTTTCTATCAGTTGTGATCTAGGTAGGAGATTAGGGGAGGGGGGGGGGGCGGGTTGTTGGGGTTTTCGCTGTTTTGGTTTGCGGTGATATCGGCGAATGATTTTTTGCTGTTGTAAGGAGTTTTAGAGGTGGTTTGATTTACATTTTGAGTTCTATTATTTTGGGGGTTTTCGTTCGTTGCCGCTTTTCCTTGAAGAGGTGGGAAGTCAGAAGGTTGAGGTGTAGCAGGTACGGGTTTTGGGGGAAGGGTAGTAGGATTGAATGCATTGGACAGAGCCTGATTTTTATTTTCTGGATTTGCGGGACAGAGCCTGAAGTTAGCGGGGTGGGGGCCTTTACAGTTTGCACATTGAGCGGGGGTATCACGGGACTTGGTACATTCTCTAGTAAAATGTCCGAGGCTACATTTTAGGCATCTGGGAGGGAGCGAGCAGCATTCGCTGGAGTGCCCGAATCGCTGACAGCGGTAGCACATTTTAACAGCACGCGATTCGAAATTTGTTACTTTGATAGACATGTCCAGCAGCGTTCTTACATCTCTTATGAATTCCCATTTTTCAGTAGGGTTTAAATATAGCAGGAATATGGGGAGGGGGGCTTGGTTTTTAAGGTCTCTTAACTGGGTAATCCTGTGGACGCTGAAGCCTAAAATTTGAAGTTCTTCTTTAATTTCTGATATTTGGGAGTTTATGGGAAGTCCTTTAAGAAGTTTTTTTTTTGGGCCTTTCGGCTTTAATATTTATTGAATGAAATTCTAATTTGTTGTCTATAAGGAATTTTTGGGTGGTTCTGTAGTCATTTAGATTTAGGGGATAGATTTTTATTAACTCCCCAGCAAGCTGGGCTTTAACATTCACAGAGGTTTTTTCATTTAGTGCCTTAATAAGTTCACGCCAATTATTGGGGCAATTCACGTAGAAAGGTTCCGGTTTGTAAGCATTTATCACGGGAGTTTCTTCAGAGCTATTACTACTGGTGGTGGCGGTTGCCGGGGGTATTTTGTTATTTTGAGGGGGGGGGGAGGTGTCCATTTCGGCAAAAGAGAATTTGTTCTGGGCAATCGGAATAGCAGGGCTATGCTGAATAGTTTGCATAGGGCAAAATCTTTTGGGCAGTTGGAATCCATCCGAATCTACTTGTGCATTAGAATTATTAAAGTTAGCTTTATTAGTTAGATTATTGCTATTATTTCCATTAGTGTTATTCAGATTCAAGTTAGAGTTTAAACCCTCGTTCTGAGAGCAATTAGAGGCTTCAATACAATTATTAATATTTACTTCAGTATTAGAGTTAATTACTATATTATCATTAGAGTTCACATTATTTACATTGAACAAAATAGCTTGATTATCATTACTGGTAGAGTTTACATAAGTTAGTTTTCCTGAGTTTGCTACGAATTCGTCAATTTCCGCTTTAAAAGGGGTAGAGTCGTCTA